>JAXDDW010000017.1:3177500-3445000 GCA_034670385.1 Hoplostethus mediterraneus
TGTCCTGCGGTTTAACATGTGTTATTAGAAATTACATGCCAAAGGGCTTTGATGTGATGAGATTGAGATGAGATTTTTTTTTTGCCGTCTGCTTCTCTTCACAGAATTAAGTCCACCCCACAAATGTCCTCAATAAAAACACCCATAAACCAGAAGGAACATTTTGAACCTTTCTGATATGTTGTTGATACCTTAAAATCAATAACGATGCCACAAATTTTGGTACTGATAGGTATTGTTTTTTGATTGTGCCTATTAACTGAAGTCACCATGTTTCCTGCACAGGTAAGAAATAAGAATGCTGTTTGTCGTTTGGAGGACTGACTGGCCACCTAACAAGGACAAGCTGTGCTGTGCAGACTGAAGAGCACTTAACCCCGTTCCCTCCAATCCATGCTCACCGTTGCGTTGGGAATGGACTCAACTCGTCATGGAACGAGCCCACACCCACACCAACACCCACACCCTGTTTCGCAAGAATTAAAAATGTCAGATAAATGAATGAATAAAATAGTGACTATTTCATTGTCATGAAGGTTGATGTGTATTATTCCAACAGATCTCTGAGAGGATGGAGTGCAAGAGAGACTATTTTAAAAAGTAATGCTAAGTGAATAATGTAAGATTCATGTGCTAAAAAGAGACTTAGCTTACATTTCTGAAGTTTTAGGTACACGGCTACTATTTTGTTCCCTCAATTTATACCATTATGTAGTGTTGTGGAAATAAACGAGTCCAATCTGTGGCTCGTTCTCTGTTCGACTGAGTTTTATGTGCACAGGCCAGCAGATACAGAGACAGTCAAGCTGTATGTGCTGCACGCCCAAATCAGGATGTGCAAGCTGTTTAATATCAAGCAGAAAACAAGCCATACTTCACACACAGCGATCAGCCTTAAAATGAGCATCCTGCCTCGGTGTACCACGGAGAGGCATCGGAGGTCCTTGCCCACCCTCAGACTGTACAATTCATCCCTGGACTGTCCATCTTCACTTCTCCATAAGTGAACCGTATACCATTTGCGATAATTCCTCTTCCATGAACAACTGTACCCTGAGCAGCAGCAAGCCTTTGACCAGCTCAAATCCTCCCTTTGTCCGTCTCCGGTCTGATTGCCCCCCCGGATCCGGAAGGAGAATTTGTCCTGGACGTGGATGCAACAACGGCCAGGGGGCAGTGTTGGCTCAGGTGACACCAAACGGTCACATCAACTATTGTGTGACCCGGAGAGAACTGCTGGCTGTCGTGAAAGTGCTTCAAACACTACCTGTATGGGCTGAAGTGCCTCGTCAGGACAGACCATGTCTCCCTCAAATGGTTGTCGTTGAACCTGAAGGTCAAGGTGGATTGAGCTACAGGAGTATAACTATACCTTCATCCAAAAAAGGGGCCCAGTCACACCGATGCAGTCAGGCGCTCCAGGCGGCCCTGTAAGGCTGACCGTGCACACTGCAGCCGTGCTGAGACTTGGAGGCCGTGGTGGACAGGGTGATGATGAGTAGGGCCCTGCAGCTGGATGATCCAGCAGAATGGGCCAGACTGCAAAAGGAGGACCCAGAACTGAAGCATTTCGGGGTCAATAAGACGCTCACTAGTTGTGCCGGCAGGATGTAGAGGCCTCCTGTTGTCGGAGTGAACCCCGCAAGGTTCTGACAGGCCAGAGTCGAGCGCCCCACTCCAACAGTAAGTCGGGGCCCCCATGGATCGGGTAGCTGTTGATGTACTGGGGCCCTTTCCCTCACGCACCTCGCGGTAATCACTATGCGGTCATAGCGATGGGATTATTTCACAAAATGGCCTGAGGCTTATGCGGTGCCTGATCGGGAAGCGGTCGCCACCTGTGCAGAAGTCCACACCTCAACCCCGGGTCGTTTGTATGCCGTTGGCGGGGAATAAATCTCCTTTGAGCTAGCAAATTCTTTGTTGCATCAACCTCCTTTTATTAATCTGTCTAGCTATCACCGTTGAGCGCCACAATATTATTCCTGGGCTTTATCTCCCAAAGCTGACACTGAAATGCACTTCTACCATGTGTTGGCAATGCTACAGGAAAGTATAGCGCTGCTGGTTTAATCCCCCCTCCCAAACTGCCCTTGCCTATTAGATATATAGCTGTGAATCTAAAAGCTTTGAATTGCTGTGAGAAGTCATCAATTTAGCAAGCCTACTTTTTTTAGATCCTTGTTTAGTTTAGTTATATGGGGAGAATTTAAGGTTATACCTGAGAGAAGTGGGCTTTCTGCCATGCTGCCTTTCAGCCTGCTATCAGGGGGCGTTAAAGAGGGGCTGAACATTTTTCAGGTGCTTTCCTGGACCCATGGCGACTACTGCTTTGATCTAACACACACACACACACACACACACACACACACACACACATTTGTGGAGCTTCACACTGACTCTGTCACATGTCCTAGTTTATCTGGGTGTCCACAGTGAATAGTACACACACACACACACAGCATGCAGCCATACTTTCATGTCCTATCATCTTTACGTGCAGTACGTTCTTCAGCTTTCTCCCCATCTGCTCGCTCCTCTCCCCAGAAGGAGGAACTTCAAAAGGAGGCCAGATACAGAGGGGAGCAGGACGGTGTGTGTGCGGGTATGTTGCTGAGGGTGTATGAGGGAGGAGTGCATTCCATCCACTTGTCATCCCCCCACCTCTCTCTCTCTCTCTCTCTCTCTCTCTCACACACACACTCTCTCTCCCCTCTCTCTGCCTCTCCCTTGCAAATTAATTACTTCCAACTGCCCTCGAGGATTGGATGATAGAATAAAGCAATAGATTTACAGAGGCTGTTTGTGGAGATTATGTCGGTTGTGTTTTGGGGAAGTTTCTCTCCAGTTTTGCTCAGAGATGCAGCGAACATAAGCTATTACGATTGAGTTGTTCCCAGCTAAAAACATAATCATTCGTTGAGAGATCAAAATGTTCAAGACTGATTGAGGTGGCGTTGTGAGATGACTGCTTTGTCATAGTTGCTCATTTGTTCATTCTAAAGAAAGGGTTGGAAATTCAAAGGAACATGTGAAAAGCCTGGTTTTAGTGCTTCAGCATCTCCATACTACTGCAATAGCGCTCTCTAGTGGCTTCACTAGCAAAGACAGGCTATTCCTTAGGTTCATTCTGACAGGGCGGTTGCTATAAACTTTTATTTAGGAATAAATCTCACATGAAATTGAATAAAATAGCAACGTGCCTGGATCAATCCACACATGTATGCAATTAGAAATGAAGGGAAAGAAGTCTCATACTTCATACTTCATTAATACATCCTTAATAATAATAATAATAATGCCACCTCAAAATATATTCGTAATCTAAACTGTAGCCTTTCTACTGTGAAGCAAATGAAGAAATCAACTCTCAGGACCATAAAGCTAGAGCATAGTGAAAGCAATCTTCGGGGACATGATTTGCTTTGATGTGAATCATTTCTTAGCTTTGCTCTGCAGTGAGGGGGTCTAACCCTTATTTAGCATTAATATTTGGAGTAATCTTATATTGTTCCCTGCTGAGAATCTCAGAAATAAATTACACTATTATCTTCTATGTTCTGGCCTTATATTGTCTGGTGCCTATTTTGGATACAACGCCGCATTGGTGCAACAGAGCTCTCTACTGGCACAACCAGACTGTTTCTAAGGTTCAGCTGTAGATGGCAATATCACCTTTAGAAAATCTCTACAACCTGTCTGAAGAGGCAGGGATGATGCTGGCCAAGAGCTCTCCTTGTGCGTGAGTTGTTTCTCACGGTTGTTCATGGCGGAGGAATTATCGCAAATAGCATACTGTTCACTTAGCATGGAGAAGTGACAGGCCCAATCAATCAATGCCCACCTTCAGAGACATTTTGATCAAACCTAAATAGGTCAATAAAATGATGATGGATAGAGAAATGTGTGTAGTGAGAGAGAGAGAGAGAATGCATGTACGTTTTTTTACGCATTGATGACTTTCATATTTGCAATTCATTTTCTAAGATCTGGGCTATCTAATGGCTTTCTGGTCCCTTGTACATTCCCAGGAGTTCAAGTTTCAGAAGTGTAACCTCAGTAGATCATAGCAGGACCTATCTGTGCACTCAGTCTGACTCGGTGAATTGGTGAGCTTGGTGAGCAACTGTGTGTGTCTATATGTCATGGGGTCAGTCCTCTCACCCCATTCCACAGGGTCTTGAATGTGTCTGCATGCCCCAACTCCCCGCCCAACCACATGCACAATGATAGCCCAACCCGAGGATTTAAATAACTTCCTTTCTGGTCTGGCTGACCGGCAATACCCTCTCTTCTCAAGAGAGGGGCAGACAGTAAGGAAGGGGAATGTGTGTGAGAAAGAGTGTGTGTGAGAGAAAGTAAGGAAAAGCGAGGTGGTGTGGCGGCGGTGGTGGTTTCCACTCGTGTGGCCACATTGATCAGCAGGGAGAACCAAGAACCTGGGTGAGCAGACCCTGACCCGGACCATTTATTCATTCCAACTGAGGGCCTGGACTGAGCAAGATCATATTCTGGTGGTTTCACCGTGGCTTTGAAGATGTGACTCATCTGACAGCTTGTTGGTAAACAACCTGGAATTACAGGACCTGCCAGGTTTCATCATAAAAGGAAGTGATTTCATCAAAGTAAGGACAGGATGTGAATGTTAACCCATCTCTACAAGAGAAGAAAAGTTGCGAAATACTGAGACTGGATATTTGTTCTGGTTTTTTTTGTAACTCAACGATGACTCAGCGTGATATCTCCGCTGAGAGGTGAGTGTGTGGCCCTGCTTAGCCAGTTGGCCAGCTTAAGATCTTACAGATTGTGTGCGGAGATCCAGAAGAGAGATTTCCCCCTGAGCGACTGCTGCGTTTTTGACGTATTTTGTTTGTGACATGCTCTGAATCACCAACACAGAAATAGCGTATCAGAAAATACCCACAGTCCCCAGGAACTTGGCAGAGACAGCGGAGAGAGGAGAGGGCAACCCTGGAGCAACGGCAGAGCGATCCACCCTACCACTGACACCCACACACACACACACTCACATACCACCTAAGAGCACCTGAGCATTCGGTTACACTGTCACACATTGCTGAAGGGTACTGCAAGCTTCGAAAGAAAAGGGATCCAACGTCACATTTGCACCCCTAAGTACATGGGGATACATTCACTATGGATATAACTCAACATGATATGAGGAGAAGCAGAGACATTTGTTCATCATTAGGAAAAATTTGATTTTGAAGGGGGGGTGGTGGTTTCTGAGAACGTGGAAGAAAACGCAAGAGAGCAAAGAGATTTCACAGGAGCTTCATAATCTTTTGGTGAGGTAATAAAACAGAAAAGCAGCAAACTGGGACTGGACTGATGTGGAGATTCCAACATAGATATTATGGCTTGAATTCAGACTCAACATTTCATTTTTTGGGATCAGATTTGAGCTCCGTTTTTTTGTCATCTTCTGGTGTGAAACTCTTCATCTCTCTCTGAGGATCCATAACAGGAAATTACCTCTCGAAGACCTTTGACGCCCTCCCCAACCATGGATACCCAGGGTGGTCCGTACCTCAACAAGAGGGCGGTTTTCTCGCCCCTGGGTGCCGTCCGCCTCTCCCAGTTAGCTCTGGGCTGCGCGGTGGTTGCCATGGTGACTCACAGTGCCGGCTACAGCGGTTCGTACGGGGTTTTCTGCATGGCGGTGTGGTGCCTCTGCTTCGCCGCGTCGGTTCTGCTGTTCTTCCTGGACGCCACCCGCCTCTACAGCTGCCTGCCCGTGTCCTGGGACAACCTCACCGTGGCCTTTGCTGCCCTGGCAACGCTAATGTAAGACATGGCTCCATTTAAACCTCGAATTGTCATAGCGGTGGGGCTCAATCAACAGTTGTTAATGTAACCGTCTCCTCTTCCAATTACATTAAAGCTTAAAGTGACATCCTATCCATCCCCGGTTTCTCTCTGTCTCCACCCCCCCCAGGTATGTGACAGCCTCTGTGGTCTACCCGCTCTACTTTGTCCGCTCTGAGTGCCCGTACGCCGGGTGTGATGTCCGAGATTTCCGCATCGCCGTCACCGCCTGCTCCATCGCGGCGACCCTGGCCTACGGGGCCGAGGTGGTCCTGTGCCGAGCCAGACCAGGCCAGGCCGTGGTGGGCTACATGGCCACGGTCTCCGGCCTCCTCAAAGTCGTCCAGGGCTTTGTGGCCTGCATCATCTTCGGAGCTCTGGCAAACGGGAGCGAGTATTCCCGCCACGCCGCCACCATCTACTGTGTCGTCGTGTACACTCTCTGCTTCGCCCTGACCACGCTGGCGGTCATGATGACTGTGTGCGGTCGGACTAAGGCCGTGCGCTGCATGCCGTTTGACCGCCTCGTGGTGGTGTACACCCTCCTGGCGGTTCTGCTCTACCTGAGCGCGTCGGTGGTGTGGCCGGTGTTCTGCTTCGACACAAAATATGGGTCTCCGTGGCGACCGTCGTCGTGCCCCCATGGAAAGTGCCCGTGGGATAGTAAAGTTGTGGTTGCAGTGTTCTCCTTTGTCAACCTAGGGCTTTATGTAGCGGACCTGATCTACTCCCAGAGGATACGGTTTGTGTCCCCACATCCACCTGCCCGCCCACGTGTGTAGCACCATGCGGAGAAAGGATGTCGATGAAGGATGAATGAAGTCAAGAAAAGATATTCCTTCCTAGCTGCCATATTAGGTAGAATTTGGTATCCCTCTGATAGTTTTTTTTTTTGAATTTTTGTCTTTATTTGACAGTGGAGAGAGACAGAAAAGAGTAGATGAGGGAGAGAGAGGGGGATGATATGTGACAAAAGTCCCAGGCCACAGTCAAACCCAGGACGTCATAGCACATGGCTGTACATGGTATGCGCCTCACCAAGACGCCCCTTCAGTCTTAAAATACTGTGGTATGCGATTGGGAATTTTACTATAACATATTCCAATACATCCAGCCAGCTACCCCCTTCTGCCACACCCCAGTGAAGTGACACCCTACCCTTTCAAATGACCCCTCTCGCCCTCCTAGAAACATAGGCAGAGCAGCCTGCCACACCCAACGAGCCAAGCCCCATTGGCATCTCCAGCCAAATCCTTATAAAGCCATACACACCCACTATTTCTGACCTCTATCATAACTGGATATGTGAGCGTGCGCACACACACACACACACACACACACACACACACACACACACACACACACACACACACACACACACACACAATCAATCTCTGGCTTTGGGCTTTGACTATTCCTCACTCCCAATCTGCAATACCCCAGACTGCCAGCTTCTACCCCACCATCCCTCCACCCTCTTAAGGTAAAGGAGAAGAGAGAGTGGGCTCTCTGGCTGCCAGCTGGTTGGAGCTCCTCTGTCAGCAGTTCTTCTGCTTTCTCAGGGACAAACAGCAAGGAGGGATCTGGTCAGCTCAGCTTAGCTACCCCCTAGTCTCTTTCTTTAATAGCAGTGGCTGTAACATTAGCTAATACTGCTTTGCTGTCTATTCTCTCTCTCTCTCTCTCTCTCTCTCTCTCTCTCTCTCTCTCTCTCACACACACACTTTCTCTTTATGTGTTTCTCTGTGGTCTGCATATTTTCACCCCCCATTACTCCAGTCTTCCCATGTTGTACTGCTCACACTCCTCCTCCTCTCCTCCTTGCTTCCTCCCTCCATCCCTCTCGCCTCTCCTCTCCTCTCCCCTCCTTCATCGGCTCAGTGAATCTCACGTCTCCAGCGGTCTCTATTCCCGGATCAAAGTATTCCTCTCTCACAGCTGTGGATGCTATGGATGTATTATAATAAGTCCCCGGGAAGCTCCTGTGTCACAACCTATAGCAAAGCAACAGCCTCAGGGATCAATAGCACACCCAGGACCAGCTGGCTGCTCTTGTTCCCAAATCTTATAATCTGCCTGAAACCACACAGTATGTCACTGTCTGTTTGTTTGTGTCTTAGAGACTTGCTATTTTTAATATCCTGATCATTTTTGTAAGTTAATTAGTAAATAGAAGTAAATAGCATATAGATTAGAGCAGACGATGGGAGATTTTCAGGGGATTTCATCTAAAATGTTGGTGATTTTTGCAGCAATAAATAAATTGTTCTAGTTGTTGAAGTAACATTTTTTATATTGTGTATCTGTGTGTGTTGTTTCCCAAAACAGTTTGGTCCTCTCTGATAAATCCTGATAAATCCTGCAGAATTTGTTCCGGTGAAATAGAGGCAGCGCTCATTCCACTTTTCCTGCCCAATATTTCAACAGTCCGGGTCCAAAGGAGATCATCAGTGGAATATGACAAAGCCCGAGGAAACCTGCCACTGACAGCGATAGGACGGTGCCTCCACAGAGCAATCTGTAGCTCAATTAAATCCTGTACTCCCTGTTGGTGTTGTTCCCCATTTAGCAGCTGTTCCATGTTTGGCCCTCATTTTACTTCTCACTCCCTGTAGGCCTCTGTCTTACACATAGGTATACTAACACACACACACACACACACACCGCATACAGCCCTCCGGTGTAGGAACTCGGTAGACAGAGATGAGCTGAGACAGATGTCCATCATGACCATCGCCTCCTGATTCCCCAGCCAGGAGGACGTCACGGGACAGAAGACTGCTGGCTTGCTGTCATGACAAATCTCTCGTGGCGCATGGCACATGTTGGTGATGTCAGCTTCCCCAGTCTTTGCTCTCGTTTTGTAAAATGTTGCGTGGGAGGCTGTATCTTTGGTATCTAATGGATGTGAATCAAAGTAACTCTGCTAAACTGCATGGGCATTAGCTTTGGGAGCGCTCACAAGTTTCAGTCAAATTTCCAGCATTTTGGCCCTGGTCTTGCTGAGCTCTATATAATGACAACTATCGTTTAAGTGTGCTGTAGGGAAACAGTTGACTGTAGCTCAGCATAATGGTCGTCTTAGCCTCATTTATAACAGTTAGTTAGCATTTATATTGTTTACCGTCATGGCCAGCCTAGCAACCCTTAAGTAGATAAAGAAAAGACGACTGAGCAAATGATTTTTCCTCTGGGAAGACCACCAGTATTACCAATGAACTAACAACCTGGCGCACATCCAGCATATATCCTCCTGTAGGGTCTGGGAAATGAACCTGTGACCTTCTGGCTACAGGTCAGCCTGTTCAACTTCTTGGCCAAACTTTTGTTTTTAAAAAAAGACAGCTAATGGTTTTGAATTTGAATTTAAATTTGGTTAGTTTTAGGACAAGGGCAGCTCTGGTAAATTGGATTTGGAGCTTTACTGAAGAACCTAGCTGGAATGCAGCCTCTCTCTCTCACTCTCTCTCTCACTCACTCACTCTCACTCTTTAACTTGCTCATTTCTCACTCTCACTCTCCCTCTCTCTGTATCCCTCTCTCTTTCACTCTCACTTTCTTTCACTCTCTCACTCTCACTATCTCTCTCTCATCTCTTATTCATTACGTCTTCCTCTCCTCTCCTCTCTCTCGCCAGGTGTGATTGCTACCTATGCGTGCGTCATTATTTAATTATTTTGCTTGTCCGAAGATTAGGCTCAATTTACGTAGAAGTCAGCTGAATGACCTTGAGTACTTCACAATGCCCCCCCCCCAAGTCTCAAACCACATATTGGCTGGAGTTTTATTACAGGCCAGAGCAGTTCTGTACTCTAATACGTTGAAGTCACTCTGTTCAAAGGAAGGGAAACGAGTAGATCATACTGTATAGCCTGTATGTTCCATTGTGATTTTTAATTTTTAATATGACTTGAACATGTGGTTTCTTGATATATGTGGAAGATCCTTTGGTAGCCTTTGGTGTAATACAGGACTGAGAACTGACATAACAGTTAAGTGTGCTCCGTCTCATGTCCTTGGTATTCTGTCTCTCTCACTCATTCTTGCCTCAGACTGTAGGAGGGAGACAGATGAACATTTGGAAAGATTTTCTGTCTGTGACATTAAATATGCACATCTTCTCTCACTCAACAAGGCTATTTCTCTCTCTGTCTCCCTCTGTCTCTCACTCTCAAACACACACACACACACACACACACACATTCACCTCTGGGCCCTACAGTCACTGCAAGCAACAAATTGTTGTGAACGCTTGAGCTAGATCTTTTTGTTGTCGCTGGGTGTTTTAATAAATCTCTTGGGGTTTTGTGAAAAAAAGAAAGACCGAATGAGTGTTGTCACACCTCGCCACACATACAGAGTCTGAGTGATAGATAGCAAAGAGGCAGTCAGTGGTAAATTGACTTTGTGTGTGTGTGTGTGTGTGTGTGTGCTGTTTGAGTGAATGAGAGGCAGAGTTGCAGGGATACAATGCTGAAAATTCCAGTTACTTTAAGATTAAGTTTGGGGGAAAAAACCCAACAGTTTTGTGTGTCAATGGATAATTATTCCACACACCAACTGGCCAAGGGGGAGGGGAGATTGTACAGTACCTCTAGTACTACAGTGCTATTATTATGCCCTTGGTAACATCAGACAGGAATTAATCATCATATTGTTCCCAAATTTTTCATTTCCTTTATGTTTTTTTTAGACAGAAATGGGTGAGACAATCTGGCATCCCTCACCTTAGACCACTTTTTTTAATGATATTCATGAAATAAAATGGAAAGAAGAGGCAAAAAATGGTAGGGCTATTTCAAATGATTAATGGCGGACACCTATAGAGACTTAACTGATGTCATTTGCCCAGCTGACTGAAGAAGAGTAGCTTAACAGCTGGTGCTTTTGTAATACAAGCCCAGGCCATGCATTCTGCTTTATATATAGATAGTGGTATACACAGTCCCTCAGTAGGCATTCCCGTCCAACAGCACCGAGAGGAAATAAATGGAATGTGGTCTCTCAAAGGAGACGTACAGTACCTCTAGTGGAGTGTAATTTTAGCATGGCATGGCATAAGAAACAGCGGGGAGGTTGAGACAGATAGATATATGGGAGGGTCAATCCCATTAAAATATACACAGGGCACATGTTAGTATCAAACTGACAGGCAGTGGGCAGACTTCATGACTAATTCGAAGAATACGCATTAGTGAACTACCAAGGGATAGGAAGCCAAACCCTATTCCAATTCTATGGCTCATTAGTGTACATGCTATCCTATTCTGCATTATTTCAGATTCAGTCAAATCTAATGGGAGAAGCAAATGCATTGTCTTACCCTCTGCTATTTAAATAACAATGCTCCATTCAAATTCAGGTCCCTCAATGGTCCCAAGCCACCTTTGGGCCCCTCAAATCTTTTAGGGATTTCATGCACTTAATTAATTGTGATGGAAGGTTTTTCTGACTCTTTGTGAAAAGGTGATGTGTTTTCTCCAATGGAAAAAGGCACCAAGAGAGGCAAAAAGGGAGTTTCTGACATACTGGTATAGGCACTGCAAAAATTACCCCATCACATTTTATGTCTACATCTTTATGCCGACATTTACAAGGACAATCATAAAACCTATATCAAAGGGTTTCAGAGATGTTTCATGACATATCCAAGCCCAGTATACATCCCTTTTATACAGTGGCATAATACATAATGCACATTGCATATGCACGTGGCCATAGTGTAATATCGGAGTCTACACATGGTGTGGCCATTAAATATGTAACCATGTTTTATACATTGGTAGTTTTAGCAGCTAGTCCTACCTTTACAACAGGTCTGGTCTCTGGGGATTTTTGATTTCCCTGTGCAATATAACTCCATACTACTACTATGAAAGGAGTGTGTGTGCGTGCGTGAGAGAGATATAACTGTAATATAATATAAACCTATTTTTGCTGTATGTGTATGTGTGTACACACAAATCAATCTGCTATTGCATTGTAAGATTACATGCAGGGCACTCTGCCCTGCATCTACATATGGCCCTGTCGCTCTATTGTGAGTGAGTCAGGCAGAGTTTAAATAGACCTTGTCATTGCTTGTTTTACCCAAAATAAACACAACCCTTATAATACAGTTGACCTACATTTCCCTACACCACGTCTATGCCGGAGACTGATGCAATTGGGCGTGGTGAAGTGCAAAACCTCGCCCAAAGTTTATAATCTTATTTGTGATTGGCCAGCAGCAACGGAAGACTCTCTGGTGATTGGCCAATCCCTGTGTCCATCACAGTTGTTGCGCTATGCTGGTAGAGTAAGGAGGAAGCCACGTTGACACGAAAGGTGGCGTTTTCTTTCATTCTGACAAGTTACTGTTACTGTTACAACAGTAGCGTCGTTATACCTGTCAATCAAGGGACCCGATTTGGACGATCTAGCATACGGTAACTAAGCCCAACTTAAATGACGTTGTCGCATTTTACATTCATTTGTGGTAGTTAACGCTAGCTAACAGGTTAACATTAGCTAGCCGGCTGGCGGTCAACAGCTAGCTTAACAGCTTTTATTGTCCGACAGTAGACTAGTAGACAATAACAGTAGATTAGCTAGAACGCTAACGTTTATTTAGCTAACGTTAGCTGACGAAGGACAATGTTAAAGATAGCCAGACAGCAAGGACATTCATCTTTTGCTGACCTTTATGACTTATGCTTGTCAGATACAGCGTTATTTGCGTATTCATCAGTCTGGCCTCTTGAAATGCACTGATTAACAGGGCAGTCACATCATCTGGCAGGATGAGCGTTGGATTCATCGGAGCGGGCCAGCTGGCTCACGCGCTGGTCAAAGGTTTCACGGCTGCAGGTGAGTTAGACCGTGTAACCTGACCTCCTTTCCCTGGCTCAACATGTCATATCAAATATTGCTGGTCCATCATTAGCTGCTGGACTCGACACACCATATTCATGGCTCCACCATGCCTTCCTTTACCACCAGGCAGATGTTTACCATCTCATCTACCTCCCATTCCTTGTATCTCACTCCTCCTCCTCCTCCTCTCATCTCCCTCTCCAGGTGTGATCGCTACCCACAGGATTACAGCCAGCTCTCCAGACACAGACCTGCCTACTGTGGCAGGATTGAGGGTGAGAAGACAAGTTTCTGCATGAAGCACAGCTCTATGAGATGTGGTGAAGTGTGTATGCGAGCGTGGGCCTGTCCACGAGGTTGTCCATATAATCTGTAACAACAGCTGTGCATGTGCCTCTTTCCCTCTTTTTCCCTCTTTTTCCCTTGTTTTTTTCCCCTCCTTACTTCACAGTCCTCACCACCCACACAATCCTCCTTTTTACTTTTCTGTATTGAATCGTATCATCACTGTATTGCCTGTCTCCCACCACCTATAGAAAATGGGGGTGAACCTGACCGTCAGTAACAAGGAGACGGTCAATAAGAGTGATGTCTTGTTCCTGGCTGTGAAACCCCACATCATCCCCTTCGTTCTGGATGAGATTGGACCAGACATCGAGGACCGCCATCTCATAGTGTCCTGTGCTGCGGGTGTCACCATCAGCTCCATAGAGAAGGTCAGCCTCTCTCACTGCCTCTCGTTTTCCCCAGTTATTTTGTCTGCTGAAGTTTGACAAGCCAAGTCAAGTTTATTTGTATAGCCCTTCATCACAGTTACAGTCTCCAAGGGCTTCACAATGCCCACATTATGAAAACAATAAACGGAAAACAAAAAAAAGAAATTCGAAACCCTCACTGAGGACAAGGAAAAACTCCTATGAAAACTGCAGTCTGTTCATGGAGATAACAGATGCGCTGGGTAACTGTCTGTAGGGCTCTGTTGTTCTCGTTTTCTCTTTCCAATTCCTACTATTGTTCTAAGTTTCTTGTGATTTGCATAATTGTTTCTTGTAAAAACAAGGCACGGCAGCCTTTCCTGTTTCCTCTTCAGGCATCCCTATCTTCACCCCCCACTCACCCTCTCGATATCTCAGGCGAAATTCAATTAAGTTGTATTGGCATGCTTCCAAACACCGGTGCTGAACAAGACAATTCTGATATATCCCGTCTCCTCTTCATACCCATCCTTGTCTCAATTTCTGTTCCATTGTAATTTCACAGAAACTGCTTCAGTATCGTTCAGCTCCTAAGGTGATGAGATGTATGACTAATACTCCAGTGGTGGTGAAAGAGGGAGCTACAGTGTACGCCACAGGAACACATGCAGAGGTAAAGAAGGAAGGCGGGATGGATGGATGGATGGATGGATGGATGGATGGATGGATGGATGGATGGATGGATGGATGGATGGATGGATGGATGGAGGAGTACAGGGATTGATTATTGGATTAATAGAAAGTAGGGATGTGGGTTTTTTCAGGATTTGGCCACATTCATTTTCAATTGAACATTTTTTTTTATTATCTGGTTTTATGTAATTCTAATCACATCCCAGATAAAGAGAAGTGAACATGCACAGTAGGGTTGGGATGGACCTTCTTGTTTCACCTTCTTCATCAACATGTTTTCTCCCGTCCGCCAGGTGGAGGATGGCAAGTTACTGGAGCAGCTGATGGCCAGTGTAGGTTTCTGTACCGAGGTGGAGGAGGACCTCATTGACGCCGTCACTGGGCTCAGCGGTAGTGGACCAGCCTATGTGAGTGACTGACAGTTGCAGGTTATGGGAGATGTGACAAGACGCACCCAGAATCAAACTAAGGAGATGGAGGAGTTGGGGTTGTAGCTGAGCCATTAGGTCATGAAATATTAAACTGACAGCGAGAAAAGGTTGAAGGAGAGACAGTATTTTGTTAAGTTTGAGATGCAAAAGCCCAGCTCTCTTTGGCTTTTATTTCCATTCTTCACTCCCTTCCAAATCCTGAACCATGTCAGCTTAAAAGACAATTGCCCTGCATAGAAAATGGAGGAGTGCAAGTTAAGAATACCTGTACCAATGTTTTCTCTACAGAGCGCTTGAGGATATTGATACTGATATTTGTTAAATAGACCTGCAGTTGTCTACATAGATTCATGCCTGACCTGAATATGAGGAGGCGGTGAGGTAACGTTGGACTCAGTGCATGTCAGTGCCTAAGGGTGAACTCACTATGCTAGTGTGTAGGTTGAAGGGTGAGTAATAAGGTAGAAGGGTTGGAGAACTAGTCATATATAGTTTAACTAAGCTGCAAACTCTTTCAGTGATAAAGTGTTTATTATACATGTAGTGGTGCACATCTCATCCAAGTATCTGTAAGCGCCCACAGTGTGCTGGCTGTATGTTTGGTATTGTGATGGCGTTGTTGCCCCAAAGAAAAATACTGTGTGTGTGTGTGTGTGTGTGTGTGTGTGTGTGTGTGTGTGTGTGTGTGTGTGTGTGTGTGTGTGTGTGTGTGTGTGTGTGTGTGTGTGTGTGTGTGTGTGTGTGTGTGTGTGTGTGTGTGTGTGTGTGTGTGTGTGTGTGTGTGTGTGTGTGTGTGTGTGTGTGTGTGTGTGTGAGAGAACAGGCGTTCACAGCACTGGATGCCCTAGCAGACGGTGGCGTGAAGATGGGCCTGCCCAGGAGACTGGCCGTCAGACTTGGAGCTCAGGCCCTATTGGTGAGTTTTGTGTGTGGGTATGTGTGGTATTTGTGTCTGGTTTTCTAGTTCTAAATCATGTTGATCAACCGGTCTGTACTTTTGGAGGCACAAAATGCTACATGATTTCAGTTGCTGTAGGCATTCATTCCTACCGAGTTTGTGTTAGCTGGTAATTGCTGGCTTTCATTCAGTAAAAATGATGAAAGTCCAGAAAATGAAAAGCCTCCAGGGCAAACTGGCTTGCAAAAAAATTATTACATTTTTATCATGTAGTTGCTTTCCTCAGGGTTTGTGGAGGTGTTTGAAATTCTGGCAAAAAGCTGGAATTTTGATTTGGTGTTTTCAGAGGAAATATGCTGGAGTAATAAGGTGTCAGAATTTGCTTGATTCGTGTAGCCACTGTTGTAATCACAATTTGGCAATTTGTTGAAATAGATTACTGGAAATAATTAATTTGAAACAGTTTTTGTTATCAGCTGATTGCTTTCCACTGCTCAGTACCTTGTGTGCTTGTCCTTTCTGGCTTTCTGCATTTTTATGTTTGAGGCAGCGAGTTTTGCTTCTTTCATTTGGAAGAAAGTTTTCAGATCCTGTTAATTGTTGGAGACAGTAAATTCCCTTAGTCTCAGTGTCTCCTCTGGTTTAGTTTATCGTGGAAAACACTCACCTAAGGAACTACACTTGCGTGGTCATGTTAGCCTGTTGTAAACTAGCATGCTACCTGGAAAATCTGGTACAGATTTTGCTGCCACTAGATTAGACCAAATGTATTACTTGAAATGATGCTGTCGTCTCTAGAAGCTTTTAAGACTGCATCCACAGTGATTCCCCAGAATTCACAAAAGGGATTAATGGGTCATGTCAAATAAAATTATATAGTGTGAAACTGGGAACATCTTACTCTGGGCATTAAATGGCATCTAGGCATTAAGGTAATAATAGCTTTATGAAAGTGGTAGTGGTATCATGACACAACATGAAGTTACTCAGGTTTCAATTATTTTTTTTGGTAGTGGTGTATATACAGACACACACAAACATATACACATACATATCTATGTGTGTATGGGGGGCAGATTTCTTGGCTGTAACTTGATGTGACTTTTGCTATCTTGAGATTAACATCTTTGTAATACACATTTGTTTTGACAAAATATCCATTTTCCGTTTAATGTTATCTACCTCGATGCTAAGATTATTGTTTTTCAATTATTTCTACCTTTTTTGTGTAGTGTACTGATCATATCCTTCCGCCTTCATGGTGGGCTTATTCAGAAGAGGAATGGAAAATTTCCACTAGTTTGAACTGATACGATATTGATAAGAAGCAGGTGGCACAGTTCCCAGAAATCCTTCCCATGTCACATCAACCTCGGGTTCTTGGTCAGTAGTATTTGTCAACCCAGTTGTAACCTAACCAGATTTTATATCCTGTGTGGTTGAACATTTTATTTTTGTGCAGAAGTAGAGTTTTTAAACCCTGTGGATGACACATTCATGGCTGTAATGCGGTCTCCTTGGGTGGTATGTGTTCTTGGGCGCATTTGTAAATCCAGTCCTGATACCCCGTTGAACAAAAAAAGCACTCCATGGCTCTGTTGGATCAATTGAAAACACATCTGGCTTTCATGTAAATGCCTACTTGCTTCTTTCACTGTAACCAACCCCGTCTCTTTTCATCTCCTCATTCTCTCTACAGGGAGCAGCTAAGATGCTGCTGGACTCAGAGCAGCACCCTGGCCAGCTGAAGGACAACGTATGCTCACCAGGGGGTGCCACCATCCACGCCCTGCACGTTCTGGAGAGTGGTGGCTTCCGCAGCCTCCTGATCAATGCTGTGGAGGCGTCCTGTATTAGGACAAGGTGAGACAAGCACTTAAAAGAGAAAATTCAGTTATGTTACTCACATGTAAAGTATCCTCTAACATGTACAACAGGACAGTGAGACAAGGGCTACACAAGTCTACACTCAGTCATCTAAGAGCATAGGCCTAATATGTCTGTTTCTTTTTTGCTTCTCCAATAACATCCAAAGAAAATGTGCACCCATCCCGTACAGTTGTATGTCTGACGCTAGGTGTTCTCCTCCTCCCAGGGAGCTGCAGTTTCTGGCAGACCAAGAGCGTATCTCTCCAGCGGCCATTAAAAAGACAACGCTGGACAAGGTGATGCAGCAGCCTGGTGTCGCCGTCAGCGGGGTGGCTAATGGCAGTGGCAGATCAGGACTCAACCTCTTCAACAATCGCAGCTCTGGGGTCAAGAAGAAGAACTGAGAGTACACAGAGAGGCAGGCACACACATAGACACATTCACATTACAGCTTTACATAGACATTACATAGCCATCCAGCCGTACAACTTGAAAAAATGTAGTATGGACTGTGGTCTGAAATTGCATCCACAGACTTAGAGCCTTATGCCATGATGCAGGATTGCTGTCTACACATACACACATTCAGACATACGCCGAAGAGCAAAAGTGCATTTACAATCTGTTGGCTGTCTGCTTGGTCTCTACACTATCTAGGGTTGTTTATTGGTAATGACCCGTGGGCCATCATGGCATCCTGAAACACACCATGCAGCAGATGGCAGCTGTGATACCATAATGGTGTTAAATGTAGGTCTTTAATGTCTGCTTTTCTTTTTTTTTTTTTTTTTAAATTAAGCTACATCATGCAAGTAACATCCCTTTTCATTTTGTTAAGCCCTCATGGCAAATAATTTTGTTTGTTTGGCCAATGGTGTTAACAACAGCCGTTTTAGTTGCTTGAATTTTTATATATATATAAATATAGACATTTTGGTCTGTATTGATAATTGCCATCATTTCTGCAATGTTATAATGGGTTCATTAGCCCATTGAATACATAGCATCTCTGACCTTGTGGCCCAGGAAATATTTCTCACGTCAAGGCCATTGGAAGCTCACTTTTTCAGCTTCTAGACACTGTGGGTCTAGAAGCCAGAGTCAAAACTGTTAGCATTACCGTTTTGGTGTTTCTTACTATGAAGGCACTTGTTTTTTTCCCTCAAAAGGGATGTGATGTTTTTACCTGAAAGTGCTAATAGGAAACCTATTTCACATATATTATAAAACAATTGTTGAAGTATTCATTTTAATGCTTTGACACAGATGAAGTAAAACATTTTTTACATCAGTCAAAGCTCAGTCCGTCCTACTTGTGTATTTTGTATTGAGCTCCTGTATATTTCTAAGTTCATAATGTTACATCTGATGTATTGTTCTGTTTGGCATATCTACTACAGAGTTGGTCTGCCAGTTGAAAGGTCTATATTAAAAGTGCAGAATGAAACAGTTTGTTTCCAAAGCTAGTTTGTCCCTCAATTAATCGAATATGATACTGGTTTGACTCAACGTCCTGTGTTGGGTGTACTTGCTGTTATTTCAACATTATTTAGGCCCCATGTGTTTCCCAAGTCTCTGCAGCATCAGTTTGTTCCTGTATGGGGGACCCGTCTCCTGGATAGAGTTTAGATTAGAGGGTTGTTCTAGACCAGAGTTGAGCAGACGTCTCTATCTTCAATTAAGTACTGAGATGTGCCCTGGCCTGCAGATGGCGCCCTACAATCAAATTACCCTTTTGCACAGGCCTTAGATCAGATTACTTTATCTACATACCAACCTGTTGAGAGTGACTTAAAACCGACCCAGGATTATTATTTATGTGTAACTTCACTGTCTCACTATCGGTAAATGTCATTAGCCAGCACCACTTGTCATCACTGAGCCGGACACGGAGTAGTATTTCACCTACTCTTCCTCCAGAACTTTCCCTTCGCCTCGCCTGGCCTGTCACACTCTCAGTCTTATACTTTCAGTCTCTTCCCCTTCAAAGAGCCTTCTGCCCTCTGTGTATTTGCCATAAATAAATATAGGTAAATATGTTATTCCTCACTGGCCTAAAGGTGGGTTGTGATTGGTTGGTGTAAGAGGAAACACAGTCCATTTTTAGAACCTTTCTGTCACCAAGACATATGACCAGTGAGTGGGATCATGGTTTTCTCTCTGAATCCAGCTCTCTGTTATTACTTGTTATTACTCCACAAGTTCACAAACATTAGATTGGTGCAAGTGTGTGAGCGAAATATCAATCAGTTTTGAATCATTGTGATGTTTACAGAGAAAATTGCACTTACATTTAGGTATGTTATGAGATTTTATGGCAATTATAGTAGCTAGGAAACTGCATGTTCAAGTTGAAGGCTGTGAAGCATTTATTAGATATTTAGGCCCACGCCTTCATTCCTGCCTGCTGCATTTTGGATTAACAGTGGCGCATAGGCCACTTTGTGGTAGAATGAGATAGGCCTATACGTCTATTGAAGCAATACACAGGTGCATAATGGCAAAGTAAAAATGACGGGAGAAAAGTGACAGTTTGTGAGGGGCCGTGTCCTCATTATAATTGAGCAATTTCTAGGTGTTGTAGGATTAGTTTATTTTTGTTAAACTAAACACACCAGTGTCCCATGATTAAATTGCGGCTGGCGTGCTCTCAGTGCACTCGGCCTGTTTATTTGTGCGTGCAATGGTTTCCCTCGCTGCTGAAGTGTCTTGGTAATCCCTCTTTTATTCCAAAAAGGTTATTCTCTGCTTGCTCCCGCTGCTGTCCGTTAAGATTAGCCATTCCTAGAGAGACTTCCATTTGCCTCTCATTATTAGACTTCTGTTACCTTTCGTTGGTCGGGTGGCTTTGAGCACCTCTTTTCCACAGCAAGGTGTAAAGGCAATGGGTCTACAGTGGCAGTTCAATACAGATAATCCTGAGTGGGATGTTGGACAGTGTGTGTCTGAGAGAGAGAGAGAGAGAGAGATTGTGTGTTGTGTATATTCCAGCCCAGCATGGGATTTCTATCCACAGGTAGGCCAGATGCTACCTGTCATCTCCATTCAATCAATGTAATCACTGACCTTTGCAGTAACGTGGTTGTTTGCATACCGTATCAAGGCCAGGGGGAATGCCAGAAACTAAGATGAATGAATAGATGGAAGGGTTGGTTGGCGCTCTCTCTCTCTCTCTCTCTCTCTCTCTCTCTCTCTCTCTCTCTCTCTCTCTCTCTCTCTCTCTCTCTCTCTCTCTCTCTCTCTCTCTCTCTCTCTCTCTCTCTCTCTCTCTCTCTCTCTCTCTCTCTCTCTCTCTCTCTCTCTCTATTTTGTTTGTTTGTTTGTTATTTATTAAGTTGTTGAATGTTTTTTAAAGGGCTTTTTTAAATTCTCTTCGGGCAGTGATGCTACCCGCCTAATCCTCTCTAAAATTAAAAACTTGGACTACCTGTGGTGGGGTGTTTGTGGGCAATCGTATGTATTTCTGTGCTTTACTATGTGTGTGTGTGTGACCAATGCAGAAGTGTGATCTGAGTGCTGATACAGTATCTGCTTGGTGCAGCTGTCTGGTGAAACGGACACAGAAAGAGGAAGCTCTGACAGTTACCACACAGTCAGTGAGTCTGCAATATGAGCTTCCCTTTTATGCCAACTTGTACTGTACAGGTCTAGAGAGCTCCTCAGTCTGGATGTGTTCTCACAGCCACCCCTTTGTAGACACAGACCTAGTCTACTGATGCTTACCCGGGGATATCCCCTAGTTTGTACAATACACTCAGGCTTGAAAGTTTGTGAACCTTACAGGGTGTGGTCATTATTTCATATATTAGAGGAGTAACCTTAGAAGATCCATATCTAATCCTCAAATCTTAATGAAGATATCCCAAATAAATAACATGCACAAATACATGATATACTTTAATTCTTTATTTAACATATTGGTTTATATCACTGTGTGCAAAAATACACACACTCCTTCAATCAATAACTTGTGGCACCTCCTTTATCAGCAGTGACTTGGAGTAAACGTGTCCTATAGCCACGGATCAGTTTCTGTCATCTTCCTTGGGGGATTTTTCTCCCACTCCTCCTTACAGAACTCGTCCAACTCGGTGAGGTTCGAGGTCTGTCTCGCATGAACAGACGCTCCAGGTCCTGCCACAGCATTTCAATTGGATTTAGGTTAAGACTTTGACTTGGCCAATCCAAAACACTAAACTGCTTCTTCCTGAGCCATTGTTTGGTAGATTTACTTGAATGCTTAGGATCATCGTCTCGTTGAACAGACGTTTTCAGCCCTGCTTTAGCTCTCGGACTGACGGCCTGACGTTCTGTTCATGAATTCTCTGGTTTCCCTCAGAATTCATGGTTCCCTTCATGATGTCGAGTCGTCCAGGTCCAGAGGAAGAAAAACCCCAGTCCGTGACACTCCCACCGCCATGCTTGACTGTAGGGAGAAGGTTATTTTGGTGGTGGGTAGGATTGGGTTGTCGCCAAACATGGCATTTTTGATTGCAACCAAACAATTCAGTTTTGAACTAACCTGTCCAGAGAACAGACTTCAGGAAATCTTCAGGTTTGTCCAAATTGTCTCTGGCAAACTAATGACTGTAAACTTGAGACCATAGAGGCTTCTTCCTGGCTTCCCTTGCATGAATGACATTTCTATTCAGTCTTGTTATTGTTTACGGATGCAAATTGACATCAGATGCTACAGTGGAGGCTTGTAGAGCTCGATGTTCTTCTTGTTTTTTGTTTCTGTTCTTGTTCTTGGTGGTATTTTAGAAGGATGTCCACTTCTAGGCAGAGTCGCTGTTGTTTTAAATGACCTCCATTTGTATATTATTTGTCTCACAGTGGACTGATAGAGCTCTATAGATGTTTTTGATATGACTTTCTAGCCTTCCCCAGACTGATGTGCACTCACTACTCACCTCTTGAGGTCCTCTGAGGTCTCCTTAGATCGCAGCAGTGTTTTTCTTTCACCTGCATGGTAACACCAAACTAATCAGGTTTCTCACCTTGGATTGCGAGGACTGGTAAAAACTCTAAATTTCTATAATTTCTGCCAATGAAAAGCACAAGGGAGGAAATAACGTAAATCAGTCATGTAAATTTGATAAATTCAGGAAGTTAAATGTGTACTGTATCTAGAAAGCAATGCGTACAGTAGAGATTTAACTTCCTGAATCTATATATATTTCCAAATGCTGATATGATCGTTTACTTACAACACAATTAGATGTATTTCTGATTTTGACAGGCTCATCCATATTATGATGACAACAGAATTTCACTTGGCATCATATAGGAAATCCTAGTTTGGAGAACTGGTAAATCTCTCTCAACAATAATGAAAATTGCTAAGGGGGGGTGACCCATTACACGTTCCACAGTAACATGCAATAAACAATCAATTACAGCGTAGTAGTGTCTCGTGTCTCTTTAAATGCTGGTTGCGTAGATCCTTCATGAATGAAACCATGTGATCCAAACATCATTTGACGTCTGGCGCCCTAGACCAAAGACTAAAACAAGCGAGGAAGGAGTGGATAGATCTGGGCATCTGCGAGAAGGCGTGAGCGGAACAAATATTTCTCAGCTGTCGGTCTCAACACCGGGTCGGCCATCCCACGGTGCATCAACCCTTCGAGCTGCGGTGGACCAAGGTGCCATTTGACTTCTGGTGAGTCAGTCTGTCGAAATCAAAAGTAAAATCTGCTCGATGGAAGTACTGAATATAGAGATATTGTTTTGCTGAGTGTGCACGCCACTGCCACGCCGTTGTCGCCACCGAGTGGGCGCGCTTATCTCGCCGCTCGTGCCGGTGTGCGGTGCCGCTGCTTCGCTGCGCGGTGCAGCCGAACGAGCGACATCATACCGGCGAAGCACTCGACGCGCCGTTTAAAGGGCTGTAGTCTCCCACTGCTGAATCATCACGATCGGGTCGCCAGCCAGCCTGTGTACGCTCATCCGAGAGCGGTCGGTCGCTCATACAGCCACGCCGACCGACCGACCGGAGATTTCATACGAACACAGACAAAGGGGGTTGCCGTTGCGTACTGTTGTCAAGCTTTAAAAGCCATGTGTTGGAATTAGGGAACAGCCCGTGCAGAGAGCTCGAGAGTCAGCAGGCGTTAGCGGCTGTTGGTATGGCTGGGGATTCCCCCGTTGTGAGGCTAGTAAACGGCTAGATATCCAGATAGGTGAAAGTATCCGGAGAGCCGTCGAGAAACGTGGGTATACAGAGAGACAACTTGCAGCCGCGGGGAGCGCAACAATCCGATAACAACACACCGCTACTGGAGAATGTCCGAGGTGCTGAAACGGGAGCGAGTAGCCGCGGTGGACGCCAACTGAATCCGATACGCGAGCGCTGTCAGATTGACCGTCTGTTGCTTCTTTAACAGGTAAGATGGCTAGTCAGCTGTTCGGTTTCTACACTGTTGGGCTTTTAGAGGCGGTTTTACAGACTCTCAGGTGGCACCTCTTCCACTCGCTTGCTTATACTTGCAGTGTGTCTAAACTAAATCTAAGATGGATAAACCAACAACAACAATAAACAGCCTCCCTGGCGCTCTCCCTTGTTTGCATCTGTCGGTATTAACCATCTAGCGTAAATAACTGTAGCTTGGCTGTTACCGAGAGGACAGCCGTGACTCGGTGCTCGGGCGACTGTTTCGTGACATTTGCTTTGTGTCAAACGGGGGTCTTCCAAAACGCCTTCAGTTCAAATGTCTACTATTATCTTTAGTCTCTCGGTAGAACGATTAATTGACTTTATTGTCAACGTAAACACAATTTTGTATTTTTTTTTCGATCTAGCCTGCTTGTTCACTGACTGGGCTCATGGCAGAGATGCTGATTCATCACAACGTTGTATTTCTCAACGTTTGCGCGAGCAGAGCGGAGGCATGAGGGAGCCATGGCAACATGGCACCGGCGGCAGGCGGACAAAGGTCTGGCGCGAGGGAAGGAGCTCGCTTTTATTGGGGGCTTGGCTTTGAAATAAATAGGCCTATTCATGTGGCGACTGCTGACACATTTATGGAATAATTGTAGCTCGTTTAGGGAATGGGTTTGTACGAATGCAATTAGGCTCGATTAGTTCCTTTTCTCAGTGACCTTTATTTCAGCGAGCTTGTGCATTCCCGTTTTTATTTTTATAGCTGTTCAGGTTAAGTGAGTTGGAAAGACAAAACAAAAAAGTAAGAGAATCAGAAATGTGCACGTGCAGTTCAAGTTCACCCATGGTGATACATATCAGGCTATACACTATTTAGTAGCCTAACCTGTTTTTTTTGACTGTACAGGAATGGTATTAAACGTTTTCACTTTCATGAACAGTAGACTGACAATATTGGCTGCCCTGGGTATCTGTTGTGACTTCACTCATCTGCTTTCATTTTGAAAACCTTGTCTAAAAATCTTACTGCCAGCACACAGTCTATACAAACTGCTGCAATGTGAGCACAAATAGAGAATGTTATATTATGTCCATAGTATCATTTTTAAGATTAAATTTGGCTTGTTTGTGATTATCAAGAGATTTAGATAAAACAGAATGCTGGAGGCCACAACAAATTGCCCTGGCAGTTAATGTTGAGAGTTGACTGCTCATAAACTCATATATAGGTTTGCTAAAAAAAAAACGAAAATGCTTTACCAAAGTGAAGTATCACTTTAAAGACATGGGTTGGAATGGAATAACCTTTGGTTGATCTTTTTTAGACCGGCCATTATCTGCCACCTGGTAGAAACCTCGATGAGCAATGCACCTCTTAAACACAGAAGAGTAATAGGGAAGCTCTATGGGCTCAAGAAAAACAGAAACTTCACCCCCTAATGACTCCATATCAGCAGCTTTAGTTGGAGTCAGCACTCTACGGAGTGTATCAAAAGTATGTAGTAAGCAAGTTGGCAAGTACTGTAATAGAGGGTCATAATGATGAAACAGTTGTATCAGTATTGGAGAGAAGAGCCCCCCCCCCCCCCCCCAACTCCCTCTCTCTCACACACACACACACACACACAACCTAGGGGCTAAGCTTTTTATACTCGGTATCAGTATTTAATCAGTGCTTGAAGTGCATTTCTCTGTCAAGTACTTCCCCATCCTTCCCTGGTGTTCACAGTAATTGAACGCTGACCAATGCTTATGTGTGCAACTTTGCTGATGGTGGCGGAGCGGCGAGGCGCAGAGCAAGGGATGAAGGAAGAAGGAGAAGAATGAGATGGGATTTGTGGAGAGATTGAGAACAAGGACCTTTTTGTCTTCAAGGCATTCCCCTGAAAATGCTGAGGCGAAGCAAATGCGCTCTCGCTTGACAGATGGCGTTTTCACTTGTTACTTACCACAGCTAGTTTCTTTGCCTTGTCGTGTGTGTGTGTGTGTGTGTGTGTGTGTGTGTGTGTGTGTGTGTGTGTGTGTGTGTGTGTGTGTGTGTGTGTGTGTGTGTGTGTGTATGTATGTATGTACGTATGTATGTGGGTGCATGTGAGAGATAGTGAAGAGAGAGCAGGAGATATAAAACACACCTACAAGATGCTAAGATGTGGAGTAGCCCTGTGTGTGTGCGCCTGTGTGTGCGCCTGGGTGCACCTGCATGTGAATTCAAGATATAAGAAGGTGTAGCAATGGTAAGTGGTTTTACCATCTCCTTTCACAACTGACAATTGTCTGCCCCCAAATGAATTTGCTGTCTTCACGAGAAAGTTCTAACAAATAAGTGTAACATCAGTCTGTTCTACCACATCAAAGAAGTGTGTCTGTGCACGCTTGTATACACTTTGGCTGTGTGCATGTTCAATGGACAAGTTGATGAAACATTGTGCAAAACCTCTAGGTGTGTCAGGTATGATGGAATGGGAGAGGTGCTATTGAGCTCAGACAGGTGTTTACGCTATTGGGAGGAGGGGATCCACTCAAGTACGTGCTGAGAGAGAGAGAGAGAGAGAGAGAGAGAGAGAGAGAGAGAGAGAGAGAGAGAGAGAGAGAGAGAGAGAGAGAGAGAGAGAGAGAGAGAGAGAGAGAGAGAGAGAGAGAGAGAGAGAGAGAGAGAGAGAGAGAGAGAGAGAGAGAGAGAGAGAGAGAGAGAGAGAGAGAGAGAGAGAGAGAGAGAGAGAGAGAGAGAGAGAGAGAGGCAAGCAGTGGGGCAGATCAATAGTAGAGTGTTTTTTCTCTACAGTAATGATGAAATATGGTGTAAGCAGATCTGGTGCATAATCATTGCTGTGCTCCACTGTTTTTCTGCTTCCATATGTGTTTGTGTGTGTGTCCTTGTGTTTTCAGTGACTTTGTGTCTATGTGTGTCTCCTGTGTTGTTTCCTATGTTTCCGACTCCTTATTTACATAACCTCCTTGAGAACGATCTAGGTAAATCCCTTTGCAACACACACAAAAACAGAAGGATGAGGAAATGGACAGTAAGTTTACGCTCAGTTTGAGTGGCTCAAATTACTGTTAAGATCCAACTTTCCCTGGCGGGGATCCTTGTGTGTGGGATATTACAACACACAATAACAACTATCACAAAGCTGCTTTTCTGTATCAGTGATTTCTCTCTGATCAGTAAGCTTGAGGTCAAGCGCTCATATTTTGCCCCTGAGGACCTGTACAGCCTACAAGGGTTTATTTTTGTGTTTTTTGAGAAGGCTTGTGCGTAGATGAGAACATGACTCGAGTAAGAAGAGACTACTCTTTTCCCCAACCACACACACACACACACACACACATGCATAAATAGACACATATACAGTCCATTGCAATGTTTTAGTTTTGTAAACTGTGTTGAGCTATTGAGAATGGTTTGTAGCAATAGAGATGCAAAGTTCTAGTAACAGGAGAATCCGTACCAGAGGTTGTCTTCCAGTTGCATCATCTCCATGCACCAATTTGCCGCATTTTTTAACTGCAGTGTGACGATCGCAGAATTGTGGTAGGAATTTCTGAACCATATTTATAAAATCACCAGGGATCAATGCAAAGAGCAAAGAGAAGCAACAGAACATGCCGAAGATAACAAGTAGCGTGTGCTCCAAATGTAGTGCCTGCCCTTTCCCTCCACCTGTAGCATGAAATTATTTCCATGCAACCACAGTTCATCACCCCAGTTCACATTGAAGCTTGTTTCTAACGATATACCTCCGAACTGTTCTGAAACAAAAGAAGCACGTCTTTACAGTACCTCTACCAGAACACATTCAAAAGCATATACATTTATACATTTAGCTGTGGGAGGGGGAAAAAGACTTGTTGGCCTCTGGAGTCTTTTTTTTTTTTTTTTTTTTTAAGAATTAAGCCTTGATCTCAAGAGTGCGAGGGCTGGTTTTGTGTTTCCTGTAACACTGAGTCAATCTCTCTTGCAGATAGGAACATTTCTTCTGTTCTTTTAAACACACAACCCACATATTAAACATCATGGACAGTATGCACATGTATGCACAGTACAATTTGTACTTTTTATGTGTGTGTTTGTGTGTGAGAAACGTGGCCAGAGATGGTATTTTGTATGACTGACAGCAAATGCAAAGCCTTAAAACAGTCACCTGGGATGGTGCCAAAGACCACTGGTCTCCATGGCAGCTCCTCCAGCAACAACAATAGAAATCCCCCCTTGTTCATTTCTCCATAGTTTCTTTGTGGTATGTTTAGTCCAGGGTCAGTAGGACTTGAGGTCAACAGATCCCGGACATGCACAGGAGATCAACTGAAAGTGCAGCCATTGGGAAAAAATGTTTGGCATCAAAGGCAAGAAGTTTTGGGTGAAATTTCCTCATACGGGACTGATAATGATAAATGTCTCTTCTGCTGCACTGACACTGGGAGCAAATTTCTCTCTCTCTTAGGTTATTATTTTTTAGTTTCCTTTTTTTTTTTGCTGACCTGGGATGTAAGTGTCTAGGGGAAATAAACTAGCATGTCGTTTAACTTATCGCTGTCTTCCTTGCAGCTCTCTGTGGTTCACACACGCACACTCACACACACACACACACACACACACACACAAAAGGAGAGAACCAAATTAAGCTACAAGGTTTCTCTTCTCTCCAAAAAAGCCCTTACGAAATACAAAATTAAAAAAAATGGAGCTGGTGCTCAATTGCCTGACAGTGCAGTTTTTTTTGCTTGTGTTGGGAAATTTGTCATCACACTCCGACTTACTACCTGGAATGGGAAAAACGTGTCGACGCCAGGAGTTTTTCTCTCCTTTAATAACACACTCAAACAAACACTGTCTCGCGCACACTTAAACAGTGCGCGCACAATACCCTTTTTGAACTCTCGGAGAAAAGTGTGAAAGTGATCACTTCTCTCTCTCTCTCTCTCTCTCTCTCTCTCTCTCTCTTCTCTCTCTTTCTCTCTCCCCTCCTCTCTCTCTCTTTCATTCCGTTTCTCCTTTCTTATATACAGACACACACACACACACACACACACACATATATATGTATACATATTTATGTGTGTATATATATATGTGTGTAAACTCCAGACCAGATTCTGCTCTCATTCTTTTCAAGTGTCTACCTTCACTTTCTCTCTGTTTTCTCTGTAGCTCCTCTCCTCCCCTCTTGCTCTGTCTGTGTTATCATGCTTATTTCACGCTCTGCATACCTTATACTTAATAGCTTCCTACTCTGTTTTTTTTTCCACACAGAGTGCTTTAACTCCTGTCTTTTCTCTGTTGGTTCATTTGGTTCATCTCTCTCTCTCTCTCTCTCTCTCTCTGTCTCTCTCTCTCTATCTCCATCTCCATCTCCATTGCCCTCTTCTCGCTCCACGGCCCCATATCTCTGCTGTGAGCTTGTTCCCGCTGTAACTCAGGTTGCCATTATCGCTGATCTGATTCCTAATTCTCAATTAGCCACCACACAGTGCTCACTGTTAATTATTTACCGGCTCCCTCAACACCCTCGGCCCACACCAGATCAATGGGCACTGCTCCCCCTTTTTTACACAGGCAAGGAGGGCAGGAGGCGAAAATTGAGTGTTTCGGTGCTCCAAAGGTTTTAATTATTGCTCCCTGTGTTTCACTCTGTCTCTCTCTCTCTCTCTCTCTCCGTCATGTCCTCTCTGTGCCCTACTGTATGTCTTTGCGCTCCCCTGCCTGCCTCATTCTACTGCCACCCTTAGTTTTCTCTATCATTGCTCAGGGAGCTGCTGAAGGGAGGAGGCAGAGTGTAAGACAGTTGTTTGGACTGTTGCTGTGGTGGATTATTGAATTATTGAATAAAGATGGACATGCCACTGCATTACAAACGACTTGTGGCTCTCAAGTTCTGTTCTTGATCATCTCTATATGGCGGCTTGTTTATGCTTGCGTACACATACACACCAGCCCGCGCGTCATTGCAAAGTGCCTAATCTAGTTATTTATTGTCTGTGTGTGCATGCATTGTGCATGTTGAGCGTGCACAAGCTGTTAAGTAGGAAGTCTCTTTCTAAGAAATTCCTCTCTGTGCAGCAGTAGCAGCCAGAGCAAAAGGTTCTCTCTCAAACAAGATTAATTAGTTCTGTCTGGAGCCAAGCACACACACACACACACACACACAGGCTTTATTATCCTGTTCGTCGCCACTAGATGAAGCGAATGGAATGTGCTATATGTCTTGTGCTCTTTAATCTGTCTTTATAAGCCCCATGATCGCCGTGTTCACCTATATGTGACTCCTCCACAGTGCTATTCCACCACGCTATTACTCTCTTTCTCATCCTCGCTGGGACTTGATTTGTCAACAAGACAGGATGTGTACCTGTTCCTTTTCCTGTGTGTGTGTGAGTGTGAGTGTAAGTGTGGGTGAGAGAGAGAGAGAGAGAGAGAGAGTGAGCGAGCAGAGCGGGGGGAGAGAGAGGGCCAGCAGTTTTATTGCGTCGGATCAACTTCAGAACTTTTCTAATTGGAGGTTTTACCGTGGTCGTTGCTGAGTTCAGGGTTTTCTTTTTGCTCTCCTCCTCGACCCCAATCCCCCTGTCCCTCCCTCTCCTCCCCCCCCCCCACTCCCATGTCCTCTCTCCCCCTCCCCTCCATACCCAACAGCTAAGCTCTTACAAATGTGTTGAGGATGCATTTTCGCCCAAACGCTTTCCCACCCCCTCTTCCTCCTTCACTGCCCTCCCTCCCTTCTTGTTCCTCCTCATCGGCGTTCCTCCATCCTTCTTCCCTGCACCTCTGTCCTCCTCTCCTCCTCCTCCTCCTCCCCCTACTCACTAGCCTCTCTTTTTCTTCTCTTCTTCTTTCTCCCCTGTCATTTGCACCCCCCACCCCTCTCCGTCCTCCCTCCATACTCAGCGTTTTTCTCTGCTGTGGGTGTGATGTCTCCGCTGTAACACTAATCAGCTCTGGACGTCAGCATTCTTTCAGTCCCCCTTCATCCCTCCCTCTCCCCTCCTTTCCTACCTAGTCTCTCTTCACCTTGCTATTCTACCACCTATCTCCCTCCCCTCCTTCTCTGTCTTTTATCACTCTTTCTTCTCTTTTCTGCTATATTTTACACCTCTCCTCCACTGCTCACTGCTCTTCACATCTTCCTCCATCCCTCTCTCCCTGTGTCCTGTCCTGTCCTGTGTGTGTGAGAGTGTGTGTGTGTGTGTGTGTGTGTTTTGTCTCTCCACTGTAACAGTAAGCAGCTCTGCTCTTGAGTCGTCAGCGTTCTTTCAGTTGCTCCATAAAAATACAGCCTGCCACAGCAAAAAACCTGTCTGTTGTAGCAACAGTGTCTGTGGCATTGACCACACCGCAGCGACCACCCCGCAATCAGGATGGGAAGGACACCTTTGGCAAAGTGTGTGTGTGTGTGTATGCGTGCGTGTGTGTGTGTGTGTGCATGTATGATGAATGGTGATGCCTTTGCTCAGCAGATGATCCTTAACCTGGTTGACTTACACGTGGCCTTAGCTCACTGTGTGCACACAAACACAAACACGCGCACACACACACAAAATATGCGTTTATTGCAATTCTGTGCTGCGGTGCAGGTGAGGTTAAATGTTGTCTAGCCTTGATGAAAGCGGATCTGAACTTGAGGAGATGTGCTGCTTAGTGTGTAAGAACAAACAAACTACTGAAACAACTTACAATTACATACATTTGTAGTGGCCCAAGTGGGAAACAAACCTCTACAGTGCCACGCGTTATTTAGGTACACTTGACGATGTGTTGATCGTGTCTTTTACAGCACATATTAGTGTGTGTCTGATGTGTTTCTAGCACTTCAAATATAGCTTTATCCCCATGTTTGTGTATTTATAGTAGACCAGTTTGCATGTGTGTTGTATTGTACCCCACAGGCATGGCGATAGGGGAATGTATGTGTATGTATGTGTGTGTGTGTGTGTGTGTGTGTGTGTGTGTGTGTGTGTGCATGCACATATGCTTGCTAGAATCCTTTTTGTTTGTATGGAGATAAGGCAGAGGGGGATGGGGGTTTGGGCACAGGGGAAATAAGATGGTGCCTGGCAGGAAAAAAGCCGCCTCCTCGCCCCTCTCTTCTCTGCCCCCCCCCGCAAGCCACCCTCAGTTTCATGTATTTGATCCATCTATTGTGTCATGGTGAACCCCAACTAAGGAGAGGTATGCCGTAGAGCACAGAGTACAGTAATACAGGAGGATGGAAGACATTAGATACAGTACACACACACAGTAAGAAAGACCTTTGGGTTTATTATTGATGGATGCTAACCCAAAAGGATTGCTTTAAGATGTGTGTGTCTACTGAAGTCAGATGTCAGTATGTCAGCCAGAATGTTGTTCTGCTGTGTAGTAGTTTGAACTAAACCTTGTATCTGAGGAATAGCTTAGTGTTTTTCTTTTCCCACAACCTTCTTAATTCACACAGACTTTTTTTGCAAAAGGATGTTGAGATGCTGTATATTTGGTGTATGTGTGTATGTGTGTATGTGTGTTTGTGCGTGTGCGTGTGCGTGTGCATTTGCGTACATGCTTGTCTGTGTGCACATGTGTGTTAGTAGTAGTGTAGATTTCTCTTTCATCTATGTCTATTTATAACTGCAGGATTTGTGGGGGCGCGCGCACACACACACACACACACACACACACACACAGAAAGGTGCATTGTGGGGGAGGCTCATTGACACATTCTTTGCTGTGCCTTTCACAGAAAGACAATAACATCCTCGTCAGAAACGAGAAGTTGCATATCTAAGATATTGACCGAGATGTTGGATATTATCACTTCCACAAACAGAAGCTCAATAAATTTCCCACGTTTTTTTTATTGATTGAAATAAATCACTGGTTTGTTGATTGGTTTGTTCTGGTTGAACCCCCTACTGTATTTTCTCCCTGTATGTGAAATAGATGCGCTTTAACAGAATAGTCTGCCTTAAATCAACAAATTGATTGATTTCTTTTTAATTCAGAACTAACATTTTGATTCAGCAGTGTCTATTTGGTGTAGGTGGTTTGGATGAAGAGCAGGTTGTTTTGCTGCCCATTAAACAGCCTATAGTGCCTTTTCCCATTGACTGTAGCATTGACCCCCTCTTGCCCTTTAGCCTTTCCTCTGCCTGCAGCTATTTCTGGGGCAGTCCCTCACAATTTAGAGAGCAGGGAGGGCAGAGGAGGGGCTAGAGTAAGAGAGAGGGGCAAGAAAGGGGAGATGAAGAGTGACAGATGAGAGCAGTAATGTGTGTGGTGGGGGAGGAGAGAGGGGAGGGAGGGGTGAGTGAGATCAGGAATCTGCTGAGTCATCATGACTGGTCTCATGATGATCGCTCAGCAGCAGCAACAATAGCTGCCCTTTATCGAACACACACACACACACACACACACACACACACACACACACACACACACACACACAGATCAGAGAGATGAGAGCCAGACCAACACACTATACAAAGCATCTCATTGAGAGCTTGTGAAGATGCTAATCTGTGGCGCTGTGTGCTCTAAGGACTGATCTCATCTTTTGCACTTCCCCACACCCTCTTTGTTGACTTCTGATTCTTGCTCTTGTGTCTCCACATTTTGTCTATGGTTTGTACTTTGTGGCACAAATACTTATGCTTCGTTTTTCAACAGCTCAGGTTTTATTTGGTAAGATTGCTTTTATCCCTAGTAATTCAAGGTCTATATCTCTTTCTCCTCTCCACTCTATAGCCTGCACTCTCCACACTAGAGTCTTGGGTAAAGTGTGCATGTGTGCATGTGTGTTAAGGTTGTAACAGTTGGTTTGCCCGAGGGACTTTTATTCCCTCAGTAAGGCCTGTCAGGCAGCCATCACACCTCTTTCCGCAAGTGATGAGCACACTGCACCACATGTAGTCCTGAGCCAGTGAAAAAGCTGCTAACTTAACTTAACTTAAATCTAACAAATTTCAAAACTTGAAAATACAATAGGTTACATACTGTGCTTTAGATAGCCACAAATCTTGCCTTTTATTTTGTTGAATTAGGTTAGAAACCTAATATCACTTGATAAATAAAGCTGAACTTTGATTTGAAGGCATGGGGGCTACAGTTAGCTGACTTGGTAGCTAGCTAGCCTAGCAGCTAAAGGTAAAGTGATACTTTTCATGATTTCTTATTAAATGTAATGTTGTATCCCGAACTATGGTGATTATAGATGAGGACACACACTTATATGACAGTAATATTCTGTCACTGCTAAAGCATTAACAATTGGGGGAGACTTTTAAACAGTAGCATTGGCCTGCCAGACTACATCATCATAATTGATTCCTCAAAGGCAGCAGGTGAACAGTGATACTAGCAACAGGCTGCTAAACAACACAATACATACTCCCCCAACAGCTTACAACCAGATTGACCAGCTCATACCACCTAAGATTTCAAACTAGTCCAGTTTGCTCATCACTTGTGGTTGGCTCATTACAGAAACACACATGCTGGAGATTGGCAACCATATAGGAGGTTGACACCTGACAGCCCCTACTGAGGGAACAAAGGTCCCTTGGGCAGTTGGTTTTCCCCTGGAGTCCTTCCCACTAATTCTACCACTTCCTCTTCTTTCACACTCATTTCTTAACTATTGGCCAAAAGCCAACCAATAAGATTTGTAGAACACTAAGGTAGTGGGCACTGTCAGGCTAACCACCAGGAAACAGGAAGTCAGGAAATTCTAAGAAATGTTAGTGTGTGTGGGTCTCACTTTCACTCACAGTTTGATACAGATGCATCATAATATGCTCACGTCGAACAGAATTGGATCTGATATGATGTCTCCACTAGTCTTGGTGGGTGTTGATCTGCTGACAGCTGACAGCTTTTCAATGGGTCTTAAAAAACAGCTATTGTTCTGTAACACATTAATGGTCTTCTTTTTGGATGCTAGTGTTTTGTTCACTGCCTTAAATTGCTTTTCTTGAACTTCTGTCTGATTTTGATTCTGATTGAATGGCCTTGCTAATGCATGTTACCCTCCCATGTCTCCTTAGGTCTGTTCAGAAGAGCAAGGCTCTCGTGGCATGACGACCACTAACAAAGGAAATAAAGCCTTGAAGGTAAGAGAGTGCACAAATTTTACACTGAATACCTTGTATTTGATTGATTGTTTGTGCAGTTTTCTGAAAAGATATGGAATATGGATACATACTTCATTGCGTACTTTATCTCTCTCCCTCTGTCTTCTTCTCTCCTGCCCCATTCCTCAGGTGAAGCGGGAGCCAGGTGAGAATGGCACCAGCCTGACAGATGATGAGCTGGTGACCATGTCAGTGCGGGAGCTGAACCAGCACCTCCGAGGGCTCACAAAAGATGAGATCCTCCAACTGAAACAGCGGCGACGCACCCTGAAGAACCGGGGCTACGCTGCCAGCTGCCGTGTGAAGCGTGTTACCCAGAAGGAGGAGCTAGAGAAGCAGAAGGCCCAGCTGCAGCAGGAGGTGGACAAACTGGCCAACGAGAATGCTTCGATGCGTGTTGAGCTGGATGCACTGAGGTCTAAGTACGAGGCATTACAGACCTTCGCCAGGACTGTGGCACGGAGCCCAACCGTGGGGGTTGGGGTAAGGGCTGGAGGAGGGGGAGGAGGGGTGCCGTCATCAGTCATTGGGCCGCTCATACCAGGGAAGGTGGCAACAGCAACGAGCGTGATTACAATAGTGAAGTCAAAAACTGATGCACGGTCTTGAGGGAGGGGCGAATAGATGGAAAGAAACATGAGGGTGTATCAGAATGGAGTTCAGCTGCATCAGAGTAGTCCTCTTCCTCTACTGGCCGTCTCTCCTCTACCTGCGCTGGGCAGCTGTGATCAAATGCCCCATTATGTTGCTGTAACCTATCTGAGAGCAGTGTAGGTAAAGGAAAAGGAGGTAAGTAGAGGAAGACTCTTGAGACTATTAGGATGCAGCCTTTGGTCAGCGCATGATCATTTAGCACAGGACAGATACACAGGGTTCCTACCATCATAGAAAGCCTGGAAAGTCATACAATTTGAGCAGTGGATTTTCCAGGCCCAGAAAATTCCCAGAAAAATTGTAAATGCCCAAACGTTTTGGAAACATTTTGCAAATTTGTTCACTTTCCATTTCAATCAGTCAAGTGTTCAGTCTCACGTTAGGCTGCCGGTACATCTAGGTGTCCATAATGACTCAATTAGACATTTGTACATGTGAAGTGTTAGTCTGGCGAAACCAAGATCTGGAACATTTAACATCAATCATACTAACAAAAATATTCTAAAATATTACACCTGTTGGTATTGGAAAGGATGGTATGGATTTGTGTTAGAGAGTAGTCATGAAAAAGTCACAGGTTTGATTTACAAAAAAAATAGTTGGGACCCTGCTCATAGTTGTGTAATTCCAAAAGAATATAAGAGAGATTTCACTGTCTGCAAAGAAGTCCCATATTGCTCCACCAAGCCAAGAACAACTGAAGAACTTTTTCAGAAAAATACTATAGAAAATATATATTACACGATGGTGGTAACTGTATTTCTACTGTTTTGTACTGTGTTGTCATTCACATGAGGTCCAAAGTGTATTCTCTGTGTGTGAATTGTTATATATCAGGAATTCTGTGAAATTCTGTGGTGCGTGTTTGTTTTGGTATTGCTATATTTAGTTAGCTGTACTTTTTCTACAGTCTCTCTCTTTCTCTCTCTCTCTCGCTCTCTCTCTCTCTCTGTCCTTCCATTTTTCAATTCCAACTGGCTTCCGTTATTGGATACTTCCTGGCTCTGCAGGAGGAGGAAAAAGGCAATTGATATTTACAAAAAAAAACTTAACACACCACAGAACGGTATTTTATCTGAAAGTGGAAAGACATTAATGCAAGTCATTGACCTTGTCTTAGTATGAAAGAATATTCAGGGAAAGGGTCGTTTGAACACCAGGGCTGAATTAAGATGAAGTTGTCTTCTCTGTCTTTGAGTTCCTCTCAAAGTGTTTTGAAGAAGGGCAAGTGCCTTGGTCTCCTACAATATGCACCAAGAAGTCAAGAGGATATGAGGAATTGTGAAAGGATGGTGGAGATTCAATGCAGGTGTCTGTTGACTTGTGCTTATACCTGTGCTTAATGGAATACACTGACCAATCAGGAATCAGGTTGTGACAGCATTTAAGTATCGCTGTGTATTGTTGTGAGAGCTGTGTATTAGCCATCAGGATTATAATGACACCCATTTATGTGACTTGGCGGTTCCTCCACTTAGAAACAAATACTTATGGACACATAAAACAAAAGCTCAGTTTTTATTTTCTTTATCTCGCACACAATCTGCTTTTTGGAAAAGTAATATAATGTGCTTTTAGAAGGAAAAGTTAATGTACCTCTTATTTTATCAGGAATTACTGATTTGGTTTTGTTGGCTTGTAAGTCTGATTGGCTACTGGCTCAGAGATTTAGGTTATTATTCCTACAAAGACGTTTTTACAAAGTGGTTTCCCATTGCATTCCTCTTTCTGTTAACCATTGAGCTCATTTCTACAAATGTGATTAAAGTAAAGATATTAAAATATTTGACTGAATCTCCAGTCACACAAATGGATGTTATTTCCCATAAGCTTTACCATGAAACTAGTCTTATAATATGTGGTGTTATATACTCAAAGGATCTTTGTCAATGTATGGTAGAGTCTGGAATTTTATAAAGACATAATTATCTTTGCATTGTTTGTAACAACCTTTAAAAAAGGTATAACAAAATTTGTTTGATATATCTCTCTCTATTTTGCAATTGTACCAAAAGTGGCTTAACTATTGAAGTCAATAGCTTTGTTTTTCTCTAGTGACTAGGCACGTGTGTGTAACCGTGGACTAGCGTGTGGTGTGCCGTGTAGGTATGTGATGAGGTAACTGTATTGTTCATTATTTCATGGATGTGACGTTGATCCTTGTTTGATTTCAGGCCGAAGTGGGTGATGACACCATGGGTAACTGCACTCTTTCTCTAATCAGAAGATCTTTGTCCTTCCTGCCCCAGCATTCAACCCCATTAGTGCAAATGTGTTACTTATAATCTGCACTTAGTGATGATTTGTAAATTTTAATCAAGGCATAATACATTTATTTTACTGAACACATGTTTTGTATTTCTGAACAGAACTTTGGTGCTGTATTATGCTCTTTGCAATATTCAAGGCTCGTTATTGCAGATAAAATGACCTATGAGTTCTGGAAATGGGGATGATAACCTTGCAAGCCAGGCGATGTTGTGTGTTCAGGTCGTCTGGCATGCAAGGTTATGGGGATGGTGGAAGAATAGTCATACAATGGGTCTATATGGCTGCATCACCCCTGCTCTTTTAATAAGTTATTTTTGTGGTGTGTGATTTTGTTAATATTTGTTTTTTGCTGTGTACATTATATATATATACACATATATATATATAATGCTGATTGTATTTCATTTGTTTGTTTTTCTACTGTTCTGTAAATGCCAGGGAAGCAAAACAACTTTGTTATTGTATGTGCTGTTTTATGAAATGAAAACATTTATTATGACACTGCTATTTAATGGCTTGTCTGTCAAATAATGGGGTTTACCCTATTTATAAAGTCCTGTCGCCTCAAATTGTTTTGTTAACCAAGGGGAACCTGATTTAAAAGTAGTCATTCATTGAAATAGTTGGAATTTACAATGATAAAATAGTACATATACACAGCCTTTTGAACCACATTTTACCTGAACTACTAACCACTGTGAAGAAAAGGGGGTTAGTTAGCCTACTGCTGTGCAGTTATTAAAGGATAATCCACTATAAATACGTCCACTAAAAGTGCTTGTTTTTGCCACTGACAGGCTCAGATTGTTATTCGATCGCTACAGAGATAGACCTTTTTTTTAACCAGAAACAAGTTTCGCTGAAAGAGAAGCCTCGCTCTGAAATCTCTCGAGAGGTGCAGGAAGAGGTTAAACAAAGGTTTCTGGTTAAACAAAGGTCTATCTCTGTAGGCATCCTTTCCTTAATGTTGTCAGACACTTCCAATAACAATCTGAGCGTGTCAGTGGCAAAAACAAGCACTTTTAGTGGACGTATTTTGATCGGGCGCAGTTGCCCCAAAGGATTATGTTGCAGCCATTGCAGCCCATTTTTGTACCTATTAATCATTTAGACCCCAAAATATGTACAAATAGGGCCCAGGTTTAAAAATACTGGAATTATCCTTTAAGATAAGTAAGGTATGTCTTCATCTTCCATACCTTACATTAACATAAAAAACAGGAGCGGAATGACACGGATAGGAAGGAATGTGGGTTTGAGGTATAATAATACTAATACTCCATAAACCCTTGCACTGATAACCATTTGCAGGTTCAATCAACCATGAAACTAGAGAGCTACAAATGTCAGAAATGTCAAGGGAAAATGTCTGATACAAATGTTTTCTTCTATCTCTGAACACTGGAAGACACCTGATATTTGGCTGCAAGTAAATATAGGTACACACACACACACACACACACAGTATATTTATGTATGTGGTATATATTTTAAAAGATTTTTGTATGGGCAGTATGCATTTCTTCGATTGGTGATCTGTGAAATTGTTTTCCATGTAATCTCTCTCTCACACACTTTCTTGCTTTCTGTCTGTCTTTATATTTGCTTTTGTATTGATGTTATTGCTGTTTTTGATTGGCAAGTCCTGTGTGGTGTGTAGTCATGTGGCTAAAAAAAACGGGGGGGGACCACTTGTACTAAAACTAGGTTATATAAAAGTAGAACAAAATATTGAACTTTGAGGTACTTGTCAAAACGTATGTGCCACCGTCCAGTTGTACCAAATAATTTATGTTTTCACTCAATTTTATTTGTTCATTTGTGTTTTTCCATCCTCTTGTTTGGAGAGGATGCACATTGAGTGAACATACTTAATGTCAACATGGTGACTGTTGTTAAATGGACATCTCGAATTATGCAAACTGGGTGGGGCCTCAGAGGCAAAATTAGAGCTCCTGCCATACTGGAGGATTGATGCTATAGTAGTTGTCTCAAGTTGTCTGTGTTATAACTGCAGGTACAGTGTGAAATGATGAGGTCGATAGCTTTCATACAGAGTGTTTATTGATCTATCTTATCAAATGCCAATATCAGTTTATCTCTCTCTTTAAATCTGGTGGAGTGACTTACTTTGTGTTTCCAGTGTCACTTAAAGTATTCAATTATCAGTGAAGAGGCTAAAGCATGCTGTAATTCTTTGGTTTCTCCGTTTTCAATTGGGAAGAAGACATAATGCAATATACTGTAGCTTTCATGGTAGGCCTCCAGTCAAAATCAGAATCCCATGATTTTTGTCTTCCACATTTTCTTCCATGCTTAATGTCCTCCATGTGGCTTCTGCCCCACACTCCTTCTCTCTATAGCCAGAATCATTTGGTCAGAGTGTTAGGTGTTAACAGACTGCTTTCTCTCACTGGTCACATGAGGTGAACCGTACTAATGTGTCTTCCTAATTTTCACTTAGCAGACGGGGTCAACTGACAACAGTGACCTCTAAAGTTTATCTGCGCGGGGCTCCTCAGAAGCTTTTCATGTCAGCACTTATGAGCTTGTAAGACAAACTGATCCTATTTGCTACTGGCTGTGTAGTTGTGGTCATCAGGGCTCATCATATGGGGTCGTACCCTCACTATGAAAACACATTTCATCACAAACCCATGTAACCACTCCTAAACCGCATAGACCATTCATAAATATTTTACAGAGGCAGAAAGGGTGGGTTCAGACATGCCTGATAAAACTCTTGCCATTTGCTCCTCAACTTTCCCCACCTTTTTCACAAAAGTTCATAGTTTATAGAATGAGGTAGACAGCCATGCCCTTCTCTAAAATGTCTGACGCAAATCATTAACTCCTTATCTTGCTGCTTGGCCAATCAGTATGTAGTCATTCAGTTGTTTTCCTGTCTAGTGAATCACGCCACCATCACGCCTCTAAAAGCCCTTTCACCCACCTCTGATGGCAATCAATGAAAGTAAATGAACCAAGGATTCCTTTGATCATTTGTTTGGTGCGTCCATCAATAATGTTTGTTTTGCCTCCCAAGCAGATCTTTCTCTCTCTCTCTTGTTCTCTCTGTCTCGGCACCCTTCCTCAAACACACAGTCACACACACCCTGTGAGCTAAAATCTTACCCAAAGTTCAGGTGTCACATCAGAATAACCTCGTTCTTTGCTTTTTGTCATAAGCCTCACCCCCTCTGTGTTTTTTATTTTTCTATTTTTTCTTATTCATCAAACCACATGCAGTGTCAACTGGTGAGCATATGACTAGGTTGCTCATGGGAGCTGGGATATTTTTGTGTTTCTAAAGTATATGATGGTCAGTTTAAAGCTATAGAAAAGTAGTGAGTTTGTGTGAATATGGCATATTCAGAAATGACCTTGTAATAGAAAATTCTGTGTTTTGTAATATTTCTGTATGGGGTGTAATAAATTATTCTACCACAGTACTTTCTATGGGAAAATACTTAAAATGTGACAGTCTTTGTAAGTATTTATCATCAACTAAATTATTGTACTTTTTTTGCAATTTGTAGATATGTAAGTGATGATGACAATGTATTGGTAATCATAAAATTAACTGTTTCATCATCGGTCTGACATCTTTTAATTTATTGATGTATATACTGTATGTTTGTTGATAAACAGCTTATTTTATTTTGTATATGACCAATAAACATGTTTTAAAATGGAACAGATTGTGTGTATTCCTGTGTACAATGGTTTTTGAATATAGTCATTTACATTATAGGGTGCTGAGCTGATGAAGGTATGAGACGAGACACTGATATCATTTTAAAGTAGATATAAGGTACACATGATAGGAGTAATCCATTACTGGTTTATAAAGATAACTTTCAGTTATTTGTTATCTTGACAAATGGCAAGTCAATATTTTCTTTGTTTGTAATTGGTGGACAGGAAGAAAACATATTGAGTTTACACACTCCCTCCCTCCCTTTCTCTCTCTCTCTCTCTCTCTCTCTCTCGCTCTCTCTCTCTCACACACACACACACACACACTCAAATTGTTTGCTTCCAATATATGATACCTTTACTCTAAAAAAGATGGTAGTCCTAAATTTAATTTCAGAGGAACATAGCCTAGATAGTCTAGATGTCTTTGCTTGAAGTAGATAGTTTGCAACCTATAGTGCTTATCATGGGACCATTTAAAAAAAAAAAAAGGTTAACACAAAGATTAATACAATATAACCATGAGGAAGAATATGATTTTCAAATTTTCATGAGCACAGAATTTTGCCTAGAACCGTTTTGGCTTATCTTTACTATGGGTGCCAATAATTCTGGAGGGCACTGAAGGTTGATCATTCAATAAAGAGCATAGATTGTGAGGGATCAGTAACAAATAAAAACAAAATAATTTACCTAATGAATAAATGTGTCTATTTTAACCCACTTCACGTCTTTAATTTAACTTTAATTTCCATTTCCAAGCATTACTTTGCCGTTTTACTAGAACATCTTTGCTAATTTCTTTGTTTAGCCATTCAAGTCTGTAGATGGCAGTATCAATTTGACATTGACTGTAGTAGCTCCCTCCGCTCTAAACCAGTCTGGAACAAGGCAAAACACGGAGCGCTATTTTATCCACTAACAACGCATGCTTCATATGATTTATCTCAACAAACAGAAAGTTCAGTGTAAACGATATGATTTGCTTCTTTGAGACGTTTAAATTACAATTACAGTTAACCCTCTATGGTATGATGTTGCCTCTAGGCAACACACCCCAAAAAGTACTCCCAAAAAAATTATTTCTTGAAAAATTCTTTAGATTATGTTTATTTGGTCTATTCTATGACGAAAAAACACCAAACATTTTTTTCCCAACTGACATCATAATGCGTACCATAGAGAGTTAAATTTGCTTTGTGTGTAACGGTGATGCGTCGTTTAATGTGGTAAATCCGTGTTTTGCTCCGATCCATACCAGGGTTTGTGAACGCCACAACAGTTTCCAAACTGTCACTTTGTTGCTCAGGAGGCGAGGCGGGCAAAAATGTAAACACTGAGCCTGGTGGCGATTTTAATTTTGCTGAGTTTCTGTACTGCTCACAGAACTGTATTTGCTTATGTCAGGTAGATAGCTGTTTTGGTTTATTGCTAGCCTCGTAGCTCCAATTTGTTCTCCTCTTTGCTTAATAATTACCGGTACTGTAGTTTGTTCTTGAGGGCTAACCAGGCTAACAATAGCTAACGCTAGCTAGCTAACGGTAAATAGGGTTACTATTTAGGAGGTGCTCGGCAACTAAAGTTAATAACGTCTGAATGGGCTTATCGTCGGAGTTCGGGGAATAGAAACAGCCTTCTCTGTTTTGATGGAGGAATACGACGAGTTTGTGCAACGCCGTCTTTCCCAACTGAGGAAAAGTGAGGACAACCAGCTTTCAACACCCGCAAGAAGTATCAGAAGTAGCAATGGATCTTCTCTCATCCGCTTCTATGGACAACCCATCCTTCCACCCCTGGTATAAAAACAAGTTTCACTAAGTTCAAAACTGATGGTGTGTTAGTATTAAAATGCAGACGAACTTGTTGGCATTAGTGGCAGTGTCTGAAACGACGCTAGCTAATACTGCTTAGCGTTAGTTGTTTTATTCTCTCTTTGAGTGTGTGTATAATTAACAATAATTGATTTACAGCGTTGTGTACCCAATGATGTCTTTCAACCAGCTGGCCACAACTGATAGTTAGTGTGAGGCATGCAAGAAGTACAATAGAATAGAGTAGAATGCAGAGCTCAGGGTGCCTGCAGGTCCTGGAAAAGTGTTAAAATGTATTGAATTATATTATCTACATTTAAGGCCTTGAATGATCTTAAATATAGCATCTTAGATTGAGTTTTAGAGGTCTTGTGGGTGTTTTTGGTGGGCTGTTCTGTTTAGAAATCAGTCCATTCATGCAGACCATATTCTGGTAGGGCTACAGTTGTTTTCATTTTCACTTTTTTCAAATGTGAAATTGCTTTTACATCTCATAACTGGCATTAAAAATGTCTTAAAAGTCTTAAATTTAAGTTGATGAAACTTGCAGACAACCTGAGAGCTGCTTAAGCATCCAATGACGTACATGACTGTTGATGTTTCATTATCCGATACCTGTTTTCTAATGATAACAGCTGTCAGGGAAACAGAGAGAGGAAATGCAGAGACACAGAGATGCAGTACAGAAGGCTGCTGTCCAGAGAAAGTCAAAGGCTGATGCCAGAGTGGCCTACATACAAACCATTCTACACAGTGTTGAGGTAATGTAAATCATGATTTTCCATCTGTCTTCTAGACAAGCCTATGTTTTTATACATAAGTTACATAGGCATATGATAGGAGTTTTGCTTTAGGATAACTTGAAGTGCCCATTACTGTACAAGCATGTATTAGTTGTTTTGAATGAGTAGATGTTCTTCAGACATTGTTGGAAGTTATTGGAGATGTGATGTCTTTTTTTAAAATTATGTTTCACACAGTTACCCTACTCATGTTTACCAAATGAGAAATTCTCCTTCTCTCTGACCTTTGGGTTTCTGTTATTGTTTCCTCTTGTGTATTGCAGCTGAGGACTACACCGACGCTTGAGGAGTTTTTTTTTCAAGAGTCAGGGCTTAACTCATCAAAAGCTTTACATTCCCCTAACACCAGCAATGGATCAGTGTCTCAGAGTGATAATGTCATGGGGGTGAAAGATACTCTGTCATTCTCGCCACCATCTGACCTGCATGATGGGAAGGATAATGTCCGTGTTCCTCCGTTGACATCAACCACATATAGTGCCTTTTCCAACTATCTTGTCACACCTCAACAAAGTTACCAGGAAGGGTGCTTTATTGATCAAAATGAAGAGGAACAGGGATCACAATCAAAGTCAGATCCCCTATATGATATAAGCCACCAATCACTATCTTCAGGTTATGTGACCTACAAGAATGGCGAAAACACCAGCAGTGTCTCTGGTAGGATTGAAGCAGAGGCCAAGAGCCAAAGCTTTGGCTCTGTGGAGGGAGCTAATAATACTGATGGCCTTTTCCTTCACAACACCTCAAACACAATTGCCAAGATGCCAGATATTATTAGTCACCCTCCCGTAGATGGAGAGGAACTAGAGAAGAGCGCACAGGAATCATGCCTTTATAATAACTTTATAGCAGGTGACCCACTAAAGGACATTTGTAGCAGCTCACTCCAACAGGATTCTGTCATATCCACGCACTCAGCAGAGCAGGTACCCTCAGATGGAAATGAGGTAAGACATCTGTCAATAGAACAATATGAAAGTACTCATCTGGAAAGTACAGAGTGTGAAGATAACCCTCCCTTTACTGGAATAGATGACCTTGGCCAAGATCAAAATCGGGATGGAAATGAGGACACAGTTCCTTCAGTTGAAAGTAGTTGCTTTTCAGGAAATCCAGAGTCAGCACAGATATTAGCCTCTTCAACAACAAAAAAACAACCACAAATTCAGAATAGGCCCAGAAAAACAGAACCAGCAGACAACCAGGTAGATAAAGCAGACTTAAATCTTGCCGAGGAGCCTTACCGTCTGAGTCTCCAGGCACTGCTGAAGAAATCTCAGGAGTATCGACGGCGCCAGCGGATGCTTAGGAACCAAGCCAAGAACACTAAAATCCAGGAGAGAACCCAAGAACAGCCAAGAAAAGGGGAGGAGGAGCAGGGCCTCTCTGATAAAGAGAATGATGAGTTCCCCTACAAGGGGACTGCAGAGGGAATGAAGTGTGGCACTCCCGGAAACCAAGTCCAGTCTTTCCTGTCAGTGGAAACATCACCTAAGAAATCCTCCGAAATTGAGGAGAACATGTCTGGGAGAGAGGGAGTCCTTGTAAAAGAGTACCATGAAGAAAAGGCAATGATTAAATGTGAAAGCACATATTTGACTGGAGATGGAAATACTGAGACGCTGACTATAGTTGAAGGAGAAATGGCCTCTAAAAATAATCACTTGGGCTGCTCACAAGAGGTCATAACAGAGCCCAAACAAATAGGCACTTTCTCTCAGCCACAGCCTGTCATCTTAACAGATAACTCCCCGGTTGAGGAAGCCTTTCACTTGACCAGTCCCCTATCTTGTTTTAAAGGAGTAGAAAAGTTTCACACTGTCCCAACCCCTCAGTTCTGTAGGAGTCCTGTTCACTGTAAGAGCAAAGGCAGTATCAAAGCTGGAGGAGCTATTGACGGAGCTGGTGCCCCAAAGAGTAAAGTTCTGGTCAGTGCAGGTCTGAATGTAGAAAACAAGGTTGAGCCAGAAGGTAATCTGGCACACAACAACAGTCAGTGCCCAGCAGTTTCTCCCACTGTACATCTAGTGGGTGAAGGTGATGTAGTAAGGGTATTAGCCAAGAGTTCAGCTCAAGCACAGCAAATAGATCAGCTTGAGTTTAACCTGTCCAGTTTAAAAGTACTGATCTCAGATCTGGAGTCCACACTCACAGGAAACTTACAGAACCACAGCCAGACTGATAGCAACCTCCACAGTGTCTTCTATGGTAAAGGCATTGAACACTCTGGCCAAAAAGATCAACATATACAGTTTAGTCAGGATGGTTGTGGCTATTGGGAGGACAGGCCAGACAACACAGATAGAAATTATATAGAGCAAGAACAGAGGGACACTGAGTGGCAGAGAAGACAATCATTAGACAATCATAAGAATAAGAAGGAAGATACAGCACCTGAATCAAGCATCAGTGACAAAAAAGACGTTCCTCTCATAGTACAGGAAAGTGGGACCGAAGCAGTTATTGTAAGAGAAGTCTGGCTAGATAAAACCTCAACTACAGAGAGAGGAAAGGATATTGGGACAGGTAAAGAAGAACAAACTGTGTCAGGTGTGGCTCCCTGTAGAGTCCAATGGCCAGACAGTGCACCCCTGGCTGAGGACCTTAGCATTATGAGTTGTGGACAGCATGATGGCTGTAAAACACGGCAGCCACCAACAAAATGTATCACCTCTCTGGCCCAGAGGATGCGCATTCCTGATGTATTCCGCAAGGTTCTGTCCGAAACCTTGGTTTCACGTAAAGGCTCAGTGCTGTCAGATACCAGTAACCAGCCAATGGGACGGAGAATTGAGGTGGCGGTAGAAGGGGAGGACTCTTCCCACTTCCTCTCTCTCAACCAATCCTATGATGTGGATACACCGTCTGGGCTGTGGCTCCTTGAAGGGTCAGGATCTGACTTAGGTTCAAAAGGTCATGTTCAGGAGAAGCATTTGACTCCAGAGAGTGAAGGTGAAGGCCAGGAAGGGGTATCCAAGGCCAAACGGAGACTGCTCATGTACCTGACAGAGGGGAACGAGGAAAGGAGGGCGGATACAGGTGGAGGAGCCAGCTGGGTAATCGGACCTAACTCCAGTACTCCCAAAGGTAAGACCATGACAAGGATGTGAAGAGTTTGCGACAAAGGAGGGTCAGTAGATTGATGAATTTGTTAAGATCTTCTATTTCCTGTGACAAAAGAAATTTCTCTGTCTTCTCATGTGTTACTGTGTTGTTGTCTGGTCTGGTCTTTAGCTTCAGTGCGGCGGCATGAAGACCATGATGTACAGAAGAACAAGCACCAGCAGCTGAAACAGGCCCATGCTGCTCAGGTCAGAGCCCTGCAAGATGAGCACAGGAGACAACAGCAGGAACTACTACAGGTGAGACTCAGTGGGGAGACACACGCAGACACTAAGGATATTATTGGAACTTGAATAATTTCACTGATGTTTACATGACGGATCTGAAACCAAATAAACAAACCTAAAAATAGAAAAATGTGACGCAGGTGGCAGGTGCTTGTTAGTACATTGATTTGTGCATTAGCTGCCAGTCCAGTTGTAAACTACCTGCTTTTCAGACATCTGCAAATTAAGCTTTTGAATCATTGGGACAAACAATGGTTTGGACATTAGTTTACCTGATTAAATGGACCTTGTGTCGGCAGGTAAAATGCTGAATTTAGTCGAACTGACTAGTCATGTATATGTGTCCTCTGCCTCTACCATTGGAAAAACTAAAACTTGACCTGAAATAAATGTGGAATAAAAGTGACATATTTTCAGCAGAAAATTAACATTAATTGTCTGAAATTTAACTGTAATTAAAGTGAAATTAAGATAAATATTTAAAATCAACAATACAATAATAAACAATAAAATCAAATTCATATCATAACAGCGCATGTCCCATTGGTCCTTTTTTTGCATCAGATTGCATCATACTGCAGATCTAGAATTAGGTAATTGCTATACAGCTGCCATCATTTGTCTCACAGCGATTGTTGTCTCTACCCACGGTCACCTATGAGAAACTAAGAAATAATGCCCAGTGTCTCCATTCCTTTAAGAGGAGTCTAGCCTGTAGATTTTCTATCCCTTTAAGAATTCACCAAGCTGTGATACTACATTGACCCCAAATGTTCCTCTGAAACAAGAGGCAGACCTTTGCAAGACTCTGGCACTGTTCCAATACGTAGATGCGTATGCACGTGCACACACACACGTTATTCCCCTACCTGTCAGAGTGGGGTTCTGGAGACCTGGGTCGTGGGTAGACTACAGACATCTGCTCATTACAAGAGACCTTCAAACTCTCCCCAGTAAAAAAGCCCAGGGATTCTACCATAAATGTTTCATTACATTCCTAAGAGGGATGGAGCTGGCATTGCTCTGTGTGTGTGTGTGTGTGTGTGTGTGTGTGTGTGTGTGTGTGTGTGTGTGTGTGTGTGTGTGTGTGTGTGTGTGTGTGTGTGTGTGTGTGTGTGTGTGTGTGTGTGTGTGTGTGTGTGTGTGTGTGTGCGCGCACATGCGTGCACGTGCACATCTTTCCAAGGACGGCTGCTGTTTTTTGGCAACTAGTCCTTGTTTCTTCAGTGTGTGTGTGTGTGTTTGCTCTTGGCCAGTGTCCTTGCCCTATTAATTACAGTCTCTCTTTAATTTATGTATCTTTAGCAACAATATAATTAACAGAAGCTGTTTCATAAAAGGACTTTTGCCATTCTTTTTTTCTACTCCCTTCTGTCCTTCCATCATCGGTGATGTGACGGGGGAGGGAGCTGGCTGCACTGTTTGGTAGAGGGAGAGGGGGCCGAGGGGATTGACACAGAAAAGGAAAGGATAATTTGTTTAATTCATGAGCGTCTGTGGTTAAGTGCCAGATCGTCCCGCCGAGTGCCACCACTAATGGTCCGCTCTCCTTCTCCTCTTTTTTTCATCTCTTTTCTCTTATCCCTCTCTCTGTTTTGTCTCATACCTCCTCTGCCGTCTTTTTCACTTTCTGCCTGTCTTTATTCTCTCCGGTTTCATCAACCCCTTTATCTCTCTCCTCCTCCTTTCCTCCCTCTCTCATCTCATCCCTCTTGCCTTTGTGCCTCATCTCTCCCCTTCTGTCTCTTTCTCTCTACCCTCAATTTATTTCTTCTCCTGCCTCATTTGCTGTCCTTTCCAATCCAATATTTCCTAACCTTTACCACTCCCAAATGCATGCGTATGTATACACACACGTACACCATCTAATTTTTCCCTTCCTTTCTTACCATCTCTCTCTCTCTCTCTCTCTCTCTCTCTCTCTCTCTCTCTCTCTCTCTCTCTTTCTGTCTCTCTCTCTCTGTGTCTCAGGCATTGGCACTGCGTTACAGTGTCCTCCAGAGTGCGTCCTTCCCATGCCCCGTGTCCAGCTCACGTCTCAGGGACACCTTGACCTCTCCCACCTTCTCCCAGGTATTGCCATTATATTTGTTCTCTAATGTCATTGGTGTGGAAAGCTTCGTTCACATCGTGATAGTCCACTAAACATCATTATCCTGTATATATCCAAAATGTTCTTATTTATAACCAAGCTACCACTATCTCTTAATCCTCATCAGCACCTCACTATCTATTATCGCTCTCTGAAATCTTTCACAGTGCAACAGCTCAGCTTCAGTTAGATTTAATTTATCCAACCGGCATGTCCCTGTAATGCAACAGCTTCAGGATCAACAAGTGAACGACGGCACATTCGCGGTCTTATTATTTTCTATTATAATGATGAGCTATAAGTCTGGTGGCGGTGATGCGCTAAACAGATGCCAGCCAAAAGACCTTGAGAATCTGGGTGGGAAATTAATTGGCTGTCATTGATGGAATTGGTATTCTCCTCTCCCTTTCCCCTTGGTCCTCATTATTCACCACTCTCATCCCTTGTTCTCTCCTCCTCGCTTCCCTCAGACTTCCAGTTCTGTCCAAGAGTGCTACCGCCCCCTGGTGTTAGCAGCAGTGAAGGGTTTCCTAACTCGCAGGCTGCTGAGGACCGAGAGAGTGGCACAGCTGCGACGTACCATCAGGGTAAGTAGAGACAACAGTGTCATGTCTGTTCGTGGCAGCACTCCTCCTTTCTGTTATAAGATGTAAAAAGATTATTTGTACGCAGACAATAGTTGTTAATTGTGTGTGTGTGTGTGTGTGTCTGCGTGTGTGTGTGTGTGTGTGTGTGTGTGGACACCCAGGACACCCAGCAGTTCCTGCAAGCCTTCCAGCAACAGACCCCTGGCAGAGTAGAATTCTGTAGGAGACAAGACCTCTTATTGCAGGAGAGAGTCACACTGCAGGTATTAAGACAAACACATGTTCTACCCATCTGTTAACCTCGCTCACCTTCTCCATTTTACACTGTCGATGAGCAGTTATTGCCCCCATTAGCAATTACCACAACTGATACTTTGATCGTGCAGATTAATTTAAACCATCCCCTGCTCTGTAATTGTGTTCCACTCCAGCTGCGCTCTGCACGTTACGAGGTCTATGACATATTCTTCAGTCTGCCAGCCGGAGAGAGAATGCAGTTGATCAGCTGGGACAGAGAGCTGTCCAGGGAGAGAGAGCTGAGACGACAGGTACCTTTTTCAAAATCTCTGCCTTAGCTCAAAAAAGCAGTAACATAACATGCACATTTGAGTTGTTTTCTCACTATACTTGGTGATACAACTAAGAATAATCAAACATAAGACTGGAGCAGAACTGTATTTGGGCAACTCCTTTAGTGGTAAACTAAAGGGCTGGCTGTTGTCCATGACATTGAAAGTATTTGAAATCACTGCAGTTCCAATCCAGTTCTGATTGTTAAAAATGAATCAAGATTGAAATACTTCCTTGCCATCCTACTTACAATACTGTCCGAGTCCTTTAGGGGCCAACATTCCACTCTGCCCCATGATAAGTCCCTGTGGATGGTGATAAATAGATTTGTTTCCCCTAGTGTGGTGTTTGTGTTGTTTCAATTTTTAGTTAACGGGTCGGTGTGTGCATGTGAGGGACTAATGCATTCTGTGTGTATTTGTGCACGTGCATGCGTGTTTAGAGCGGGAACACAGGCCATTCCAGAGGAACGAGTTCTCTGTCAGCTGCTACACAGAAATCCCTGGAGAGAAAGAGGGGAATGATGTGAGTATACTAGCAGTTTTCTTTGGGTCAATACAGCTTTCCTTCAGGGGCTGTAGATTGCAAATCGTTTGTGTGCATGTGCCTCTATGTGGCTACTAATAGCATGATATGAAGACCACCCAACCTATGGATGCACACAAGATGTGATAGTTAAGCCACTCCACATAAATTTAAACAATGCAACTAAAATTACACATCATATTTTTTTCCGAGGTGTTCCTGCAGGTGTAATGGCAGGGCCTAATTTATTCAAGAAATATATGAAGAAATCGGTGCAAGATTTCTTCATATATTTTGACTAAGAAAGTCTTAAGTGAGGCCTCTAGATAGACAATCAATGGCTGTGGAGTTTTCAGAATTGACAATGCCTTCATCAATGTCTAAAACGTGTCTTCTCTCTCCCCACCAGGATACAGAAGAAGGCAGCAGAAAGGCATAAGGGGGTTATGGTGAGAGCTGGACACAAGACTGGCTTCACCGCTGAGCAGCCACCAAAAACCAAGCGACGACAAATCAGAGCTAACCCTCAGAGGGTCCCCAAGACCACCTATTCCTGCAGACCCAGATGACACTTTCCTAGTGGACTCCAATAAGACATCCTAAAAAAGCCTCCTGCTGTTTTAAATTTTTTCTTATTATTGTGTGACCTAGATTATCCAAATTTGACACAGTTGATGGCTCTTCCACAGGTTTATCATTGTGCTGCAGATTTGGAGAGCTGTACATTATTTACAGGCACCAACCTAGATATAATAATATGGCAATGTTAACTACCACTATGTTTACAATTCCACACTAAGTTGGGCGTTCCTGGATGCTTTCACATTCAGTGGCCTTTCAGAGGAGTGGATAAAATGTATCACTACATCCTGTCAGTGTTCCGCTACCAGGTCTGGTTCCAGTGCTTTGTCACAACATGATAATCTTGAAAGACGTTTCACCATCTTGGGTGTACTGAGGTTAAAAATGCTGAGTTGGCATAACAAACTCACCCTGCCAGCATTGTGTGCTGTCAATGTGGCATTCACCCATTGGCTGCAACTGTAGTGCTCTGTGCTACAGGTGAAGGCAGACTGTCCTGTGTTATTATAAGTGGACCAGATACATTAGAGCAGCCTCCCAGTTTAAAGTCAGTCATTTTTGTCATACTCATTTCACAGAATAAGTGACTAAATGTCTGGTGGTGGTACTTTGAACAAGGACGTCACTGAGCAAAACTGTGTGCCGTTCTGTGGGACGGGCCTGGAACGCCAAATGATTTAATCCCTCATCTGTGTACCTGGTTCATACACCATTTACAGAAGTATTGGCACCCGTTGACAACTCTTCCAGCACACCAGTATTTTTGTGCACACATACACCAATATGTCTTAATGTTCATTTTAAAGCTTGAATAGTGTCTCATTCAGAAGTGTTGCCTTAATTATTTGTACTAGTGTAATGGGATTACAAAGCAGCCAAAAGACAGAAAACCTTTTTTAGTTTCAAATTTTCTGTCTCAGTTTTTTATTATTTATTTGTATGTGGTTTGTAATAAATGTCTCTAAACACTGAAACGCTGCTCTGAAGTTGATCGCGACTTTCTGAAAACATTGACACATGTCTGTCAGCAGGATGCGCTGTTTGAAGTTTCCTACATTTATACAACGACAACATCCGCGTTGGCTGTCGTTGGTTTGCTGGTATGCATTGTTTTGAATCGACAGTCTGGCTGAGAAAACGGGATGGAAGAAGGCGCTTGTACCGGTGCATCTTCACGGGTGGAGAGAAAGGCGCTGGAAAAAGCCAAGATCCTGCAACGGGAAAACGAGAGGAAGATATTTAAGCTGGTAAGAAATCACATTACATGTGGAGCGAGTTTTCCAACTGGCGAGGCTAAGCTAGCTGGCTGAACAGCCGCTGTTGAAGCATAATTACGTTGTCGACGGCTCAGTTAACGGGTGGTAAACTTGACTTGGCAAGGTTGCAAGGATACTGAAGAAACCGGAGGATGAGCGGTCAGAGGAGGAGGCTGCTGCCCTGCTGCGACACCGAGACACGGCGGAGGAGCTCGACAGGAGACAGGACCGCAGAAAGGTCCTCAAGAGGAAGCAGGAGGAGGTGGGGTAGCTAAATATCTTCAGGTCCTATGTGACTTTAATCAAAGTTAGTTAATTTTTGAATGTGTCTATGCTTGTGTGCTATATTTTTTATAAGCACATTTGGGGTTATATATAAGTAGATAAGTAATCAGCTTGGTACTTGGTACTAGGAGCTGATTTAAATGATTCAGAAAAAAGTATTCCTGTTTGCACGTGAGGAAGGGAATAAAGAGTGAATGGCACAAATCAGGATGACAGATGAGAGAACGAGGAGCCCTTCCTACCTAGCCCTCTTAGGGTGTCTTGACACATCAAGAGTACATGGTCGGAAACTTAAAATGTCTGATTTCTCCTCTACTGCAGGTGTATGATGATGCTGATGAGCTGAAAAATAAAGTATGTCAGCTGGCTGAAGCAGTCAAACAAGCACAACACCTGGTAGTTTACACTGGCGCTGGTATCAGTACGGTAGGCCAAACTTATCTTCGGAGTTTCCTTTCCATGGTAACTTTTTACTGGACTAATGACGTCTTGTATTTCAGGCAGCATCTATACCAGACTACAGGGGCCCTAATGGGGTGTGGACACAGCTACAGAAGGGACGGGCAGTCAGGTGAGAAATGTTTTCTTTTCAATGATGTAATGTTAGCTAAAGTGAATTTAGTTTAGATAGATAGTTAGATACTTTATTGTTCCCTGGGGGGAAATTCTGGGGTTGCAGCAGCATAACGGTATCACAAAAAACAAACATCAAATACAAGGCCTAAATACTAAAATACACTATAAACATGAAGTAGAACCAGGATGTACAGCGGATGGATGCCATATTCACATATATACAAGTAATACGTTTGAGGTAGGTATAATGACTGGGAAGAGCAGCTTGTGAATGAGTGGATGGTACATACAGTACTGTGCAAAAGTCTTAGGCACGTATAAAACAAATCCGTACAGCGAAGATGCTGTGATGCTGCCCCATCAGATCTGGATTTTCCACCAAAATGAACTTTCATATATTGTGTGTACTCTGCTTGCCCAAACTCGGCATCTATTGCAGCCCAACCGTCCTGGTAGGGGGATCCCTCTCTGAGTAGCCCCTCCCAAGGTTTCTCCCAATTTTCCAATAAGGTTTTTGTGGGAGTTTTTCCTTGTCCTCTGTGAGGGTCTAAGGCTGGGGGATGTCGTGTACTAATCATTTATTATTTTCACATGTTGGGCATTGTGAAGCCCTTAGAGACTGTAACGGTGATTAAGGGCTATACAAATAAATGTGATTTGATTTGATTTCAGAAATAATTAAATTAAAAGTTCCTAAATATCAAAATTTGACTATAAAGAGCAGTAATGTAAAGAAAAAACAAAGAATAAATAAAAATCTAGGGCCAAATTCATATTAACAAATCTAGGGTGCCTAGGACTTTTGCACAGTACTGTATATACAGAGTTAATGAATGAATGTGAAAGGGAATGGATTAAGTGCAGGGCAATGACAGTGAATGAATGTGATGTGGGTGTGTCAACTCACGAAGATGGAAATCTCCCCCATTGTCTTTATGTTTTTCTCAAACAGTGCGTCTGACCTGAGTAAAGCAGAGCCTACCCTCACACACATGTGCATTAGGATGCTGCATAAGGAGAAGCTGGTATGTAAGACTTCTTTAGATCAGTTAAACTGGTACGTGTTCTATTGTTGTAACTGGTAGGAGTTCTATTGGTTCTATTGGAACTGGTAGGGGTTCTATTTATTTGTTCGTGTGTTTGTCTCCAAAGGTGCAGCATGTGGTGTCTCAAAACTGTGATGGACTTCACTTGCGTAGTGGTCTTCCCAGACATGCCCTCTCTGAGCTCCATGGAAACATGTTTATTGAGGTGAGGCAGACACACACACACACACGCACACACACATCCTCAGTCTTTTTGTTTTCTTCACTCACACACATGCTGACACACAAATATTGTCCTCAGCCTCTTCTTTCGATTCACTGCAAGATTTCCACATCCTGGAAAGTCAGGAAATTTAAGGACTAATTTGGTCATGACATCATCAGAAATCATCATACAGAAGGATTTTTTTTCAAGAACTCTGTATCCCCCTTGTGTTTACGACCTACCCACTTTGATAAAAATGTGTTAAAATATCTTAAACAACATAATTGTGTAATGTGCTTCTATATCAACAATATTAAAAATGCTGCTTCTGTATGGAAATTCAGAAATGTATTATATTGTGCTAGAATTTTATGCTGTCCCAGAAAGAGGATTTTAAGTAGTAGGTACCCTGACATGGTGTCTCTGCATCCTGTCCCAGGTGTGTACATCCTGTTCCCCGGCCAGGGAGTACGCGCGCTTATTTGACGTGACGGAGCGGACGTCGCGACACCGCCACGGGACGGGGCGCAGGTGCAGCCACTGTGGTGGTGAACTTAAGGACACCATTGTGCACTTTGGGGAACGTGGGACCCTGGAGCAACCCCTCAACTGGAAGGGAGCTGCAGAGGCTGCCAAGATGGCGGATGTCATCCTCTGCTTGGGCTCCAGTCTGAAGGTAAGCTATATAAACCATATCATGGATTGGCCCGTGGTCATGAATGGAATGGGACTCGATAATGTAGATTGAAATGTATATGATATATATACAGTTGCTGCAAAGTACTTCCGTATTTTTTGTCCTTTACTCATGTAGGTGCTGAAGAAATATGCTTGTCTGTGGTCCATGAGCAGACCAGCAAGCAAAAGACCCAAACTCTACATTGTCAACCTACAGGTAGCCTTGTTGTTTTGTGTTGAAGCACTGGAATTTAAGTGAGATACCAATGGTGTACTGTGATGCTCAGTGGCTGATAATGTGATTTTTGTCTGTATTTTAGTGGACACCAAAAGATGACCTGGCCACACTGAAAATTCATGGCAAGTGTGATGATGTCATGAGTCTTCTAATGGAGGACCTGAACATTCAAATTCCTGTTTACAACAAGTAAGGATGAAATAATCACACACAAACTCACAGAACACAGAGAGGTATGGTAAACCTTTTGAATCACAGTCCCTATTTGCCCCACTCTGTCTCATCAGGGCAGAGGACCCCATCTTCAGCCTAGCCACACCTGTGCTAACAGAAGAAGAGAACAGCCATACTCGTGAAGTTATATCGCCCCCTGCTGGGCAGGAGGACTGTTTACCTCACACCCAGGGACAAGGTTGGAGCCGTGGCTGTGCAGGGCGGCTGGTTCGGACGAGGCTATAACAAAGGAAGGAAGAAGAAAAAAGCTGCATAATAGCGAACACTTTCTTGCATACACTCCTGTAAGTTGCAGCTACCAGTGATTGATGCCAAATGGAGATCCAGATATCAGTTTGAATCCTGTCTGAAGTGGACTTGGACTTGGATGCAGTGTGTTTATTCAGACCTTGAAAGATTTCACAGCCCTTTATGATAAAGAGTCTGGATCAGCTAAACAGTATAAGCTGTACGAGAGAATGATGGTATGCTTTAGGCACTGATCTAGGACCATCTTACCTCTCCTAAGATGCTGTATTAGACATGGAAAACACAAAATTAGCAGGCAATCGTTGTCAGTATTAAGCAACATGTTACTTTAAACAACACGATAATGAGTTATCAATATTTCTGAAAAAGATTTAATCTGTAAAGATTTGATAGTTCAGACATTCTACATGTTTTGCTCAGATTAACTGCTAATATTTGTTGTGGTCCTTTTCAGGTGGTTTACACTTTGTCTTGTATTGTTGAATGCACCTTATCAACAAATCGTTGTAGCCAGTGTAGATTTCTTTGAGATGATTTTCATTTGAAAGTTATTCTGGTTTACTTACATTTTTTTACGGAAATCACAATTGACCTTCATTCTGCTGCCGTTTATCCTCAGGTTTGCAGGCTTAGCAATACAACTACTACCTTTGTTTACTGAAGTTGTTGAATTTGGTTATTTTGTTATGTTTACATTACATTTTTAGCTTTTCTACAGACATTGCTATGGCTCAGCCATTCTCACAGTAACAACAGTGTTACATAATCAATTATTTTTATTATGATTACTTGTTGGTCTTCATGACTGTGTTAAGTTACTGTTATTGTTAAACACAATCTATACTATAAGGTTATTAAGGTTAAGAGGGGCAAACTAGTCGTGGCGAGCTAGTTCCCAGAATCTCCCACCAGTGCTTAAACTGGATCCGGTAAATCCCTCTGTATTTCACTGTTTGTGAGACAATAAAATGCTACTCATTTGACAGTGTAATCCCTGCCTACAGTGTACTGCCTGTTGCTTCTTCGCTGGATTTAGTATTGTGTAGTGCTGTAAAGGTTGTTACTGATAATTACTTTACAGGGTTCCTAGGGTCATGGAAAACCTTGAAAAGACATGGAATTCAAACAGTTGGAAAATGGGTTGTGCATATAGTTTTGGAAAGATCATGGCATTTTTTTTGTCAATCAGTGAAATGTTTGATGTCAAGTATGGGTGCAGCTGTAGTCAGCCAGAAATAAGACCTGGGACATTCAGATCAGCTATTCAACTTGGAGAATGTGACATTTGCAGCTCAGACTCTGAAATATTGTGCAATATGTCATGGAACAGTCTTAGAATTTGATTAGCAAAGAGGGGGATGAATTTTAATTCTTGCTATATTTATTATAGTCTCGCCAGTTATCCGATCATGTGACGTGAGTGATTACGCAACCATCATGTCAGCTTTCTGAGAGGAGTCGTCCGATGCTGACGTATCTCCTTACGTTGGAGGCGTTGGCCGCACGGGCGTCAGTTTCTGTCCTGGAAGACTTGAGCCGGGGAAGGAGGCGTCTTTTCAAATATTCCTCGAGGAAAGTTGGATTAATCAAGTTGGATATTTATACACATACTTGCCACTTTTTTTCGATCTGAACAATTCTGCCCAAACCCATCGAGATGATCAAAAACGGTCACCACACAACAAATGAGCAGGGGAGTGAAGCCGGGTCCAAGTCGGGGGATTCAGTCCGTAGCCCGGAGAAAAGGAAACGCATCGTCCGGTTGTGGTGTGACGGCTGGTAGGTCTATATCCTAGCCATTGATTGGTTTCTGAAAAACATATTTGTTAAATATTTTTGTCCTATATGCGGACATAATTTCATACTTTAACTTGACATCCGCCAGTGGTTGGTTAGCATGCTAACGTTAGCTAGCTAGACACATGTAGCAGCATGATTAAACCAGTTCATTACATCGTTACATTGTTGCTTATACTTCAGAGTTGCTGTTGATTTGTTTCCAAATAACCTAATGTTGGCTTTGATTTTATCATAATGATACAAACACATAACATCTTATTTTTTATCTGTAAAGTTATATCGATGTTACTCGATTTTGAAGTTCTAGGTTGCGAGCCAGCTACCCAACCCAAACAATTAAGTGGTCGTCAGTTGGCTGAGCAAGGTAGTTATGATTTAACAGTTAGTTATTTGTTCTGTTTTGTTATTCCACCTGTCCTCTCATTCTGGGCTACTTCACATCTGGGAGTCCCGCCATCGCCAATACAGTGAAATAGCAAACATTTGTTTTGTATATAAGTGCTAACGTACAAGTTGGGGACAAGGTCCTCTCTTATCACAACATCGTACAACTACTGATTACGTCATTTTGGTCATGTTGAATTATTCGGATGTGGGGTCAATGACACTATTATTGCAGGCATAAGGTGGACTCTAAGATTAAAACCTATGTCGTATTATGTTGCCTGCTTCGATGTTGGAGTTAATAACTGTGGAACACTGCATGATCATCCACCACTGACCTAGAGGACGCAAGAGACTGCTCTTTGGCATCTCTAGAGTTGCAAAACTTGCAAAACACTTTTTATACAAGTCAGTCTGCCCTCTCATGTTATAACCTGCCTAGTCTTACATTACTAATAACCCCAAGTCTTGCAAGATGTCTCACTTAAAACCTGCAACTTACCTGATTGCTCAAAGGCCTTGCCCAATCTAATACTGATGGTCACCCAAAGTGGACCTGCCTTATTTTTAGTTATTTTCTGTGAGTTTTATCCAGTGTTTGATTGTATGATGTTTGTTTGATGTCTGATAAGGTTTAGGTAATATGACCTTCTGTCTCTTTCAAAATGCCGTCTCTCGCAAACAAACATTAGGGAGTTATTTGTGACACAAAACCATCCAACATGACCTAATTGGCAGATCTCCTCGCTGTAGTTATTTCAATCATGCTGTCACACAGCTGTATTAGGCGGTAACTGACTCCTAATGCACAGAATGTCTTTCATGGGCTCACTCATTACTCTAGGAAGCGACTGTGTTGCTGATGGCTAGTTTGACATAGCTGACTTGTGAGGTGGTTATAAATAACTAGTGAACATGTTGTTCACAAACAGACAGGGTATGGGCCTCCTCTTTTGGGGGGTGGGAGCTTTTGAGAGAGGTAGTGTATATAATAATAGACATAATATTAAGAGACAATGGAGAGGAATGACATGGTCCAGGGCAGCAAAAAAGGGGAAAATGGGAGACATGAAATGTCAGAATGTGCTCTGTAGTGGTCAAGTGAAAGTGTAGGCTATGATTGCCTGAAACCCAGGCTGACACCCAGAGGTCTGTGCTGCAGCTTACGAGTGATTTATCCGATTAGCTATGGCCAGTGTTTATTTGGCACTTAGCTTAGACATAAGCCTTTACCACGGCACTTTGATACATGGCTATATACAATTCATTCTGAAGATAGATTTGCAGCTGGGAACATAGTGTCTGAGTCATCCTATCCATGCTAAGTGAGTGAGGTTGGAGGATAATTCTTAAGGTAATTCAGACTAGAAGCTTGTGGTAATGTCATTAGAAAGGAGAGGTCTGCCTATTGGATGTACAGTGACAGCCAGGGCCACTGCTCCAAGTGTTAAAGAAGTGTCGTTAGAGAAGTGGACTTGTGACCGAAAGGTTATTAGATTGAATCGCAGGGCTGGCTGAGAAAATCAGGACAGGGAAGATGCATGGGTAACATTTTCCCCTCCCTCAAAAATGACATCAAGATAACCATGGCTCTCAATCACCGACCAGTGCAGTGGAGCTCCTCAGTGGCCAATAGTAGAAGGCTTTGTTTGTACTGTGCATTGGGAATGCACACTGTGCGTATGGAATGTAGGAATGTGAAACGGCGTGTTGTTGAAGTATAGCTCTCAGCAAACCTGACAAGGCTAGAGCTACAACTAGGCTTCTCGCCAGTATGCCCTTAAGATAAGGATTTTCTTTAAATATAGGTCATTGGAAATTACTCTTACTCATTTTGTTTATCATTTGGTTAAGACCAGGTAACACTTTGAAGAGAATCTTGTTGCAGGGGGGGCTTTGTGAAAGAACCTCTGCTCTTTAATCAGAAAAGGCAAGAGCCCGCTACAACATTAAGTGTGGATGTTAGTGAATGGTAGTAATCAAATAAACCTGGTTGCACTATTCAAATGCTGTGCCTCTGGCCATTACCTTTCTCCCTCCAACCATCATATTATCATTCACCATGGTGCAAAGGCTTGATGACAACAGCTAGAAAGCACTTTACAAAACAAAGATCACAAAATCAAATTGAAAAGAGTAAAAATGTTAAAACAATGAATCAGGCTGAATTCAGCAGTTAAAGTTGTCCCGCAAAGTGGCGTTTTTAAGAGATTTGAAGACTTAGGCAAATCCTAAGCTCCATAACTGTGGGGTGCTTATTGTAAAGGCCTTCAGAGTTGTTTTTGTCTTCTTTAGGAACTGTCCAGAATCCTGGTTTGCCTGAGGACATCTTTAATGTTTTTCATGCTGATGACATAGCCTCCTGTCTCCCTGTCTCCCCAGCTATGACATGGTGCACTATGGCCACTCCAACCAGCTAAGGCAGGCTAAGGCAATGGGAGATTACCTCATAGTTGGAGTCCATACAGATGGTAAGAACCCCGAAATAACTAGAAACACTTTGTGCCAAAAAGACATTAGTCTTTCGATACTCTGCTAACCGAGGTGAAACATGGAATATTTTTCCAGAAGTTTGTAAATTACTTTCTGCTTTGCATCGAGGTCTTGATTCACCCTATTGGGGCTTATTTTGCAATAATGACTATCTTGTACATGTGTTACCAAGATAACAATAATAACTGCTTTTCTGCCCGCCAACCACTCATTCTTTCGGTTTGCTCACTATATCACTCGCTCTCTTGTATCACTCTTCCCCTCCACCCCAGCGGAGATCGCCAAGCACAAGGGGCCTCCAGTGTTCACCCAGGAAGAGCGCTATAAGATGGTGCGGGCTATCAAGTGGGTGGATGAGATGGTGGAGGGAGCGCCCTACGTCACCACCCTGGAGACATTGGACAAGTACAACTGTGACTTCTGCGTGCACGGAGGTGAATCATTTGAAGGCTGCTTTGTGTGCCGGGTAGTGCTACTGTACTACAGCGCGGAAGAATCCGACGGACTCATCTTATGGTTTATGTTCACCAGATGACATCACGCTGACGGTGGATGGCAAGGACACATACGCCGAGGTGAAGCGCGAGGGCCGCTACCGGGAGTGTAAACGTACACAGGGTGTCTCCACCACCGACCTGGTGGGACGCATGCTGCTCATGACCAAAGCCCATCACAGCAACATCGTGAGTCTGTGTGTATATTTGTGTCCCCGTTCATATCGGCAATGGTTGTTTGTTTATTTTGGATGCTAAATGTTTCCTTCCCCTCTCTTCAATTTCTCCAGGATAACCCAGATTACCAGCAGCACACAGACAACTTTGGGAAGGTGAATAGCATGGCTTTGTATTTTGCTATATCCTCCTCATACAAATGTGTTGTGCAGTGTGCAATGATCCTGAGATGTGTGTGAATGCCTGCTGGCAGTGGCTGATTTTTCCCACAGGGTGGCACTACATATCCTCATGTGAAAGTCTCAACGAAGTGCCTATCCTACATGATAGGTGTGAGTCTGTATTTTGTTCTGTTCCAGGGTCCTAAAGGTCACAGTCCGTGGACAGGGGTTTCTCAGTTCCTCCAGACATCCCAAAAAATCATCCAGTTTGCCTCAGGAAAGGAGCCCCAGCCCGGAGACACCATCATCTATGTGGCTGGGGCCTTCGACCTCTTCCGTATCCTTACCACACAGACGTAAAGAGAGTTGAGTTACAAAGGGTGGGAGCGGATGGGGGAGTTGGGGCATTCTTGTGTGAGTTTGTTGTTGTTGCCTTGACGATGGATTCCTGCCAGACATCGGCCATGTTGATTTCCTAGAGATGGTCTATAAGCAGGCAGAGAGACCCTACGTCATCGTAGGTCTGCACTTTGACCAGGTGCACACACACACACACACACACACACACACACACACACACCCCTTGATAAAACATGCATATGATTGAAAGCCTCACCCTCCCCTGCTGGGTCAGCAATGTTGAAAAGAAACATTTGGACTTGAGTTGGTCAACTCAACAGTAGCTCAGACTTTATGCTTGATGGAGAAGAGCCCTGCTCCACCTTGCTTGCTTGTAACTCTGGTGGTATGTAAGCCCATTCTAAAGTTACACTTATTGGTCGCTCTGGATAGTAGTGCCAGCTAAATGGCTAACATGTAAAAATGTGAATGTCTTGAGTTAACTTTTCATTATTCCTCCCGTCTTCAGGAAGTGAATCGGTACAAAGGGAAGAACTACCCAATCATGAACATCCATGAGAGAACACTGAGCGTCCTGGCTTGCAGGGTGAGTGCATGCTCACACATGAGCATCAACATTGTATTCCTGTGTCCCCCTCCATTCACTGGTAATCAGATCAGCTACTGGACCAGAACAATGAGAGTGTGTGTGTGAGGTTCAACCAACCTGTGAGAACATATGTTTCACATCCCAAAAACATGCTGTGCCAGCATTTTTACCTGACAACGAGTGTGGTTACCAGAATCTAACCTCCTTCACCTAAGGCCTCACTACAGCTCTACTGTATTGTAAGATGCTTGTAAGTTAAACTTGGACATTTAAGCAGGTTTTACAGAAAGGCACTAACTAACACGAAGCACTGAGTAGTAGAGGTTAATCATTCAAAAACCAAGTTTGTCCTCTCTACCTTAACCCATCTTTTCCCTCATTGCTGTCCTATCTCTCTATAGTACGTGTCAGAGGTGGTGATTGGAGCGCCCTATGCAGTAGGCAAAGACCTGCTGGATCATTTCAAGGTGAGTTGCTGTCGGAGGAAGAAGGCCAGGTTTCGGGCCACTGATGAAGACCGTACTTCCACGCCAACACTTAATCTTCTTCACGATTTTGTAGATTGTGTAGTTACTGGAGTCTCAAACAGGTTCAAAGAATTCACTGGAGATGATCAGAGTTCGACGCAATAGAGTTTTATTCTTCAACAGAGACAAAACCCGAGTTGGTTCCGGAGCCAGACTGAAGTACAACTGTCTGTGCATGATCTTATATATCCCAAGAACTGGGTGGAGAATACTGACTTGTACGCCGCATTTCCCAAATTTAGCTTTGTTGTGCCGGAAATGATGGCGTCCTAACACCCATACATGGTTCTTCTAGGTGGCCCTTACACACATGTCCAGTGGGATGTTCAACACACCATCTTTTCATGCCCTGGGTAGATTCGTTTTTTTTCATTACATGAACCCATTACATCATCTGCAGGTGCTTTCCCTGATGGCCTTCAGTATTGCCCTCCATATCGCTCTCTTCTGCAGTTGTTTTTTTTCTTATCGGGCCTGTAGGCGGTCGCGTAACCGCTTCATGAGAAAGTCTAGGGTTTTGGAGACTGGCAAAAGCCCAACTACTTCATGATTTTCAGGTTACATGCTTAATAACACACAATCTTTATATTTATGCAAACCTAATATATTGATATAAATGATATTACTTAATACAGAGCATATATCTCACTTAATACAGAGCATATACCTCAATGGAAATTTACCACAACATTGCTTTTGTTGGGCTTGAAGTCTGATCCCATGCAGGCATCCTCTCCCACTCACTACTGTGATTTAATGTTCAGCATCAGGGCTTTTAAATTCATGTTATTTCTGTTGTCATTTTTTCTGTTATGTTTTATCACTGTACGGATAGACTAAAACATCAGTGTCATATGACATGCTGGAATATGCCTAATATTAAGAAAACACTGTTTTTATGTACTTTCAGACCAAATGAACTATCTGTAAATGAGATATTTCTTTTTGCTTTTGACTTTCTTTTTTGCTTAAGTGGTCCTTTTAAAGACTAGTCTTGACGAGTATGACTATAAATAATGACAAAAGATGAATTTGAGAACAGGCTTAAAGAAATTTAAACTCATTCACTGTGTCAATTTATATGCCAAGTAGATTAGTTACTCTGAAGTGGGTGTGTGTGTGTGTGTGGGTGTGGCCGGAGGGCCAGAAGGGACTGGGCACTCTGCCATCACAGGGATCTTTAGTGACAGGCCCTGTTACTCCACAATGAACATCATGCAGATGTACATGCTGTAAGTCTTTTATGTCTCTCTATACTTAGTGACAGTCTAACCTGGTGTCTATGAATAGGTGGACCTGGTGTGTCATGGCAAGACAGAGGTGTTTCCAGACAAGGATGCATCAGACCCCTACGCTGTGAGTAGATCTGTCTCAGGAAGTGCAACAAGGCCTCGGGTTGTATTGCATTTTTATGCTGTTTGTGTTTGAGATCATTTCAAGTTCAAAATAGGCAGAATCTGATTCAAGATGAGAGAAGGTTCTTTCAGTCTCTTGTCTCAGAAAGTTTACTGTTAGTTTACCAGCTAATAGGATACAAAGGAAACATTGTTGTCTGTATTGAGAAATTCACAGCTAGTTTAATAGTCAATTTTTCAAGACATTAAGCATCGGTCCTTAGAACTGTCTATTTTCTCTAATGTGGCTAACCGTTCTAGTGTGCATCTAAAACTAAACATTTTTAATTTGGAGCCACCATGTTGTGGGAAGGTTCCTGGAACCTTCCCCTTTTCAGGGGAACAAATGGTCCCAAAGACCCTTAGTTTGCGTTTGAAGTAGCCAGTTGTATGTTCTGCCTTCAGGAGCCCAAGAAGAGGGGGATATTCCGGACCGTAGATAGCGGGAACGGTCTCACTACTGATGACATTGTCCAGAGGATCATTGAGAACAGGTCAGGGACTCTTCACTCATCCTACTCCCCTCGTCTGCATTGTATTGTTCTCTGTATGCATCATTCTGATTCTTCTCCATCTTTATCTCTCCACCTTTAGTCATGCTCTCTTCCTCATTCCCAGGTTGCAGTTCGAGGCCAGGAACCAAAAAAAGGAGGCCAAGGAGATGGCCGTAATTGAGGCCATGAGGAGGAGGGGGGAGGAGGAGGAGCAGGTTGAAGATGCAGCCCAGGTTGCTCAGTAGTACAACTCCAGAAGTGGAACAGAACTGGCCAAAGTCAAATCCATCTGGTCCTGTGTAATATACTGGTCCTGAAGGAACCAGTGGGGCCAGCCAGTCTCACCCAGTCCAGTATGTCCACAATCCATGATTATTTGGTGAGGCTACGTCTTGCCTCACTTGTCCGTGCTGCTCGGCTACTTTCTCCCAGCCCATCTACATGGACAACTCCACGGTAGTTTTGTCTTGACAAAAACACAAAAACTAAATAATTCAGAAACTTAACTCACACTATGATTAAACCACAAATCCCTATACACCTCTCTTCCTCCACTGAGGACTTAAAATGATCTCAGTGAAATCAGCCTACCCGTCCCTCCATATTTATAATAGCCACATCTTGAGTTTGTGATAATACATAACTTATTAATGTCAGTCATGTTTTTAGATTTTAAACCAAATTTTGTTTTTAATGAACAAATCTGTTTGTGTGTTTTGTCTACTTTAGTACATGTACATTCTTTTGTCCATGATAAAACAACAGATGTACTGAGTTATAGTATCTGTGAAGTCTAATTTTAACAATGTGGATTGTAACCACCAGAATTTGCACCGTGCGTGTGTGTGTGTGCGTGTGTGTGTGCGTGTGCTGTAAATAGTAGTGCCTCCTGCCTTCAGGTCTAACTAATGTAAGGGCTATGATTGATATCAACTGATGATTCCACTCAAAGGACTTGTCTAAACCACTAGTGTCGCTACAGCTGTTGCATCCAAGTCTTTACACAAGTCCTTCCACCCAGAAATGTATTTGAGAAGACCTGCATCCCCTCTCCTCTCCCCATGTAGATAGACGTCTTAGAGGAGCTGAGGATAGAAAATTCAAGGAATTAAAAGATTTGGGATCCAAGTTTGAGACTTTTCTGTCATGTGAAGATTGATGAAGGTTACTGTCTGATGCTTCTAATGTTGTAGTATGAGGCAAATTACCTTGGTGGTGAATTCTTAACGGTGCTTGATGGTGCTTTTACGAGCGTGTGTTGGTGTGGGCGAGTAGGTGTGGTGGGAGCCTGGGAGAGAGAGAGAAGTCTTATAAAGTTGGGAATTTCACATCCCTGTCACTATATTGAAATCTGTAAATCTCCCATAATAAATAAATGAATCAGTAATATGGCAGAGTGTCTTCTTTATTTAATCTGTCAGGATTAGTAATGGGGGGTATGGCATAATGGTGTATGACGACAGTGATCTTTGTTGGATCAGCTGATGGTCACGGTTCACTGAGTCAGTGAAATGAGGCCACGCAACCACGCAGGAGCACAGCTAAATCCAACTGGTCCTGTCCCATTCACATTACGCCCCAAATGAAAGGGCTGCAAACGGTCGCCTCATTATTCACCACAAAGAGCCCTTAATCCACAACCCAAGCACACCAGAGAAAGGAGGCTCCTATCACGCAGTTGAGCGACATGTAAAGACTAGATCAGCAGTTCCCACTTTTTTTTCATGTCAAGGACCCCAAACATATGCGTCGGGGCCCCATGGACGCCCATCCATTTCTGTTGCTAGAAGAATTGCATAGCTGGTTTTATGATAGTTGTGGTGGGGGGTAGTAGAGAGGGAGAAACCTATGATCAACACAGTCATTCTGTTACATTCTCATGTACCGATTTACAGCAAATGAAATAACAGTAATGGTGAAATTAAATCTCACCCACTTTTGCACTGGATGGAAATTTATGTTTGGCCTCTTTTTTTTGTTGTTAGGTTATAAATTGTGGGATTTTGCACTCAGGTGTCAGATCATTTAGTGAATGAAATAACGGTAATAGTGAAATTAAACTTTCACTTATTTCCCCGGGGGGTCCTTAGCAACACGGAAATACATGGAAATGTATGTTTTGCCTTTTTCTTGGCTGGGATGAAGTAACATACACTGGATTGCGCAATCAGGTGTCATGTTTTACCCCAGGCACGTCACTTCCCAGGGAAGTCCGAAACCTTTCCCGAGCAGCCCGCGGTGGGAGGAGGGATTGGGAAGAGCTCGCAGTAGGTTGATCGGCTGTAGCGGTAGTGCAGACTTTTGAAAAGCTTTGGCGCACTGTGACATAACATCCTTGTCTTCTCACGACCGAGGGCAGGCATTGACAAGCTGCCACCCAGCACGGAGTAGATTTGATATATGAACTTGGGAGTTGATCCCTGACAGGAAAAGACACTTGGAGCGATGCGTAAAATGTGTCTTCTCTGGACGCGGACGGCCTGACGCGCAACCCGGGCGACTTTGAACGATGTTTTTATATCGCCACGACAAACATTAGTGGAGATGCTCTGAACTTTTTCCTCGCTGGCTAGAACTCCATCCTTTGCACACAACGCCCACTTTACACATATATATGCCGAACATGCAACTTGTTCAAACTCGGGGTGATCTCAGCTCGGGCTCGCGACGGGCTCGTTTTTGTCCCTGAGCGCGCGGAGGAGGAGATGAGCGCTCAGGATGGGACTGTGTCTCGGTTCCGAAGTCACGGAGGAGGACAAGAAGGCGAAGATCAACAGTGCCAAGATAGACAGGGACCTGTACGAATACGCCAAACGGGAGATGAATGTGGTCAAAATACTCCTACTAGGTGAGAGAGTGATGCCCCCCCCCCCCGCTGCGGCCTACAGTTCCTTTATAACAGGAGCTGTCAAACGTTTTCATGTCAAGTTGATAAGATTTTATCTCAGGAACCCACATGGGAAGGATTTTGTTGTTCTTGGTTTAGTATTGGATTGTATAACTGTCCATACGTGGTGAGATACAACCTGATTTCACCAGCCTCCCTCTAATTAGGAGAGTTTCTAGTGAAGTGATCCTATTCCTAGTCCTCATTTTGCTGGGGAACCCTTGGAGCCCCCTCAAGGACCCCTGGGTGTCCCCGCTTGCCTTTTTAAACCAGCCAGTCACCCTCACTTATGTCAAGAGAGAACAAGCCCGAGACAAATGATTTACATCTCTCTTTGATCACAAATCCTCCTTAGGCACCGTGGGTTTTATTTAACCACTGCGGAGCCTTTGATGAAATTGGACCACAGATGAAGAGATGCAAGGTTCATTTCATGTATTTTCCACTAACAGTCCAAGTTTAACCACCACTCACAACCTCCTCCAGGTGCTGCAGAGAGCGGTAAAAGCACATTGGTCAAACAGATGAAGATCATCCACAGTCATGGCTTCACCAGGCAAGAGCTAACCAGCTTCAAGGTTTGGGACACACACACACACACACACACACACACTTGATTAGACTAGAACCATCAGTTAGCCCCAGTTCGCCCTGATTGTGGTTGGATTAGATAACGTAGTACTCAGTTGTCCTACTAGCAAACAGTGAACTTTGTGTTAGTGTGTGTGCTCTGTCATGGGAGTGGCTTTCAATTCACCCATATAGTCACCCCACTTTTGCATTGATTGAGGGAAGACCCCAGATTGATAAACGTTTGATAAAAAAATAAGCTAACAGCCCGTCTCTTTTTCGTAGCCTGGAAGATCTTTGTCATTTAGTGCATTAAAACCTGCCTCTAATGCAGCCAGTCAAGAGATTGTTTACACTGCAGGCATGAAAATCCCACTACGAAGACTGGAGGGATGAAAATTAAAAATGGGAAAGAAGATGTGGATAGAACAGGAGCTGTGCAGCAAAATGAGACGAGGCCTGGTGTCTGGGCCGGGCTGAGAGGACTGTTCCTCTGTAGCCAGGGTCAGATCCAAGCTGGTATGCAGTGGTTTGGCTCACATCTGTAGACTCTTTCTTTTCTTGTTTTCTTGTTCTCTGTGTGTGTGTGTGTGTGTGTGTGTGTGTGTGTGTGTGTTGAACCGTTTCCATTCTCCCCACCCGTCCCTACCCCTGTTAGAGCACAGGAATTTGGCTTTCAGTCTCTTACACACACACACACACACACACACACATACACATGCACACCCCCCTTCCCACCCCACCCCCAATAATTTCACTCTGCTTCACCACTTTGTTCAACTTATTTTTTAAGCCTATCCTCTTACCAATTCCCTCTCTTTCACTTCTTTCTCCCCTCTCCTTTCTCTCCTCTCTCTCTCTCTCTCTCTCTCTCTCTCTCTCTCTCTCTCTCCCATTCCCATGACTGTATTCTGTATCTCCCTTCTCTCACCTCTCCCTGCCTCCCCCTTTCTGTTGTGCATGTACATAATGAGTAAGTGATGAAGAGAAGCAGTCTTTCTCCGTCTTCATCATACTGCAGATACCCACTCTGTCAGTCCCTGCACAGACAGGACAGACTTCAAGGGTGGAGAGTAAACCTGCCTAAAGTCAATTCACACACCTTTTTATTTTGTGAAATTAAGTTTCACCACCCAGCGTGTGTGATTTTCTAACGAAACTAAAATGACTTACAATGTGTTATTACATTATTTTGAGAGGAGCTGGTGTGTTTGTGTGTGAGCACACTGTAGGAAAGTGATATCAGTGACCTGGGAAATATGAGAAATATTCTCAAACTTTGTCCTTGGCAGTTGCTCAATGGCCAGGATGTGCACATGCGCACACGCACACGCACACGCACACGCACAGGCACACGCACATGCACATGCACACACTGACATACAGTTGTTCCTAGAAGGGGGGTTGCATGCATTCTTAGCTATGAAGACCCTCAAATTCCTTCCCTCCATCCTCTCCCTCCGTACTTCCCCTCTCATAACGTCTGCTTCCTTTATTGGACTCTGTGCTGATGAAAGATAACGCGTGATCGTGTTTTATGGATATATCTATCAGAAATGTGCTTGAGAAGAACAATGTGACAAAGGAATGTCATCAACTGGTTTGAGTAATGTTATAACATAGTTGAAAAGAAATATTATTCTGCACACATCTGAAGAGCCTGATCTTTCCTGTCTCATTTATCCAGTAATAAGCTATCAAGACGCATGTGCATGTGCATGTGCATTTACACATGCACATGCGCACACACCCAAATACACATACACCAATGGCAGTAGAGTCATCTCTTTGGTTATGTGTTGTCAGTTGGTTTTTCCATTGTTCTCAGGTGACACCCTTATTTTCAAACGGAAAGATTTCCACATCATGAACCTACCCTTTCCTGACCTCACCTCTCGCAGCAAATAAAGACACTCCCCTACGCACACACTGCTATGAGTTCATCATTGTTTAGATAGATAGATATCAATTTATTGGTCCCCCGTGTGGAATTCTGGTGTTGTAGCATTATAACAGTATCCACAAGAATGTACAAAATACAAAAGCAAGGTACAAAAAACGAAGGCCTTTTAAAAAAATAAATAAAAAAAAATAAAATCCATATCCTTATCATACATGAGTCCAAATGATTTCACATGTGTATTTTATTCCACATGCAAACCATCTGCAATGCCGTGCCTGCTGGCTGGGTGAAGCCTCTCCACCAAGGCAGTAGTAAACAAGTAAATCCCTGACCTGTCACGCCCTGGACAGTTTATCCCTGCTGCTAGGTAGCTATCAGCTATCAGTCCTCAAACCCCGCCTTAAGGCAAAGTGAGGAAGTCCCATCTCTTCTTGGCCCTGCCAGACAGGTTCGTGTTGCATTAGAACCATGGCAGGATAGACGAAGGGGAGGAAAGGTAGCACGGGGCGCTCATCCCTCCTTTATTTGCTCCATAACCCAGCCTGAGGCTCTGGAGTTGTTTTTACTGTGGATGGGCTGAGGATGGACTGAGATTTTTTTCATGCCCTTTCATTCTGTTCCAATAGCCACAACTCTGTGTCAACAAAAGCGATGCTCTGTGTGTGTGTGTGTGTGCACGCATATTGGTGGGGTGAGAGGTAATGGTTAACTCTTGTGAACTGAATTCATATTTTAAAGCCTTGAATGTCTTTGTTGTTTCAAGAATTTAAGTATTCTTCCGAGGGAAAAGTTTTTTTGCAGAGATTTTGATGATTCTGCGAACCAACGTAGCCTGGTTTTGCTGCTTTCTCAATGGATGATTGTGAGGCTTTGGTTTGGGAAATTTGTCAAGCTCAAAAACTACACACACACACACACACACACACACACACACACACACTCATGCATACTTCATTAGCACCACAGTCTCTGGTCAATGATTAAATATCAGGCCACCGCCAGTTCAGCTACATTCTTTATACTGTTTTTGTAACTGTCCAGAAATACTAGAACACGCCCCAGCTGCCCGAGCTGTTGGTTTTCAGTGTGTGTGAGTGTTTGAGGTTCTTATACATCAGAGAACTGATCCAAACAGCATGTTGGATGAGAACAATAGATTACACTATTCACATCGTAACGTGAGTCGTAATATCTCTGCTGACGCAGTATCCCGTCGTGTTCCCACAGGGGTGCTTGGTGGTAGGGGTATTAATAGTCACACTGAGAGGAAACGAGGGCTAAGGAGGCGAGAGAGAGAGTCCCTGGATTTCTGTCTATCCCCCTTCCTTACAGACAGACAGACAGACAGGTAGGCAGACAGACAGACAGAGAGACACACACACACACACACACATTTCAGTGGAAGCAGGGTGTCTGTTTACTTCTCATTCAACAAGGTGATGTATAGCTGATAGTGGAATCAGATTACCGTCCATGCAGAGACACACCTGTGGCCCCAGGCTGTGTTAGTGTGTGTGTGTGCGCGTGTGTTTGTGTGTGTGTGTGTCCTTGTGAATGGTGTCCAATGTCGGAGGTTCAGCCGTGACCCCCCCCCCCCCCCCCTCCGGAAGGAAAGGGGAGGAAACAAGTGATAAGGAGGACGATAGTGGAGGCGGTGGAAGGAAGAAGAATAAAATGTGAAAATAGATGTATGACATTTTCTGTTACTTGGAAGAAGAAAGAGGAGAGAGAGAGAGGAGGAGCGGAGGAGGAGGAGGAGCAGGAGCAGGAGGAGCCCAGTCACAGAATCTGCTCTATGTAGTTAGTTCAGCAGCTCCAGATCTCTCAAGAACAGTGTCTGTTTTAAGAGGTACACAAGTAAACAGACACCCTGCTTCCACTGAAATGTGTGTGTGCCTACCTGCCTGTCTGTTTGCCTACCTGCCTGTCTGATTGCCTACCTGTCTGTCTGTTTGCCTACCTGCCTGGCTGATTGCCTACCTGTCTGTCTGTCTGTCTGTAAGGAAGGGGGATAGACAGAAATCCAGGGACTGGGAAGGGACCTCGGTTTTGAAAATATTCTTACTGTAGACTTAATTGTACATTCATTTGGACATTCAACAGGAAGGAAAAGAAAATTAAATGATATAAATTACTTTTGGCTTCAGATATTTTACATAAAATTGCAGAGGATCACGGTAACCTGCTGGTTATGACCGCAAGGTGACAGTTTTAGTCATAAGCTCAAATTTTGTACACGAGAAACTTTTCTAAACGAGGCTCAAGGTTTCTAGTGGGAGTCCGAACTCGTAGGTCACACGAGATGAATTCACCGGGACTGTCTGGTCAGTCTTGTGTCGTGTGAAGCTGTGCAAGACTCGCTAAGCCTGATATCTGACAGTGATCCTGGCAACAGCCAATGAGAGTTTAGCGTCCTTAGACCCCATTTACTGGGGCGCGTGCCCCACTAACATTTTTCTGTGCCCCAGTAAAACCATCATGGAAAATCAAAAAGGTTTTGCGTCTCAAGAATAAGCGTGGTGAGTTTGGTGGTGATTACTTGTATTAGGTGTAAGATGAGGCACCATTATTCCTGCCTGGCAAGCAGTCGGACTAAAAAACCTGTTTGATGACTCAAAGTAAGTAATGAAAATGCAGATTTCCCTTGCCTTTGATGCTCTCTGCCTGCCTCAGAGAGAGATTGCTGTAAGGCAGAGCGTAGAGGGGAGGCTCTGTTGACCTTGATGAGACTTTAGAAGAGTTACTAATTCAAGGGCACACTTTTTCTCTGACCTCATTGAAACTAATTGCCATAACTCCAGGGTTCTTGTAATCAGTCGTACCACAGATGCTCCCCCTTGTCCCGTCATTGAACCCTCTACAGAAAAATGTGAGGAATTTTTAAATGACTTTGTTGATAAGGTGCATACAATTAGAAGGCATTACTCCACCAGCTCAGGCTACAGCAGCCACTCTTTCTGAGTTTCTGACTTTTTTTTTTACTCTATTTCTGCTGAATGCCGAACAGAAACTTAAAGAAGTATTTGATTCTGTTTGTCTGCACATTTTATCCATTGTCAATAGCTCATTAGCTACTGGCATGGTCCCCATATATTTTAAAAAGGCCATTATCCAACCACTCAACTTCTTAAAAAGCCCTGTGGTGTAGACCCAACTCTCCGGAACAACTACAGGCCAATATCCAAACATGCTTTTCTGGCCACAGTTTAAGAAAAAACAGTATCAGACAAATGATTTTGTTTTGGTGAATTCGCTTCTATGAATGAGAATGGACTCTTGGATGAGTTTGGTTGTAGAGCTCTTCATAGCACAGAGACTAATGAGTAATGAACGGTGTGTTTTTAGCTGGTGATGAGGGTAATTCCTCTCTTTTAGTTCATTTAGACCTCACTGCTGCTTTTGACACGCATGACATGCTTTCATACCTGGGAACTGCACCCTGTTTTTAACTGAGCAACTCAACTGGGGCATTTGGTTGTTCGGTGCCTTGCTCAACAGCACTACAACAGTCTCTTTCTCTTTCTGCAGATAGATTTTCCCAGCCAGTTCAGGATACGATGTGGTTTTGGATTGTGGTATTAGTTCCTAAAAACAAAACAAAAAACAGAGCGTAGTATTTAAACTGTCAAAAACAAAGTTAGGATTTCATAAAGATACACATGAAATGGCAAAGCAGCTTATTTCTGACATGAATCAATATTCAGTGTCCTAATAGAGAATCATTTGTCCCTGTCACCGGCTCTACTCATAATCTGAGGGCTTGTCGCCCCAGAGATTTATCACACCTCAGACGCCTCGCCGAGAAATCAAAGCATCTCAATCCCACCGCTGAGACACGGAGGACGAGGGAGAAAGCGGCGACTAGACTGTGATAGAATCGTGATGGAATGTGAGGCTTATCTGTTGCTGGCAGGAGAGAGAGGGAGAATATAAGAGAGGGTGGGCTTGTAGACAAAGACCCCCCCCCCCCCAAACACACACACACACACACACACACACACACACACACACACACACCTACCTCCTCTCCATAGTCACGCTACCCAGTCACTTATGTCTCCATATTTCCCAGCACTAAAACTAAGTTATGAGTTTACTTTATGTGAGTTACTGTGTTTTATTAGGATCTCCATCTGAATGGGCTTGACAGCTGGTCCACGGGGTCTGATAAACACACACACACAGGAATTTACTGGGACTGGGCATGCAAATAAACACGGAGGCAGATGATTCATGAGAATTGTGAACCCGCAAATACAGTATAAGGAGAACTCAAGCAGAGCAGCATTAACCGTATACCCATTATCTGTAAGATTTGTGCTCAAAACACAAATAATTGCTTAATTCACTTAAATCCTTTTCTGCCTTGTTGGTGTGTGCAGATTCATATTTTAAGAGTATCTATATCTTAACTGTACACGTGTATCCCTATCCACTAGGACCATGGAGTGTTAGGCTACCCAGAGGTGCTACTGACATTTTTTTAACTAACATTTCATTTTCAAACAGCTCAGATTGGTGTGGCCTGTGACTAAATATCAAATGGCCTCTATATTCAGCACCTTTAACAAGGTGACAGAAGGCATGAATGGGGCGTTAACTCTGGCTGCTCAAATCGACCTTTATTGGAACCGGGTTATTATTTATTTGTCTATTAAGTTAAGTAAGATGAGTCTATTTTCCTGACATGCTTGGCTGTGTGTCAAGTTTTAAGATATGCATTTCCTAACTTCCTAGCAATCAACAGACTATTGTGATAGTTGTTTACCCACTGCCAGTTTCCATATTTACCTCCCTCTATTTCGCTCTCCAGCCTCGGAGCACATACAACAGAGGAGTCCAGAAGGACACATTTTTTTCAAGTGGAAATTAACGCTGTTAATAGATCAGAAGAAAGATTTTTGCGTCCGTTTTGTTGCCATGGCTACTGGTGTACTTGACCTCTGAACCTTGACCTTTTGGCAGCCGGCGGTGCTGGATAACCTCTTGACCTCCATGAAGTTTGTCCTCCACGGCATGGGCATCCTCCGCATCAACCTGGCTAACAGCAGGAACAAGGTAGTCTGTCTGTCTCTATCTCTCTGTCCGACCGGGTGTGTGGACGTGTGCTTTTCTATTGGTCTGTCTGTCTGTCTGTCTGTCTGTCTGTCTGTCTGTCTGTCTGTCTGTCTGTCTGTCTGTCTGTCTGTCTGTCTGTCTGTCTGTCTGTCTGTCTGTCATTCAGTCTTACCTATCAATCTATCTGTGTCTTCTTCATCTTTCTCTTTTTTTCCTCTTTTCATATTCAGTCTAAGCGTTATCCGTTACGGTCTTCATGCACTACATCCGGATCACCTCTAGAGAGCAGCATCCCTGCGCCACAGTAGCAGCTGTTGCATTTGGCACCACACACACACACACACACACACACACACACACACACACACACACACACACAAATACACACACAAACACACACACGGGATGAATAGACTCTGGCTGCACTGCTTACATGCTTGCTGCTCATACATGCACTAGCACACTCCGAAACACCCATACACACATGCATTTACACACACACACACACACACACACACACACAAACAGATAGCATGATTCTTTCATGTAATAACCAGTATGTGTTCAGAAAGCTTGAGTTGAAGTGCATACACATATACACACACAAAGATGCACACACCAATCAAATCAAATCAAATCACATTTATTTGTATAGCCCTTAATCACCGTTACAGTCCCTAAGGGCTTCACAGGGCCCAACATGTGAAAATAATAAATGATTAGTACACGACATCCCCCAGCCAATCACACACTAGTGTGTGTGTGTGTGTGTGTGTGTGTGAGCGAGAGAGAGAGAGAGAGAGAGGGGAGGGAGAGAGTTAGGAGCTAGGTGGGTGGTTTTATTGTCAGGTTCAATTTGACTTGAAGTTTATTGTCAAAGTTATCAGAGCTCATCCACTAGCCACCCACTCACCACATCCTGTTGGGAGATCATGACCATCGAGCTTCCTCAATTAAATGTCACCAGTGTGTGTGTGTGTGTGTGTGTGTGTGTGTGTGTGTGTGTGTGTGTGTGTGCGTGTGCGTGCTCATGCAAGTAAATGTGCGTGTGTGCACACATGTACATCCTTTCATTTCTACTTCTATTACATTATCATCTTTTCAATCCTAGAGATGGACGCCAATTCATCTCTCACTTATTCTCATAGCGCTTTTCCGTTTGGCCGCCACCCATCCCCCCCCCCACCCATGGGTCTGTCCACCCGTCCACCCATTGATATAAAGTATACTTTCCTTGTTGTCTCCCTCCCTTCTTCCAGGTCCACGCCCATTCTGTCCTGTCTTGTGGGCGGTGTTTTGATGAGGACCAGGTGCTGTTTCCTTTCCTAAGCCACGCCCTTTCCTGTCTGTGGGCCGACCAGGGGGTGAGGGCCGCAGCGGCAAGGGGATATGAGTACGAGCTCAACGACTCCGCACTGTAGTGAGTACTCATTCAACACACACACACACACACACACACACACACACACACTGAGCTGAGGAGATGCAGGGGTCTAATTAGCTGGACTTAACGGCTGATGCTTAGCCGTGTGTTCTGTGTCACTGAGAATAAGGCTGAGCTAAGTGGAGAGGAATGGGGGAGGGGGGGGGACAAGTAAACTACGACTCTTTACATTCATGCAGCATATTTAACATACATTTACACGTTATGCCTATAGAAGCAAAGCAGCGGGTGGGTCGAGGTGAAAAGCAGAAGGTAGTTGGAAGTGGGAGCGGTGAGATCGAGGAGGGAGGGAGGAGGGATTGTTCAGAAGGGTGCATGTTATGAAAAAGTTTGTGGCATACAGCCACGGTAACGGAAGTAAGGACGCTGAGCGGTGAGGTGAGACTTGAGGATGAAGATGTGTATTGAAAAGAAGAGAGCAGCTAGGAAGCGAGGTGGCGTGATGTAGATGTTGCAGAGGTAAGACTGAGCTTGGAGGCCCACCGGGAGGCCGTCTGTTCTCATCCTCCACCCCAGCGAGAGCCTCGACTCTGGGGTTATCTACACCGACAGGGCCCCCCGCGGAGAGCCACGGCACATCACTATCACCCTCTGCTCTCTTCACACACACACACACACACACACACACACACACACTCACACACACGTTTTCTACCCTACCAAGACTTTTTTTTTTTTAAACGGCAAGGTGTGTGTCCAAGTAACTGATTCAGGATGACTAGTCTAGAATGTCACAGTCAGTTCAGCTAGGTGGAGAGGTGTGTGTGTGTGTGTGAGTGAGTGGGTGCAGACACACACACACACACACACACACACACACAGTGTAGCTCATTACGCTAGCTTTGGTGAAAGCTAATCTTTGTTAGAAAGCTTAGCCTCAGTGTGTTTATCATGGAAAGCCAGTGAAGCCGGCTGTGGGAGTATTGGGCGTGGAGCTCAGCCGCCGTGCCCCCTGGGTCTCCGGTCTTATCACCGCACAACCCACGCGGTCACGGCACACACACACACGCTTGTACATGGCACACGAGTCTACACACACGTGACTGACACACTCTCCTTTGATCTCCGGTTTGTCGTTTGACGTTTTTGACTTTGCGCCTCTCTCTCTCTCTCTCTCTCTCTCTCTGTCCCCTCGCCCTCCTCCCCTCCTCCCCCCTTTCCCCTCCCTGTGTAGTTTCTTTGAGAACATGGGCCGCATCACGTCTCCAGACTACGTGCCTACAGAGACGGATGTTCTGCGAGTACGATTGAGGACCACAGGGGTGATAGAGACCCAGTTTAAAGTCAGCCACCTCATTTTCAGGTAAACACCTTTCACTTGCCTTTCTATTTATTATTGAGACTTTCATGCAGCTTTACACACAAAACATCAACATCAAGACATCGTACGTAACGCCACTGAATAGATCTGAACAACCGTTGGCGAATGAGGACACATTTAAAATAAGGAGTAATGTGACACTTTAGTGATCCCCATAGGGAAGTAGTCTTTTCACTTGCCTCCCCTCCCCAGGGAGGTCAGAGATCAGGGTCAGCTACTGAGTAGTACCCCTGGAGCTGGCTTGCCCAAAGACTTCTGCAGGGAGGATGCTTGGAGACACAGGAGCTTGAGTCTCTCCCTCTAAACTAGCCCACAGACTTAACGGTTTCTCATATATGAAGAGTCTGACAGCCTTCAGAGACTCTTGTTCCCTCCTGCATTACTTCCAGTAGTGTTTTCAAGCTCGGAATGAACAAAGGCCGTTGTTCATGCTCATCCACAAATGAAACTATGCACTTGATGTGGAGGTAGGTCCCTTCAAGAGCACGCATGGTACATGTCATAACAAATTACCTCTCTTCATCTCCGACACGCTTATCTTCCTCTACAGCCACGCGATAGACCTGAGATGTGGGGTGGAGATGGGTGGCCTCACTCAATACATCAATATGGCACCCATCAGCTGGCGTTACACTCATCTACTGAGTGTAGAAGTGTCAGCGAATCAGTCTTATCAGTGAAGAAGCAGAGGGCAGGTATCTGAGCTCAGGAGGCTGATGCCAGGCGACCATATTCATCTCTAATCTTTGACAGTGTCACATAATACCACCTACTTTATCATCCTCCAGTAGCTGATCTAATTCCCTGAAGCCGCTGATGCTCATGACAGGGCGATAGATATTTATGAATATCTATCAGCTGCAGCTGTCGTGATGCATCACAGAGTTTTAAAGAGCCGCCTGTTTAAAAACTGTTCCCTCGCTACTGGCTTTGTTTATGTTTTAATCAACTGAATTAGGTATTCAGATAGGTATTTTCCCCTTTCTAAAACTGATCGATTGGGATGTTGATACAAGGACTGATGTAGGTACATACAGTTGGAAAAGCGGATTGTAACAGGTGGTAATTCTATTAAAGGATTTCCACTTTAAAATGTAAAGAAAAGGGAGCCCTATTTATGTGTTTTACTCATTTATTTAGGTTCCACAGTCATGGAAAACCTAGAAAAGTCATAGAATTTAAATTGTTTTCCAGGCCTGGTTATGGAAAGTTATGGAAAGTGGAACATATAGTGCATATAGTTGAAATGTCATGAAAAGTTGTTGATACATTTTTTTCCCAATCATTGAAATATTTAACGTGAAGCTTGGCTGCTTGTTGATCCGCTTCCCTTTTGAGGAATAAAAACCTGAATCAGAAATGTCCTGATAGTATCTGTCCTAAGGGATAGTTGTAGCCAGAAATAAGACCTGGGGCATTCAGATGAGATATTCAACATAAAACGTGACATTTGCAACAGAGACTCTGGCAGAGAATGGTCATGGAAATTGCGCTCTATATCATGAAATAGTCTTGGAAAAGTCTTGGAATGACCGGAGCTCAGATTCAGAGGTAAATGGTATTTCCAGCCAAGTCAAAGAAAAACGTCAAGATGTTTTTGAAGTAATGGGTTAAACTAGACACCATTCCAGTGAGGAGGTAAGCTGTCAGAGGACATCTTACTTAACACAAGATTAAGATTTACTTTAGCTCAGTCATTTTTTTTATTGGATCTTTAATGCATGATGAAAGTTTATGTACCTTTTTTATAGCGCTGGAAACCAAAAGGTCAACTTTCAAAGTGTAATAAAGGACTGTGGGTGATTTTCCGCAGTCTGGCTTTATTTGAATGGTAATGGGCCATGAAGGGTTAACGGGGATACGTTCTAGTCATATCCATCACTCCGGTGTTCTTCCACCCCACTCAAGTGTCGCATCAAGAAAACCAGATTTCTTCGTCCCTGTTTATCTGTAATGTCTACCAAAGGATCACCTCTTCTCTCATACCTCGTCTCCCCACCACAATAACAACCTGTCCCTCATCCCTGCTCTAAATTACATTTCATATGAAGTGTTTAAAATATATTACAAATATATATTAACTCCGGTTCTCTTTTTAGAACAGTTTGTCAACAAATGACTCACTCAATTTGGCCTATTTGTGTCACATCTATAGATGCATCTTGTAAAGCTGCATCTTCCCTTTTGGACTCTGCTGACCTTAAACCATGAATGTTTTTTCACATTCTGGGTCTATGATCAGATGTTAGTGAATGATGCCTACACAGACTGTCTAAGGAAATATTTGACTTGGTTTGACGGGGACTTAGTGGGTTTGTTTCAGACACTTCGAGTCTGGAAAAGTTTCACAAGCAAAGAAATGCTTTGATCACAACCATATCAGTTTTCCCCTGCAGATCTGCTTTTCCTTGCAGTCTTTCTGTTTGCGTCACTATTGAGTCAGTAGCCTCGTAGAATCAAAAGCCAGATATTTTTTTGAAACTTAAAAAAAAAAGAGCAATGACGTCATCACCAGGTGACACTGTCAGATCTGACAAAACCAGGGTCCCAGGTGGTGCTTAAGGACCCTAACCAACCTCCTCATCGCTTACACACTCTCTCTTATCTCTACTTGAATTCTTAAGTAGATAAATAATTGGGTTTGGTTAATTGATACATAACTGTGTGTGTGTGTGTGTGTGTGTACATAAGTGTGTGTGTCCTAGAGAGGGAGGTGAAGCCTTCGGGGGTTGATGAAGAGCTTAGCATAAGTTGATGTAATTATTTCAAACTGAACAACAAAAAGGATTCAGAGAAGTAGATGGTTTTCATCTTAGTATACACTGTGTGCCAGAACGAGAGCGAACGAGAGGAAGAGACTGGAGCACGTGAGATCTAACACTACACCATTAGGGATGCTTGTGTGTCACAAGGATGTACAGATTATTCTCCTTAATTTTCAGAGGAGACGTTCTGGATTTCGGAGCGAGAGTAAATATAAATTCTTAAATATTACTGTCCAAAATGTAAAAAGAGGTGTCAGTATCAGGCTTTCTTATGTCTCTGAATGTTTGGTGCGTGCGTGCGTGCGTGCGTGCGTGCGTGCGTGCGTGCGTGCGTGCGTGCGTGCGTGCGTGCGTGCGTGCGTGCGTGCGTGCGTGCGTGCGCCCATAATGTACCACAAACCCATCCAAGATCTCAGGCTATTTATCATGTCAACTAGATTTAATTCTGTTGTGGTTGTTAGTTTTTGTTTTTTTTGTTTTTTTGTTTTATTTTATTTTATTATATTTTTAGTTGCATTAATATGCCAAATAGCAAGTATGGACACATCCTATGATTAAGAGGCAAATCAGATCATACTCATATTACATTTAATTGTTTTATATCTAAATATAAGTGTAATTATGACTTATGAATAAGAATAATGAATATAATCAGAATAAAAACCCATTAATTCATGTTTTTTTTATTATTATTTCTCTACTGGTTTTATATGTTGGGGCCACCATTCTGTAATTTCAAATGATTAATTATTGATTGCATATCCTTGTTTGATGAGAAGACATTCATTTGTAACAAACCCCCCAAAATCCCCCATGTCGGGTAAAACACAGGAAATAATAAACATTAACTTTCCCAGTGTTTCACATCAAACTTCAGTCCATTGTGTGTTTTTTACAGCACACTGAATAATAAATGTCGCCAAATGTTCATGATTTTAATAATTGACATGAAGTGCATCTCTGGGCAAAGATAAAAGTCCCACACAGTAGAGCGGTGCGATATTAGTCCTGAGTCTCGTGGAGTGAATACCCCGTACTGAAGATCAACAGGTTTAGAGGTTGCAGATTGCTGGTGTCACACCTCAGGATAGGATGATTTCCTGTAGCGTGGCTTGCATGTGTGGGCTGGTTTAGATGTGATGCAGGAAGTTGTACTGTGAATGATTGATGGCGGAGAAGAAATGGTTCTGAGATGTCAAACCTGTCTGTCTGTCAGCACGTCTCACTGCTGTCAGACACACTGAAGACATCCTCTAAACTTTCTAAACTGTCTCTCTCTCTTTTTTCTTTCAATATCTCTTATCTCTTTCATATTTGTTTGTTTTTGCCTTTGTGTGTGTGTGTGTGTGTGTGTGTGTGTGTGTGTGTGTGTGTGTGTGTGTGTGTGTGTGTGTGTGTGTGTGTGTGTGTGTGTGTGTGTGTGTGTGTGTGTGTGTGTGTGTGTGTGTGTGTGTGTGTTCACTGTGTGGGAAGATAAAGTAGACAAGTTGTAAAATCCCACTGAATGAGTGGGTCTGAAAGATCACTAAGTGTCACCCATTGTCACTCTATCGGAAAGACTGTTACTCAGGTTTTTTTTTATTACTTGTGTGTGTGTGTGTGTGTGTGTGTGTGTGTGTGTGTGTGTCACAAGTTAGCAGAAAGTATAAAAATCATCACAATGCCAGTCCTTATTTTCTGCTCCCTAAAAACATAGAAGTCTGACTGTAGACCTGTCAGATGTCATTGTATGTATTCCCCTTGAAAATGAGAAGGTAAATACATCTCCATATACTCACAGACAAAACCATACACACACACACACACACACACACATTCTGTCTGAATTAATACAATTCAATGGATGACACTGAATTTCCCCGAGCCGTTAACTCTCCAGTGTGTGTGCATGTGTATATGACTTCACGTTTGTGTGAGTGTGTGTGTGTGTGTGTGTACACAGTCACACAAGTTTTCACTCAAACACAGCCTAGTTTGCATATAGATGTCCTCTTCGCCCTGTGACCCCTCATTGTTCCCCTCAGAGTAATAAGACTTTTCCCCCTCCATCATTAACACCAACTGGTCTCATAATTACAATTACAATACTGCAGACAAGGGTGAACATATTAGAGTGAAGATGGGAAGCAAGGAAAGCAAGTGTGGATAGCTAGAGGAGAGCAGGGAGTGAGAGAGGAGGAGATTGAGAGGGGTATATAAGCTCAAGGTCTTAAGGTATGAAGGAAAATGTCCCGTTCAGGTTGAGTGGGCTCAGTAGTCGTCGTCAAGGTTCCAAAGATATTGAACAGGCTTAGTTCTCATTTTTAGAAAATCATTTTAAAACAGCCCAACTCCAGATCCAAACAAAGAGCTGTTAACCTCTGTCAAGATGAGAGAAAAAAAAAGTTGCATTAGCTTCATCTTAATTCTTGTCTTTCTCAATAGACCTTTTTAGCGTGTATATGTCAGTCGCTTTTTGAGTCTTTCCTTGTTTCCTTGCACACCTGTCGGCGTGTCTGTGTGTCTGGGTGGCTTTTGCAGGTTTCAATTTCCACTTAAAATTTTAAATCCCCCTTGGAGATTTTACATTGTATTGCTCTCCCCTCCTTGTCCCTCCCTCTTTACCCATGTTCTTCTCCCCCTCAATAAAAAAGCTGCGTTAACTAGATGGAGACTCAAATGGAAGGAGGAAGATGGTACCTCTGGTACAGAAAATGGGTGCGATGGGGAAAAAACAATCTCTCTGCCTCTCTTGTCTTTCTCTCTCTCCTCTTCTCTCCTTCTTTTGGAGAGCATTGACCTTTCTAAGCTCTTTGTGCTGCAATGTTGTGATTGTTTTGGGGGAAATCGAAAAGGGGGGCTCCCGTCCAGAGATGTGCGACACACTCCTCTTATGTGTATAAGCCGCATATTTGAGAAATATCTGACCTTATCCAAAGCCAATACAATCTGTCATTGATTAGAGTTACCCTTCCATACTACAGTATTCCATCAGTATGGAGGGTCATGAACGCGCAGGAAGCGCACCCTCACACTCGTCTGCTGGAAATTGAAACCTGCCGAGCACAAGTCAGGCAAAATAAGATTTCATTTCACACATTTAAGATCAGAAGAGCCCAAGCTGAATCCGCACCTGCAGCATCAGCTGGACATGCCCCACGAAAACCACTATAAATAAAAGCAATACAATATAACAATATAAACAGGATATAGTGCAGTAGGATAAAATATAAATGCAATACAGATAAAAGTGTGCAAGTGTAAAGAATGTGCAAAATACCTGGTCAAACTTTCTCGTTCTGCCTCTCCGTATCTCCATCCCTCTGTAGGATGTATGACGTTGGAGGCCAGCGAACAGAGCGGAGGAAGTGGATTGGTTGTTTCGAGGACGTTAGGGCGGTGCTGTTTGTGGTGTCCCTCAGTGGCTATGACATGACCCTGGTGGAAGACCCCTCCATGGTAAAGTCACTCCATCATTTCCTTCCATTTTACATAGTTCAGTCTCCCCCAATCAGAGCATGGCCTGTCGCAAATCGTCTGTGTTCGCACTGCACTCACACCTCTCTGGTGTCGTCCAAACTTTTGTCTTTGGTCTGCAGAACCGTCTCCAGGAGAGCCTGAAGCTCTTCTCCTCTATCTGCAACAACGTCTTCTTCCGCAGCACCTCCATGGTAAGAAAGTCATCCACTTCCTCCATGTCAACAGGAAAGTTTCAAGGTAGAACACATGAAGTGTCTTTTCATTTAGACTTAGGGAGTCCCCTCTCAGTGGTCTACACGGTAAACGGTGTGTAAAGTCACGCTAACGCACAATAGAGGGCAGATACAAGCAGACATAATTAAAGAGGTGCCATCAGATGATTTACTCGTGGGTGAGTTGGATAATTCATTAATGTTGCATGAGATTTGTTGTTCACGGAGAAATCGGAAATACATTGTGAAAGTGCAAGTTTTTCCCCCATTTCAGACCCATTAGAGATCCTCCTACTTCACAAAGTTGGATTTATCTGTCACCCTGTTGTTGTTGTTGTTGTTGTTGTTGTTATCTTTGAGGTGTCATCCCCCCCATTGCACAATTTGGAGTTCCTTGGTAACATCTGCCCAAAGATTCCCACAACAATACTTTGTCCTTTCAAAACTCTCCTTACCTAGACAGAGTGAATACAGACTGAAGGATTTTCCGTCTGTCAGTGTGTGCCTGTCAGTCCGTCAGCATGGCGTTCCCCGGAGGGTGTCTGATGAACAGAGTGCACATGGATGAGGGAGCAGACAACGGGGGGAAAAAGCTCTTTCTAGCTCTCCCTGTTTTTCAGCCTTCTCTATCACTCTGTGGAACCAGAATATTTGTGAGATTGTTTTGATCTCACACACATGCACATGCGTGTATAAACACACACACACACACACACACACACACGGGAGCCCACAGCCTTTTGTCTCAGGGTCCTCTGTCACTCCTGATTAAACAGCGAGTTGTAATTAATGTGGGTTTTGGCAAGGTGACATTTTCCCCTCTCTCTGTTTTTCAATCCCGGTAAATGATCACGTTAAAGAACCGTGTAACGAGCTTGTTTAATTGGTTCTGCTTAACTCACTTTAAAAGCCCGCTTAAAATACAAGACACTGTTTCCCCACTGAGCACTGGATGTCTTTTTTCCACGTCACGTCTATATGCTGTCGTATCGCCCCAGGCTGTGTATTGCCCAGTTTTAGACCGAGCAGTAAACACATTATTACATATTTTAAATGATGCATAAACTGCAGACTCCAGACGGACAAGCAGCAGATGTAACAAGATAGAAGCACACAGCAATGTACAATATTTAAGCTACCAAATAGGTTAGTGCATACTAGGGGCAATACATGAGCTTTCTATGAACCATTTAGATGTCTTTTAAACTGCTAATCAGAAGCACTGTGTTTATAGATTAGCCAAAAAAAATGACACTGATGGACCACGTCTATCCCATTCCAGTTTTATTGGGGAATCTCTAAAAAACAAACTTAACCGTGGACTCCATGTTTGGTCGTGGATACCATGAATGATGGCGTTGCGGAGCATTAGGGATTTGTATTTCCATAAAATCTCTTTAACGTTCAACAAGAAAGTTCAACAGTAGATGAAGGCAGCGTAAGGCTCACGCTGCCCAGTTCATTAGAGCCAAACGTGCATTTCAGTGTGTGTGTGTGTGTGTCCAGGGTAACGTGTGGGCAGTTAGATTACATGGCTAACTGACTCAGTGTTTAATGATACCTTTTTTTTTTTTACGTGGGAGGGAGTTGTAACCTTCACCTCAATTAACTCTCCACTGTGGCTGGTCAGTGTTAATTACACAGCTAGACGTTCCTGAATCGTTTTCCTCATTGAATCTGCTCTACGTCGTCATTCCTGCCTCGTTATTATCGGGTTTTTTTGCGATCAAACACAACAGGAGAGAACTTTGTCATACTTTTTAATTGGTCAGCTACAAAGCCGGACGTTCCTGTGAAAGATACTAGCGAGCCGAACAGATGCTAAGTTTAGAGACGGAGGGAAGCCAGAAAGGGTGAGAGATGAGGAGCTGCGCTTTATGAATGCTTTGATTGGAGACTAAGGGTGATTGATTGCCCACTGGCGTGTGGAGCGAGGTAATTGATCCAAATTCACTATCTCTCGTTGGCATCAACATGACTATTGATTCCCATTTTATCTAAATATCTATAAAATGACAATAATCGTGACAATAATGTGCAACTGATTTATTGGTTTAATATTTGGGTTAGTTATTGCTGTGCTGCACATGGGAATGAGTAAATCAAATCAAGAAATATTTTTCATCGTGATAATCTGAATTGATTTTTCACAGGAGAGAGGAGGGCCTTTGACTCCTGATGAGCTGATTTGGATCTCTCTTTTTTTTAATTTCAGATTTTATTCATGAACAAGATAGATCTGTTTCAAGAAAAGATTTTACACTCTGGCCGACATCTGCGGTTATACCTGCCTCAATTTAAAGGTGAGACTGGAAGAGGACCAGATCTAAGCTAAGATATTGTGCTGTGAGGCACGAGCAGTTAACTTGAATTTCTTGAGATTTCTTTGGAAGAAAATGATTTAAATATGTCAGAATGAAGGACCATTGTTCACATTTTAAGGCCTCCGAACACACGAATATACACACCGATCCACTCACACACGTATACTTGCAATAGTAACAAACTGGTCATGAGCTCTCACTCTCTCACACACATTGAGTCAGTATCGGTCTCCCCACATCTCCACAGGGGCTGTGTCCTCTCTGCACTCATGTAAATGTCACTATAAATGCTAAAACTCTTAGGATTGGGGTCAGCCAGCAGAGCAAGCGTCCGTTTCACATTGACCTCCCAGATATGAAGACAGATATTCTAATATACATGGAGATGGGGGGGGGGGGGGGGTGAAAGAGATGGAAAGATGAGGAACAGAAGGAAGTAGATGCTGCACTGTAAAGCTCGGTCCAGGACATTTCTATCCCTCCTCTTCCTCTTCCTCTTCCTCCTCTTCCAGGTGCGGACTGTGATGTGGATTCTGCAGCCCGGTTTATCGCTGCCACCTTCATCTCGCTCAACTCCACGCCCAACAAGCTCATCTACCACCACTTCACCACGGCCACCGACACCTCCAACATCCAGATAGTCTTCCAGGTTGTCATGGACACTATTATCAAAGAGAACCTGGAAGCTGTATCCCTTCTATAACTGATGTGTAATGCCTTTTATTAGAAACTAAAGGCTTACTGGTCAGTCAGTAACGTTGAACACTTTGACAGTGATGAGCTGTTGACTCGAAATAGCAAATATGGGTGTCAGAAACAGACCATGAATATCATCTCAGTCAGAAACAGCGTCTTGTCTTATCTTTCGCTCACATAAGGTGCAGCTCCCGCAGAAGTCTCAGTTCCTCGGCGATGCTGCATTTTCTTGAATCATTAACGTTTTTTTTCACATGGCATTGAAAAATGTATCAAAAAACGTTGATAAAGAAAGAGAAGTTTACCTAATCCTTTGGCTTGGATTTGAGCCCTAAAATGTTATTAACATGACTTTTGAATTCTTGTTTTTATGTGTAAAATAATGGGCTACTATGGGCATTTATATTTTGTACTGTACTATGCAACCCAAATCAGAATATGAACACTGACATTACTTTTGTTGAACATGACCTTTGTGTCCATACATGCCATTTCTTAGCCTGTCTACTCTTCCTGTATGCGTGTGTGTGTGTGTGTGTGTGTGTGTGTGTGTGTGTGGGCGATGAAGAGGGAGTGGGGATTTACTGTTGGTCCGTTAGTTTCATGGTGCAGGGTTCACTCATGCATACCATAGTGTGTTTTCCCCCTCATCCATCACTAACCTGTGTCTCCTTTGTGCATATCCTGTGCGTCACACCTCCTAATGGGGCGACGATCGCTGTGAAAACTCCCCAGTTTGTGTTTACTTCCTGAGCTGAAATCACCCACCCTTTCAATTTATTTGAGTATGTGCTTCCTTCTTTCCTCTCCCTCGTCCTGTGTTTAACAGTCAGTGAAGTACAGAAAATGCAGGAAAGCTGTGTCTGGAAACTGGTCTTATATTCTAACTGGCATTAAAAAGATTTTAAAAAGTCTTTTACCTCGATGAGTCTTGCAGGCACCCAGTTAAAGGTGTTTTTTCTTTTAAACTCAAAGTGACAAAGTGCTGTTATCCCCACTGTCAGTCCTGTTTTCTCTCTAACTAATTAACTGTTAGTCATCTTTGTTCCTCTGTCTGACACACCACACTTCATAAACCCTGATTTTTCAACCAAGGCTGGTGGCTCATGAATGTGAATTGTATGACATTAACTCCGCTGGGGTCTGACTTTATGACGGCTCCCCTGGGCTACTCTGCTATCAAACCACTGTCATTTCCGACTCCAATAATATGCAGTATGGTCTGATATGACCATTGAAGGTGAAAAATAAGATGTCTGCTGTAGCACCTAAGAGAAAAACACCCCCAAGTGCCTTTTGAATGAACTTTTTGTTGTAGTAGAATTAAAAAGGCTTTTCATATATGTAATTGTATGTATTCTTTTGCCCTTTCAGTAGGCAATTTGACATTTTACATCACTATTTTTGAAGGTTTAGTTTCAACCCACGTGTGGTGAGGAGATAGACGATGTGCTTAAACTGTTGGTTACTGTTGTACTAAAATGTGTCATAAATAAATGTAACAAAGAGCCACTTGTTCCAGAGGTTATTTGGACATACGCTTTGGTATGTAACCTTTATTTAACCATGACCTTTTCTTTGGTATGAAGACTTGAAGGGAGAAAAGCAACAGATCAAGGCAGTGGTGGACCAAATCGGGTTTTACCATCCCTCTCCTCTCCATTAATTGAACACAAATGCAGGTCACACCAAGTTAGCAGTGTTTGTTCTTTTTTAATAGATAAAATAAATAAAAGTACTTTTCAGAAATTCTGCTCTGCAGTCAACATTCTGGACACTTAATACAACGCGGGTACAAGTGAGGGGGAGACAGCAAGGATATGGGAGTCATTTGGAAACAGAAGATTTAACTAACACCTCTCGCACAGCCCACTTTGGGGTGTTTTTTTTCTATATTTCTGTCTATGCGGCCAAAGCTTAACTGAACAAGTTTGTTTGTTTTTTTACAAAAAATTAGAGAACATTCAACGTTTGCAGCGGTCCATCATCAAAAATGATCGGGGTTTCCTCTGCGCATCACCCACACTCCACCTATCCCTCCTTTCCGGTTCCAGAGAAGCGCTCCCGGTTGTCGGTGGAGGATTTGGACAGGGAGCGCGCCGCCGTCTCCGGGACTCACGCGGACAAGCAGTCCAGGGAGTCGAGGGTGAGGAAAACGTCCGCCTTGCACTGGAACGTGCCCGTCCCGTCCCGGAGCAGCTCGCAGCTCTTCAGATTTGGAGAGATGTCTTTCAAGCATATGGCCTGCGTGAAGAAGGTTAGAGGTTTGATGTGAATAGTGTAATGTGGTGTTAGATTTATCCTCCCTAGAGAAATATCACCAGCGACCCTCTATCACTACAATATTCCTATGACGACTCAGCATACTTTATAGTAGTTTTATTTTATCTGGTATTATTTTGCTATTTAATATTCCTATAGGGACCCTTTAGTTTTGCTGTGATATTAGGATAGCATCCTTCTAAAATGATATTTTTATTAAGGGTAAAAAGAGAAAAAGTATAGAAATCTTCAGCCAGTGTTCATATTCATATATATCTTCCCGTAGGCTGTAGCCATTAGGCTGTGAACGTTTGAGTTGGTTGTAGTCCATATCTTCATCATCGTATTTTATATTTTTCGCTTTGTGGGAAGTTTGTCTTCCATTCCCCGCCAGTCTACCGCAGTGCTGCCTGCACACAGCCTTTACGCACGAGTTAGGACCTTGAACTTCCTCAACAATTTTGATCTCAAATGTCTATAAAAACTACATTTCCATTGTGATTACAAACCCCAATACAGTCAAGTTTTGATTAGGTTAAAGTCTAATTTCATGTAAAATTAAATTATAGAATGTAAATATAAAATACTACCACATGTATTAGATTAAAGTACACACAATATTCTATATTTATGTACTACTGCGAATGTACTTGAGCTCAGTGGCTCTAGTGGTGCTGAATGGAAAGCGCATTTTACGCACGGGTCTGTTCATTTTACCATTAGCTGCAAAACTGAGACCCCTCAAATTTGACTTATTTGGTTATTTTTCTCATATTTGGATTGTACTTACCATGCTTTTGAGAATGGAGACCTGTCGGCTACTCTCTGGAACGACGTTGTTACCTGCTGTGTCCCCGCTGTCGATCACCGTTTCTTCAGACTCGGACCTCCGGACGTACGGCGACCTCCTAATACCGGACAGCAATCCGGATGCTCGACCCACCGAGTAGTAACTTGGCCCGGTCGACTGTTTGTACCAAGCCTCGATGGGATGGCAAGAGATGAGCAGAGAGACTCCGACGCAAACCACGGCAAACCTGACGGACCTGTCCATATCTGGAACCTTCTTGGCACTCTTTACGCAGAGAAATTCTGGTGCGGTTATGCGGCCTCTGTCCTCTCAAGCGCAGACTGTTCTTCTGTAGCAGTCGGCTTTGTTTTGTTGGGTGTTTCAAAAACTTGCTACAGTTTATATAGGTTAGGTGGGCGATGCCATCGTGACCCACGACGTTCGTCAAATCAATTGAGATGGGAGGACGATGATTCGTCTTCACGCGAGGGGAGGAAAAAGACAAATCCGAATTGATCGGTTTTTTGATGAGTTTGGCGGGGTGGGGTGAGTGAGTGGGTGGGGGTTGGAGACGAGGAGACGTCAGTCCCTTTCTGACGCTAGTAGAGAGAAAAGTGAGATGGATTAACATCAATAGACCAGGATAAACAGAAGACTTAAGCCATCACACTTGAAATAAATGCGTACATTAAAGCTGATGAAGAGACGTTTTATATGCCACTACTTTGATACAACCATCTCACAAACTATTCTAAAAAAAACACAAGGCAGACTGTCCGTTTCCAGGTCCAGAGCCACAACTTCATGCTGATTTAGTAACTTAACACAAAAGGAGCAGATGTGGACACCGTGGTCCCGTCTGATGTTACGGTCATATGTCTGGATAGCAACATTTACAAAAGCGATTAAATCGTCACTGAGTTGTTTCATTGCATAATGAAGAAAAGTCGAGGCATTTCTCATCCACAACATGCTAAAGCAGTCGACATGGAAAAACTGGAATCACGAATAAAGGGATAATATAGGTAGATCTCCGTAGATTACAGTTCAGATTTACTTCAAAGTGGAGCTCTGGGTAAAACCAGGCTGGGGCAGATGGGGGGCAGACCTGGAAGAGCTGACCAGTCAGGTTTGGAGCTGAAAAGCGTCAGATAAACTGGCGCATTTGGTGCAAAGGTGCGAGGGGAGAGAGGGGGAGAGATGCCGAGAAGCGGCAGTCAAGACCGGGTCGTTTATGTGTTGTGATGCAAATAAAGCGTCGACTCTCCGTCTCCCTTGGTCTCTGTCTGTCGCGGCCTCGGTTGTAGCGAGCTTGCTACACAGGCCTTTATCAATATAAACACTTAAAGATTTATCGACCTTACTGGTCATGCGTAATGAACTTAATCGCCCGTGTAATCACTAGAAGCTCTAGCCTAGTCCTTACATGGCTTGAAGTGCTGTACTTCTCTAAGCACAAAGACGGCGTTGGAGACTAATAAATAGAGGGAAGCATCTACATTGGTACTTGAAAATGCTAACTTGATTGGTTTAATTGTGCGTAATGATGTTGCCTCTCTGTGAAACACAGTTATGTAGTGGTCTGGACCATGCGACATCTACCCTAAATGTAGGGAAATGGATTAGGAGGATCGCTGGATTAAATGATCAAATTATCCAGGAACATAAAGATTAGTCGGAGATACAAAAGCATTGTTGGGAAAAGGCAACATCCATTTTGTTTATTCTTGAGCAACAAAAATTGCCATACAAAACATTGTGTGTGTGTGTGTGTGTGTGTGTGTGTGTGTGTGTGTGTGTGTGTGTGTGTGTGTGTGTGTGCCTGGACACATCAAAATCAAGATCCAATATCTACTTAAAAGTACTAACAAAGTAGTATACAAGTGTGTTCAGGTCAATAGTTTACATTGATCTTGCTGACTCAGAGTCCACAGCTAGATGTGGTACCCAGGCCAGTGTTGACAGTCTTGATGTGGCTCAACAAAGAGCCCGTCAGAGTCCGTTGTAGAGTGGTCTACAGTGTGGCTCTAGCTTGTCCTCCAGGACGTAGTCTGGTCCACAGACCCAAGGGTCCCCTGTCTCCCACTGCCATTTCTGCAGACCCTGCCTCAGGCTCTCCAGGACAGTGCTGTAGGACGGGTCCGATGCCAGGTTACTCGTTTCCTCTGGGTCCGCCCTGTATCAGGGTTGTGAATATAATAATAATAATAATACATCAAAACCAACCACAGAAAAACCCAAGACACCTCAAGGCAAGTCATATAGAATTCTAACCACTAAATGTGACATAATGAATGAACGACATCTGAACGTCAGGATGAGGTTAAAGGGTTTTTAGGCAACGTGCAATGTAAATAACATCTGCACACACTATCCAGTACTACATGCTTTTTGCTAGCATTTCAGCCTTTCCTAAAAAGTCCCATCTGACTAAGCACAGAGGTGAACAGTGTGTGCAGGAAACCTTTATTGCTCCTCCATTTCAGGTTAGCTTGATTTCCTGCACCACAGAGGACACAGTCGCGTACGTTATCTTCCATTCTCTTATATAACAGTCTAGCAAACATCAGATTCTTGCTTTTAAGTGGCTTTTTTTTTTAAAGGACAGTGGGCAGTCCACTCACCTTCAGGAGTCTTTTTTTATTTATTCAGACAAGGTGGAAAGTAGAGGGAACACAGAAAGCCCTGTGGCTAACAGACCGACTACTGATCTACCACCATATACAAGCTACAGCAAAGACATAACTAATACATTACCCTACACCTCCAGTGCATTTCAGGGATAATAAGGATGCATTGAACTATGGCGGGGCAGTATGGCAGAAATATATTATCGTGTTAGTAAAAAAACAGAGTGAAGGAGTGGTATTACCTCCACTGGTGTTCTTTGAGAAGGGATCAGAGTATTCACAAAATGTGAAATGTGAAAATCATGAAATCAATTAAGTTAAAAAAGCCTTTCAGGCATTAAAATCCTTCTTACTGCAACCTATACGTGTTGCGTCTACTAAAACTTTCATCAGCGGAGTGACCTTAATGAAAGAGGCTAAATGGGGCTAAAGCCTTTGAAACTCTAAAACTGGGTGTTCCTAATATCTTGTACACTCAGTATGAAAAAAATCAAACAAAACAAAATCATGAAAGCGAGTAGCATGGCCCCTTGAACAGACCTGGTGTCGTAGAGCTCCCAGCGCTCCCTGTAGTAGTACTGCTCCAAGGTTTTGAACCAGTGTGTTGGCTGGCCCAGACGAGTGCGGTTCAGCAGGTCCTGGAAGGTGGGCGACACATAAAAGTCCTGGTCAATGGGGAACGGCATGCGGTAGTGAAGGTTGTGGAGAAGGTGGTACGCCCCCTGGTGGACAGAGCGGGTTGGGTAGTACATGGTCACCTGAAATTGAAATGAAAAGAAATGTCAAAACATTTGGCCAAAGCCATATATACTTGATTCATTTGTGCCAAGACATTTGTGACAGTAGTGAGGACAGTAGTAACATCCTATCTAGGCCTATAGTGAGGCCCACAGACCTCGTGGAGGGACTGGCTGGCGTAGACGGTGAGCCAACTGCTGGGCTCAGAGACCAGAGCAGGCAGTAAGGAGCGACCGGTGAGGTGGACCGGGGTCGCAGGGCTGCCAGGGAGGCTGTAGGACGGGTAGGGAACGGAGAACCAGTCCAGAATGGTGGGAGTGACGTCTGGTGAGAAGAAGAAGAAGAGATAGACAGAGAGAGAGGATGAGCGATATATAAGAGTGGGGATAAACTGGACCCCAACAGTGTTCTGGGGAAAGTTTTTTGTAATATAATTAACAGCAGACTACAAACTTTCCTTACAACGCATAATACAATTCACAAATGTCAAAGTGGATTCCTGCCCAACCACAGAACGACAGACCGCATCGACACGCTCCACACGCCTATTAAAAAACAAGCATATGAAAAAAGCAGGGGGATGATATTTTCCTGCTTTGTTGATTCAATTTGATTCAAAGTGGTGTGGGGGGTCAAAGTTACAGCATAATCTATTCAATGTACACAATTGGACATAAAAGAAGTGAATATTGTAACCAAAGAAGAGGTGTCGGACAAGGCTGCAATTTAACACACTCTTCAATTTACATAGAAATTAACTGGCATCCCCATTAGACAAAACTCATGATTTTCCAAAAGAAAGCCAGATCACATGGGGCTTGGTACTAATTCACATTAGGTGAATCCTCCCTTTCACACACCACCACCTACACCTGTTTAGGAATATCTGTTAGTTAATCAGGGGACGTTTAACATGACAATCACATCATGAGTAGAAAAATCACACTCTGCCTTTTATGCAATGAGGAAAAACATTTCCAAGTGTAATCCCCCCGTATCAATTTGGCTCAAAATGTTCAACACCCTACTTCAACTGATATTACTGCATGGCAGTGAAGTCCGGGGCCCCTTATTGAAGTGTGACTATAAAGCAGGGGACAAAACCCCCATAGATCAGCTACATCTTGAGTTTTGCAGCTACGTCAACCAAAGCTCCCCTAACTTGGCATCCAGGGCTGAGCTTGGTAGATTTCCACTTCTGATTGATTACATGTTCTGGTGTCATCTGATCCTGTCAGACCCAAAGTCTCTCCATCACAGAGAAAGGCCCCTTACATCCCGACAAATAACATTAAAGAATATTATTGAAACAAATTGGAAAGAATAATAAAATTGACTATTATAAATTATTGGCTAAATAAAATTTATACTAAATGTATTAATTTTATTTAGCCAATAATTTATAATAGTCAATTTACAATAGTCACCAAATACCAACTTGTAGATTATCTGATATCTTATATTCTATTTTTATTGTTTTTACCATTGTTATTGTTTTACTGTTGATATGTTATTTTCATGTTTATGTTTCTCCTCCCTGATCCCATTACTTTTACCCAGCCTTTTAAGTTTCATCTTATTTCATGTCCTGATCTGTTATGTGCCCCTGATGCAGCGTCATGAAGTCTCCCTCTTGTGGCCTGTTTAGCACCTCAATGCATTAGTGCTGAAATCTTTCTCTTTCCCTTAGTCCAAAGAAGGTTTTACACCTGCCTTGTTTGGTTGAAGGCAAATGCCGGCAATCACACCGAAATTGCCTGGAAATTGTGCATTTGATTTTACTTCTCAGAGAGTCTTCATGTTACCAAGAGTGTCACTTTTTGCTTTTAGTTTGTTGGAAATACTCAAATGACACAAAGCAACTGGACAACATAAATAATAGTTTGCAATATTTCTTCAAATCAAAAGATCCTAGCTAAAATGACAAGGTTTTGCTCATCTGCTTGTTAGGATTCAAACATTTGTTGACCTGCACTATTGATTTGTCCACTGGCAATGGGAAAAAGAATGAAACTGATGAAAAACAACAACAAACAATTTCACTTCTGATTTGGACCAATACAAAAGGTGAGAAAATGATCCAAGTAAAGCAGCGATACCACTAAATACCTATCCATGTATCCACTTATTCCTCCACTCGCAGCCTTCCATCCTCTGTCCCCCATCCATCTCTTACCCAGCAGGCTGACGTAGGCCTGGCTGGTGTCTCCCCAGCGGCCCCTGTGCTCTGGAGACGACACCAGCATGGGCTCGGCCGTACCGGAGCGGTACAGGTTGGTTCTGCCATTAGGGAAGGGGATGCCGTTATCCGAGCTGTAAATGACCAGTGTGTCGTTCTCATAACCAGCCTCCCTCAGCTCCTGAAGAACCAGACCGATACCTACAGGAGGAAATAAGCACAATTGAGTTTGGTGTCTTTCTTACTTGGAATGCCACTGGGTTTCTCGCCATCATCCTTTTGTGTGTGTGTGTGTGTGTGTGCGGGTGTAGTTCACACCAGACCTTTGTTTTACATACCCTGGTCCAGCCTGCTAACAGTGGTGTATTGGGCAGCCAGGTCAGCCCGTGCTGCAAATGTATCTGGTACAAAAGGGGGAACCTGAAGAACACAGGATGAGGGCAGATCAGGACCGAACAGGCGTTACTGTGGCATCATGGATCAAACTCTCAACTATATGTGTGTTAAAAAGATAAGGCATGATCTATTATAAACACTGCAGAGTCAACATTAGACTCTAATAACAACCAACATGAAGAGAAAATAAAAATCAAAAGTAGGTAGGTACCACACTCATCACTGGTGGGATGAAAGTCACAAAGGGCAAAATGTCACCTTTTTAAAGACAACATGGAATGGGATTTTACTTTACATGGTACATAACTTGGGGAGGCACCATGCAGGTATGGGCAGGGGGGTGAACTGTATGGGGAGAAGAAATGTATGATGATTAGCTGTGTTGGAATATGTTGTTTTTCAGGTAGGTAATGGCGTTTTGATATAAAAATATTTTGTAATTTTTTTGGGCTTGTGTTGTTAAATAGGTATTCAGTTGGGACACGGAAAATTAGATAACAAGGTCATTTTTCACTTCTGATAATCCTTGTTTTGCAGTGATAGAGAGCGGTGTCTTTCTACTTTTGAATATATCAAACCTTTTCATTTTATTTACCGTATCATGGCCAAGACTTAAGAATTAAATGGTCATAGTTCCTCTGTGTCACTGACCTGAACTTGCTCCGGTTTGTAGTATTCCGGTGTCCAGTCGGGAATTCTACCCATTCCCATTTCACCATTCCCAAATTTCTCACAGAAAGCTCCATACTGGGGCTGAGAATGCCCACATCGGTGGGTGTCATGGAACGCGACATAGAGGAAAAATGGCCTCTCTTCCTCTTTTCTATTCTCTCTTTTGTTCCCTTTCTCCTTTCCCCTTCGCTCAACGTCTTCCTGTTTGTGGGTCTGGAAAAACTTCCGGACCAGGAGTTTGATCCGGGTGATATTCCGGCCAACCTGCAGGACGGAGTTGTTCTCCTCTGTGTAGGCAAAATCAAAAGGGTATACAGATCCAGGACCCACATGCTTTTTCCCAATTATACCTGTATGAGGAAGGAGGAGGGAGAGAGAGAGAGAGAGAGAGAGAGAGAGAGAGAGAGAGAGAGAGAGAGAGAGAGAGAGAGAGAGAGAAACAGCAAGATAGTGTCTGAGTTGCCCTTACAGATAAACTGGTTACTTTGTTATTTACCTGTATGTATGTTGGCCTGGCTTAGGAGCAGAGGCAGGCTTTGTACTCCGTCAAACGAGTTGAAGTGGTGGACTCCCTGATGAAGCCCATACATGCCATTCTGGTGCTGAGAATACAGGACAAAAAGATCTTGCTGTTCATGTGCCTTCATGACCAAATGAGAGGGACCGATACCGTGTTGGGATACAGTGTGTGTGTGTGTGTGTGTGTGTGTGTGTGTGTGTGTGTGTGTGTGTGTGTGTGTGTGTGTGTGTGTGTGTGTGTGTGTGTGTGTGTGTGCATGTTGGTTACCTGTGGCAAGCCAGTCAGGATGCTGGAGCGGCTGGGGGAGCAGCTACTGACGGAGGTGAAGGCATTGTGGAAAACCAAGCTGCGCCGGGCCAGCGAGCGGAGGTGGGGGGTGCGGACCACAGAGTTGTTGTACACGTCTGTCTCAAAACCTGCATCGTCGGCTGGTGAAGGGTAAAGTCAAAGGGTTACAAAGAGGTGACATTGTGGTGTGCATGTGTGGGTGGGGTGGGGAGTGAGGTCTACGCCCCCAAAGCAGCAAATGGTTCAGCCTCATTCTACATTTCTGAGCTTTAAACCCTCAGGTCATCAAATATGGCTCTTCTCTCAGTGCCCAAGTCTAGACTGAGGTCAAAGGGAGATCAGGCAGTCACATGTGCAGTCACTATATATATTAAATATATACTGTATAAGTCAGTCAAGTCTGTATCATCTTTCAAGCATTGTTTCAGGCATTTGCAGCCACTATATATAAAGTTACTCATGTCTGTATGATCTTTCAAGCCCCTTTTAAAAACCTATTTTTTAGAAACACGCCTCCTCTTGACTTTTTATTGTTATGTATTATTTTATTGTTATTTTATTGGTCTTATATTACCTTCTCTTGACTTGTATTATTGTATTGTTTTTTTCGTAGTTCTTAAAACAATTTTGTATGTATTATTATCATATAATATATATAATTAATGATTCATAATTATTATCATTCATAATAAACATACTAAACTAATCTAAGTTTGTGATCAGTTTCTATAGCTCAATCAATCAGACGCAGGCGCTTTGGAGAACACTCACCAATTATTAGAAGGACATTTCTTTTCTTTGACTCCCCGATGCAACAACATGATGCCAAAATAAAGGACAAAACCAGAACATGCAGCATGATGAGGTGATGAACTCAACCCTCACTCAGTAAGCCAAACCTTCGACCTTAAGACAAAACCTCTCGACTGTTTTGCATTGAAACGAGTTTATGTCGACGAACAAAACAGTTTCCTATTTCACAGAGCTACATACCAGCCGTATGTTGGACAATAAACAACAATGTAAACCCATTTCGAGACTCAAAACACACATCTTCCTGAAACAACTTAAGCCCCGCCTACTTTGGTCACATGACAGTGGTCACATGAGGCAGCTGTTTGGGTCCACGGAGAGAGAGATGAGGAAGTATTTTCTTTTTCTCTCTCCATCAGCGAAATTATACATTTTTTGAGGAAGTGGTTTTAAATCCAGTGCTTTGATTGACATGAAATATCACAGGAAAACTAAAAAGTACGGTTAAAGAAGAAAATGTAAAAGAAGTATAAATGTAAAAGAAGAAGGATCAGATTGGGTACGTTTCTGGCTCTATTTTATTATTCTATTCTATTCTATTCTATTTTATTCTATTCTATTCTGTTTTATTCTGTCATCACGTTAAATTGAGCCTCATATACTAATCTGAACTTCATTCATGTCCATATGTTAATTATTATATTATTATGCATTATTATTATTATAATGCAATGTTTCAATCTTCAATACATTTTAAATGGATACTACAGAAATATAACAACAAAACCACATTCAACTGTTTTACTTATATCATATTAAAAAATTACACCAAGAACAATCTGAAAGTAACACCATAGGAGATAAACAAAATGCCTTAATGTATGATAAAGTCACTAATAAGTTCCACAGACACAGTAGAATATTAAAGGTAGAATATAGTCTGGGTGGGGTAAAACCAGTATTGCTCAGTTATTGCTCAGCTATGCAAAGCACTGACCTTTAACCAAAATGTCATATGATCATGGAAGTCAAACCTCCTGTTTACTCAGTTAACTATCACCTATCACTATGTCGTTTTGGATAAAAGGCATCTGCTAACCTCGCGATGGTGTTGGAGCAGTGTGTGGCCACGCAGTACTGTGTGTAGAGGCAGTACAGCAGGGGCCTCAGGCTTATGTTTAGACTGCCTTGTGTAACTTCATGAGTGAATATAGTCCCGTGAGTTCTTCACTCAGGCTCCTGATCAGAAGCACTCTCACACAGAGCAGATTGTTCAGACGAACGATTAGTGATTCTACCGGTTATCACACCCTCAACTAGAGAGGAGGGACTAATCAGTGAAATCATCTGTAATGGAAAATATGACTTACAACTGCATGATTACAAAATGCTCTAAGCAACTGCATGATTACAATATGCTCTTACAATATATTCCTAGGCAAGCTGACTTTATCTTGAACCATACGACTTGCAGCTGCGTGATTACAATGTGCTTTTACAGTAACAATATGCTCTTACAGTATATTCTTGGAGTGCATCAGTTCATTTGGAACGATGAACTGTTATGTGTCCTTATGACAGACTAACCCTCTCTTCTGCCCTCAAGGGAGAAAAAGCACTTGGCAGTTGGATAATCTCTGCTCTCAAGAGAGAGAAAGCTCTTGGCAGTTGTTTAAACAATCTATGTATGACCATTCTTGATTGATATTTGGGGCATTGTGCGCCTGCGGGCATAAAAGTCCCCCGTTATGAGTTTATGACGTGCAGCTGTGCGCCTGATGAAGATGAAGATGATGATGATGAAGTATTGGCACCTGATGTAAACGTAGGCGTAGGAGATAGCATAAAAAGGAACTGATATGATGACTCTATGCTCAGTCATCCTGAAGCTGTTAAGGGCTGAGGGGAGGCCCGCTTGCGCAGGCATGACAATAAAGACCCAGTCTTGCTGGCTGACTCTTTATTGCAAACAAGATTTCCACCACAGTGTAGTCTTAAGTAGGTAATTAGGTAATTAGGTAATTAGTAATTCATGTAAGTAATTCATGACTCGAAGACTCTTTGTCAATATCTGAATTTATTCAACAATCCAAACATTTCCGAATCTGAAAGTTCATGACTTTTAAAGACAAGGAGGAAATGCTGCTTGCTATCCCTCAACTTAGTGTTTTTTTGTATTGCGTCTGCTCATGCATTTGTAAAGAAGTTCCAGCATCTGTTCATCCCATCTGCCTCACGAGGATGGTCTTCGCCATTGACGTATGATGAACGGCCTTGGTGGAAGGCGTTTGGCCCGGATGCGGGCCTGTGCTCCTACAACACAGTGCAATTGCTGCGCAGATCTGTCTGGCTGCCAGGTACAAGCTGAGGTGGCTTCAGATGGACCTATTTGCATGGATCTGGCGTGAGTGATCTCATGTGCCAAGGCCCTGCTGCCGAATTAGCAGCCTTCGTGCAGGTGAGTCTCAGTTGCATTCTGCTGTCAGGTATAGTCAAGTCTTGTGCACATTCAGCTGTAAAGAGCATAGGGAGCACATGTGCATGTTTTTTGATCCTTTGTGTAAATAAAGGTTAAATTATATCACAGACTTCATGAGTAGCTAAACATTTGAGCCATAAAAAGCCAAAATTTTTCCCTTTCTTTCTCACAGGGACTTGAACATATCTTACTTCTAACATCAACTTTTTTACTAATACTTTCATGTTCTATATGTTTGTGCTAGTCCATGCACTGAGGAAAAAAAATCAGTCTGCATCTTTGTGCACTTCCAGCTCTCTGTTCATCCCCATCTGCCTCCAGGGTCTCGCCTCTAACGTATGATGGACCGGCCTCTGGTGGAAGGCGTCTTGGCCCGGATGCGGGCCTGCTGCTCCTACAACACAGTGACGACTTTGCTGCCCATCCTGTCCTGGCTGCCCAGGTACAAGCTGAGGTGGCTTCAGATGGACCTAATTGCAGGTCTGACCGTGGGGCTGACCACTGTGCCACAGGCCCTGGCTTATGCTGAAATAGCAGGCCTTCCTGTGCAGGTGAGTCTCAGTTGCATTCTGCTGTCAGGTTGTCAAGTCATTTGGTCAGCATTCAGCTGAACAAAGCAAGGGAGCACATGTGCATGGTTAGTTTTTATCCTTTGTGTAAATAAAGGTTAAATATATACACAGACTCATGAGTAGCTAAACATTTGAGCCATAAAAAGCCCAAATTTCCAATTTTCCTTTCCTCCACAGGGACTTGAAACTATGATCCTACTCCTCAACATCACACATTTTACTAATACTTTTGCTTTTGCCTGATTGCTAAACATTTCCCTCCACAGTACGGCCTGTACTCTGCCTTCATGGGGGGGTTCATCTACACCTTCCTGGGAACCTCCAAGGATGTGACCCTGGGTCCCACGGCCATCATGTCCCTCCTGTGTTCCTTCCTGGTGGCGGGGCAGCCCAACCGAGCTGTCCTCCTCAGCCTCCTATGTGGCGTCATCCAAGCTGCTATGGCATTACTGAGATTAGGTAATTGAGGAGATTTTTAGTTCCTTATTGCCATTGCAACCAGCACACCAAATTTAGTTTGCTGAGCTCTCTATCAAAAGATTTGAGGAGAGAAGGTCGGGTAGATAGAGAGAGGGAGCTTTAAAGAGTTGGAAGGGCTGGATTCAAATTGCTTCTCGAATGACACTGACGGAGGGCAGGAAGTTAGTTTGTGAGTGCGGCAGAGCGACTTCCCACCACCAGGTTGATGACTTCCTCCTCTTAACCAGACAGTTTGTGAAAGGCTCTGCAGTATCTATTGGTCTCAACTGCGGTTTCACAGGTTGCTGCTTGTCGTCTGCAGGGTTCCTGTTGGACTTTATCTCTTTTCCTGTAATAAAAGGCTTCACCTGTGCTGCTGCAATAACCATAGGCTTCGGCCAGGTCAAGGTGAGTTAAATACTCTCACACACACACACACACACACACACACACACACACACACACACACACACACACACACACACACACACACACAGAGCGAGAGAGAGAGAGAGACCTTCTAAAGCTGCCAGCAGGATTCACACGGGCCTTGAAAATCCTTGAAAGTTTGTGGATTTGAGAAGAAATAAAACAAGGCCTTTAATGTTTTTTAAAACATTGAAAGTATTTTTATTCAAATATAGCACCCAAATTCATCAATATGTCTCAGCTCCCTGGGCCTCTCTCCATCCTAGGATCAAAACCCTATGGTGGGTATTTACGTTGGTATAGCAGCGGTTTTAAAATGAATGATTTCACCTTGATTTCTTGACATGGCAACGTCATGAGTGAAAAATGAGGCCTCTATGATGTCTAATTTTGACCAATGTCATGTTTTACCCCAAAACTGTAAAAATATAAGTCCTTGAATTTCACTACTTGCAGACAAACTAGCAGACAGCGTTTGGTCAGAACTACAACTCTTCTTAATGACGGTGGTTTTGGTTTCTGTGTTTAGAACATACTGGGACTCAAAGACATTCCCCGCGAGTTCTTCCTGCAGTTTTACTACACGTTTGCCAACATCCCAGAGGCCAGGATAGGTGATGTGGTCCTGGGTCTGCTTTGTCTAACTGTGCTGGTCGTGTTGACGTTGATGAAAACAAGTCTGGGCCCTCCACCTGAGGACTCTCCTGCCTATTCCAGAGTGGCCAGGGGCGTGGTGTGGGGGGTTGCTACCGGTATGTGTCTGTCTCTCTCCATGCACGCATGCCCGTGTCAATGTCTTTGTCTTCCTCTAACTACCTTTTCGTTTTCTTGCCTCCTTGTCACGTCCAGTGCGTAACGCCCTGGTGGTGGTGGCTGCATCCTGCGTAGCGTTATCCTGGGATGCTTATGGTTATCACATCTTCACGATCACTGGCGAAACCTCCACCGGGCTCCCGCCGTTCAGACCCCCTCCCACGTCAGACACCACATCAAACGGCACTGTTGTCACCTTTGGAGAGATTGTAGAGGTGAGGAGCTCAGGGGAGGGCCAGCTACAGAATGAAGTGTGGCAATCTTCACCAGTGATGTACTTCAGCAACAGAATGGGGTCGTAGTCAAGTTAAACAGCAGTCACATTTCTTTCAGCTTATAATCTCAGGTACAACTTTCACTTATAACAAGCGCATCACAGCCAAATGACTAGTCCTCTCTGTGTGTTCGGGCAGGGCTTTGGAGGAGGGCTTGTTGTAATTCCTTTCATGGGTGTGTTGGAGAGCATTGCCATTGCTAAAGCTTTTGGTAAGTTTCTTCTCTTCTTTTGTTCTCTTTCCAAGTCTTTTAACAGTTCAAAATCAGCTCAGGGAGGCAAACCTTTTTTATGGTAGGAAATGTTTTTTGTTTCCGTTTTTCAAAACACAGCATGCACTTTGCTACACATCTTTACTGGTAGCTAACATTAGATAAATCAGGGCAGATTAGCAATGAGGGGTTTATCAGATTGACTTTATCAGATTGACTTCCTGTTTCTCCTCAGCCAGTCAGAACGACTACAGGATCAACGCCAACCAGGAGCTGTTTGCAATTGGTCTGACCAACATCATGGGTTCCTTCGTATCAGGCTACCCTGTCACTGGCAGCTTTGGAAGGTGTGTGTGTGTGTGTGTGTGTGTGTGTGTGTGTGTGTGTGTGTGTGTGTTAGAGAGAGCGTGTCACATATTTACAGTGTAAATGTGCTGTGTTGTGCAGTGTAAGATAAGATAAGATAAGATAAGATAAGAGAGACTTTATTAATCCCGCCGTGGGGAAATTCACGTTACAGCAGCTCACAACAATAGAAAAACAGTGTGCTAGTAAAGTGTTCTCTTCATATGCAGGACAGCGGTGAACTCCCAGACAGGGGTGTGTACTCCAGCTGGAGGGATCGTCACCAGTGAGTCCTAAAACTTTCTCCAACTTTAGTTATCAACTCATTATCTGTCCGTTCTCTGTTTCACCCTCTTTCTCCACTTCTCTCTGTCTCCTGGCTTCTGAGTGAGTGAGTGGTCTCTGCCTCCCCCCAGTGGTCAGATGTTGCTATCATGATAACATTTCATTTATTTTTTATTCACAGATACAGAACACACACATACAACAAACAACAGTATTCATTTCCCCGTTTTGTCTGCCCTACCTCACTCCACTCTTAATACACACTGTCCAGACGAATCGTAATACTGATAAAAAAATAAAATAGATCTAATAAAAATAAAATAAACCTTACACATTTTGGGTGAGACCACAAATGTGCACAACATTCTAACTATTTGATCAATCTCCATTATCTCTCTCTCTCTTTCTCTCTTTCTTTGCATGTATGAGTGTTTTTATTCAAGATTCAAGATTGTGAGATGTATCATTGAAGAGCATCTCAAGTCTTCCTCTCTGTGTCTTTCTTTAGGTGTGACAGTGTTGCTTTCCTTGGCATTTCTTATGCCAGCATTCTACTACATTCCCAAAGCTGCTCTGGCAGCAGTTATCATCTGTGCTGTAGCTCCCATGGTGGATTACCGCGTCGTACCTAAGATGTGGAGGATACACAGTAAGTGTCCGACACTTCTTAACCGATGTGTCTTTCATGCTTGTGTAGGTTTGTATGTGTTTGTTTCATGCGTGTTCTCCTTAGAGCCGGACCTGCTGCCTTTCTCTGTGACGTTCCTGTTGAGTTTCTGGGAGGTGCAGTACGGCATCATAGGAGGGGTAGCTGTATCTGGACTCATGCTGCTGTACAACATAGCCAGGCCCAGATTAAAGGTAGTATAACAGTCTAAAACGTGGTATAACAGAGTGACAGGGTGACAGTCAGACAGACAGGCAGACAGCTGGTGTCTGACACCTGAAGAATCCATGGTGTATTTTTCTTATTCCTGCTGATAACTCTAAAAGAAAATTAAATTCTAAAACATCAGTGGTCTGGAGTCTCAGACTTTCTAGACTCACCATTTTGCACCAACTGTCAACAATCATACAGGGAGAAATCCATCATTGAAGAGAAAGTGATACCAATTTCACCACTGACAGTAGCCTCAATAGACCAGAATGCAATGCAGCCACAAGACATGTTGTGTTTTGAGTAAGGGCGTGACTCCCACTTTTTCTCACTCTTACTCCGCTATTGTTATTGTTATTGCTCTTTCCACCTACACGTATAATCAGCAACTGAATGCAACAAGTTCATGCCAATTCTCTGGGGGATGTTAAAAGGCATTATGGAGCAAATCACTACCTGAAGCAGAAGTAGACGAGGCAGGTTGAGGGAAAGTAGATGGACCAAAAAGTAAATTACAACACTTCATCACAAAATAACTCCTGGAATGCATTGGATATCATAAATTGAGGGTATATAACAGTGCAAGAGTGTACGCAGGAGGATTTCTCCGTTGACAACGTGTACCTACTGTGTGCAGGTATCTGATCATGATGTGTTGGTGATGGAGCTCGGCAGTGGGCTCAGTTTTCCTGCCATAGAATACCTCAGCCACATCATACACACTCAGGCTCTACAGGGTAAGGGTTTGTTTGCTACCCTCTCTTTGTTGAGGAAACTTCATTTCTAAGGGCTGCATCTGCTAAATGAAGTGGTAACATGTTGTGTTTCTTCCTTTGCTCTTTCCTGTCCCGTCCAACTTGTTCACCCCCTGCTTCCCTTCAAATTTTTTCTCGTCTTTCTTCTCATGTTCCTCAATTTGTCCTCCTCCCCTAAATGTCTCTGCCCTGGCCTTCCCTGTGTCATTCCCCCAGTTTCTCCTCCACGGTCAGTAGTCCTGGATTGCCATCATGTCAGCACCATAGATTACACAGTGGTCAGCGAAGTCAGGGACCTGCTGAGACAGTTCAAACTACGAGGAGTGAGACTGGTCTTCTCCAGACTGCAGGTACAGCCATTAGAGTACAGCAGATTTGTATTGGTTGACCTTTTTAAAATTACAAGCGTTACTCTCTCTTTCTTTCTCTCTCTCTCTCTCTCTCTCTCTCTCTCTCTCAGCTCCCTATTCTGGAGGTTCTACTAGCAGCAGATCTTCCAGGCCTCAGGTACGGAGACAGTGTGGAAGTGGCGCTGCAGATGGGGTCGGGTCACCTCATCAGTGACTGACACAACAACCGTCCAATCACAAGCGGGACTGATGATTTTTGATGCTGCACAGAACCAGTGCAACAAACAGAGCGATCACTGCCACTTCTCACCCGGGCCGATCAGGCCACAATGATGTCGGCCAGCGATGATCTGTCTCCAAGCACCTGATTAGTGACACATTGACAGTGCAAAGGAAACGTTGTGTGTTGCACTTGGAAGATCTTTGCATCTGCTGACCTTGACATTTCGAATAATTATCTCTTCAACAATGAGTTACACTACACTACTACATTATTATTGCACAACAAAATTGTCCCTAAAGTCCAGTATCATGTTTTTGTAGCACCCTATCTGTATTTGTCATGTTGCCAAAGATGCAGATTCTTTGTTACTTGTCTAAGGACATTTTGTGGCTTTCTTTCCATCATGAATGACTTGAGAGGACTTGAGAGAAAGAAAGAAACCTGATCTGAAATATGTGCCTTTTGTTTTACAAACAGCAGAGAACACACTGTTATCTTTTTAACCTTTTCAGAACTGAAGTGTATGTATGGAGCAAATTTGGTCATAGGGATCAAATGGTGTAGGAATAAGGAATAAAGGAGGAGGACAGTGACACCAGATACCACCTAACATCTGATACAGATGTTTATATGACATGAAGAACCCAACATTGAAGGTGCTTTTGATATGAAAAATTGATCCGGTATCAATATGTGCTTTTTAAATGCTATACATGTTGAATTTTTTTACACTGATTCTACATTATGCACTATGTAACATTAATGAAGAAACTCTAATGGCTGGTTTTGGTGGTGCTGTAGACACCTAGTAACGAAACCTCAGAGTTTCAGAATGACCTGGGTGTCATAGATAGTCTTATTGGTCTTGAAGGGACATTTACTCTAAGAAGCGTACACACCATTTTGGCAATAAATGCTCACAGTTATTTTAACTGCATATTAGATGCACCTTCAACTTGCTTGTACTGTAGCATTTTTTTAATTGCTTCAACTATTGTTATTGTTATTATTACTATTATTATCAACTATTGTCCCCATGGAGAAATTGACGCACACTTTAGTTCACCCAGGCAGTTGTTAAGCTCAATAAGCATTTTTCTTCCCATGGTATCACTCATTGTTTGAATTTTTTCTCTTAATTACAGTCGATCCAAACGACAAGGATCCATATGCACAGCAATTATTGATCTCTAGATAGAACCAAATTTGAGCAGAACAGTTAAACCAACCTGTACAGTGGCCTGTCAAGCTCTTTTAAAATCGTGAGCGGTTACTGACATTTTGGAAGACCACAGGTAGTCTACAGGATTTACTCTTCCTGTCTTGGAGTTTTACCTGCCAGTTTTTAGGTACCTCACTGCTGCAGCATACTGAGAGAATAGTACATAATTATTTTGTTATTTAAGTTTACTTTAACACAGTGGTTCCCAAACCGGGGTCCAGTTGTCAAGTTCTGTACTAAATTATATCCAACAACAATGAAAAAGTTTGGCGAATGATGGTCTAGATTAGCGCATACAATAAAATGTAGAAAAGAATCTCCCTAACCCTAATCCTAACCCTCCTTTTTAATCATCCATTCCACTAGATGGCAACATTGTGAACGTCTGAACCTGTGGTCAAGGTAGATACTGCCAAAAAAGGAATGTAGACAACATACACCACATACAAGACTGTAACACATCCCTCTATGTTGTATGGATGTAAAGTAAAATAAATAATTAAGTCAAATATTTCAATTGTCAATCTAAATCCATGGCCTTAGATGATCACAAATACAGTTAAATAACATTTTAAGTCTACTTTTCTAATGTAAATTCATTTTTAGTTGAGTTATTTTTAGTTTAGTTATTTTTAGTTTAGTTTAGTGATTTTTATGGTGCACCGTTCTTCCGTTGAGAAATTAGTTCAGTCCTAGTTATTCTGATCTACAGATGTTTTTTCAAATGTGAAATTTATCTTATATTTCATTCTAACTGGCATTGAAAAGTTCTTAAAAAGTCTTGGAAAAAAACTTGCAGACACCTTACAGAAGCCTTACCATACTGATCTCAGGACAATCCACCTTAATGTAAAATCCACATCCACAAACTCCAATGACCTTGGTAAGTTGAGCATCTCTCAAGATCATCAGATCTGTGGTAGGTTTTTGCTGTTTTGAAATCAGTGTCAGTCAGTGAAACTGCGTCGACTGCAGATGGACCAGATACTTCTTTACAAGACTCAAGCTCAAAACAAGAAAAACACCAGAGGCTACATTAACTGTAATGTAAATAATCACACCATGAAACAAAACAAGTGTTTGATTAAAAAAGCTTGCCATAATAACCTAAGGGGGGGAAAAAATCCTCCCAAAAGGTCCCAGATCAAGACTAAAAATGCGTATAACGTGCATGTGAAATTGAGGTCGAGTGAAGCTGTGTGCTGCATCCATCAGCCTGAGTTCGCTCACCATGGGACACGAGCTACAAGCTGTGGCCCTGCTTCAGTAATGATCTACCAGGCTATTGCACCACTGGGGATAGTTTACTTCCCCAGTGAGAGATCAGTAACAAGATATAGTTGTGGAATGTTTTTTTTGGCATGCCCATCTATTCCATTCACGTCTCCAAACTCAAGTGGTCCCTGCTGATCTGGGCTCTCGTGTATTATGTGAATGGACAAGATGCATGAAGATGGCATCTTCCTGGTTTGATGTCATTATTTTTTTCATACCTGTCCGACAGTGCAAAAGATACATACATCAACATCCACCAGACAGGCAGAGGGGAAGAGACGATCACTTTTAAGGCACAGACCGACCGTTAACCCCCACACAAGACAGAGGTCCTTGGGCAGCTTCCTATTGGCTGTTCCAGAGTCTAGATTATAAACAAGGGGGAACTGGGCCTTTGCCGCGAGGGCTCCTAGGCTTTGGAACAACCTGCCTGGAGCGCCTAGGCTGGCTAAATCAGTATCTTTGTTTAAATCACTTCTTAAAACTTGCCTTTATAGCTTTGCTTATATGTTATGATCTTTTATTACCTCTTTTATGACCTCCCTTTTATGGTTTTACTCCTTGCTTTCATTGCTTTTGCTGTTGATTTTATCTATTTTGTTTTTTATTATCCTTTGTAAACCGCTTTGTAACTATGTTGAAAAGTGCTATATAAATGTATAAATTGATAGAATTTGCCTCTGGGAAATGTGAAGAAATTTATAAGCTTCTTTGTAAACCAAATTACCAAAATCAGAAGGCAGACTACGCCTAGCTGCTCAAGGCGTAGTCGTCTCCTCACAGGTTTCTGCTTCACTATATGAATTAGATTTTTACCCTTATTTTCTTGCCAATGATACACAGTTGGTACAGCTTGATACAGTGGCAGTTAGCCACTTTACACAACTGTTTTCTGGATTAGTACAATCAAATACAGATAAATCTGACGTTATTATTATTGCCCCCCCTAAAATCCATAACCATCTTGGCCTGGTCTCTACCAATGTATCTACCCGCTGTTTTAATCACTTGGAAACCCTAAACCTAACCTTTACAAATGTTGCGAAACATCCTCCATTTCATAACACCCTTTCAGTGACAGAACAAAGCGTTCAGTCAAAGTTTTACCCAATACCATTAAAACACAAACAAGGAAGTTAGAGTTTGGAAACATGATGGAGAAAAGTTATGGGAAGGTCCACAATGTTTCCAGTAAATCATGATTAGAAGTGGCATATCAATAATCCAACACATTAAATCAAATTTGCTAGATATCCAAGGAGAATGAGAAAGGTCATATGCTACAATGCGACCTTGTTTTCAGGTTTGTTCCTCGGTATCGTTTGATCCTAATTTCAAACAAACCAGTTTGTTTAAATCTTTACAAGGAGAGCTTATGATTATGATTGTCCTTTGCAAAGCCAGACAGTTAAATACACAGTGAAGCAAGACAGGAAAGATGAAGTTCAACATAGATTACACATCATGGGCTGGATTTAAACCCACAATGATGCAAGCACATGCTGTACACTCCTTCTTGCTGAAACAACAAGATGCTTCACCCAAGTTGAGCATCTTGGGCACTCAAAGTGCCCAAAGTTAAATAAGATAAGATAAGATAAGATAAGATAAGATAGACTTTATTAATCCCGCCGTGGGGAAATTCACATGTTATGGAAGCTCACAACAATAGAAAACAGAATAGAATAGACAATATAGTGCAAAGACAATATAGTGCAAAAAACAAGTGTGCAAACAATAGAGTGCCGTAAGAAAAAGAAAAAGATAAACAAGGAGTATTAACAAATTAAATATTAAATATTAAAAGACTGTATGCAGCTTAAATAACAAAAAGTGTATTATGGGAGAGACTGTAGGCCTATAATATATTGCTATGGCTATATACATATTTACAAGGTGGTGGAGGGGGAGATGATTGACTGGTTGTTGGGGGGGGGGGGTATTGCACAGTTCTATATAAGAGAGGAAAGATGAGGACTAGACTGTTGAGTTGAACAGTCTAACAGCGGTGGGGATGAAGGACATGCATCATGCATACATGCATGATGATGATTTTAGATTTTAAATTCATGTTCAGATCTCCCACTTTCACTTTCTTAAGTTTTTAAGAGTTAATGACGATGATGATGTACTCTCATTTCAGTTATTGCCATTGACAAAAGGTCAAAAGGTCACAAATGGACGAGCCAGTCACCAAAGACATTGTGCTTTGAATGTGCAAACATCTGAAGACCTAGAGGTCATGGCCGTATTGTTGCCTTACAGGGACTGTGGTACAGTAAAACATATTGACTCAGGAGTTTGCCATTTGTCTTTTTATTTGATCTTTTTTCAATTTTGCTTAATAAGTAACTCTTTTGCTGTCACATCAAGGAAAAAGTCACATGGTACGGTCTCAAGGCTTATAAATTCTCCCACTCTGACTCCCTGGTAAACTCCCCAACAACCTTTTTCTCTCATTAGTGGATTCCCAAACAACCTCTGCAAGGTAAGTCTAGAGGCAGAAAATAAATTACCTATCCTATTTTCTATCCTTAATAAGGTTGTGATCCGTACATGGTAGCATCATTTGTAAATAAAATTTTACATTCCAGTGACCAAGTCATTTGAGTTTCAAGTTTGCTGTAGTTTGTTTAAATATCTCTTTTGTCCAGTCCAAGTTTGTATCTGACCCTCTGGATGTGGCCCATAATGAGGGTGGCCGGGGGTGTGCTGTTACTCCTGTTCATGCAGACTGTGAGAGCAAACACCACAGGTAAACTGTCTGACATCTTTTGGGTTAGACATCATGACTTATATTAGTCTAAATCTACTTTCTTTAAAGCTGAGAATACATGTGCACATTTCAGTGCAACCCTTTCAAGAAGACCACCCTGAACTGTTTCAATTATAAATAGAAAGCACGATTGTGGTGAAGATTTTCTTTGGGTTGCTTTGAGCAGATTGTCTTGGGAAGTTTTTCTCAATTGTTTGTGCATTAGGTGCAGATGGGCCTCCATTAAAAGACCTTTATCAAATCTAGCCCCAACCTCACTTTCCCACCAAATCTAAATAACAGACTGAAAATCCCATGCAGAGACTTTCTCTGCACCACAAAAAATACAAAAAATATCAATATACAACCTTTAAAGATTGCCAACAACCTCATTTTCCATAATGAGTTAAATTCCATGCCAGCAATCATTTTCTAAGAGGAGTGGTCACATTTATCAAACATTGGACATTTTATTTTTTATTTATTTAGTGGAAAATCTATTCAAATGTTTTAGTTAGATTTGAGAGATTATTGCATATATTGTTTACTGTATATGCTGAATTAATCACAGCATCTCATTTTAGGATTGGATTGGATTATTGGAAAAACTACTGAAAATTAGCATCCACATGTATCAAACGATTCTTGTACTTTTCACAGGAACACTTGTCCTCAGCTGTGATGCATGCCATGACCAAGCCGACTGCCTGGAGTCACCTGTCAAACAAGAGAGAGGCGACACCTTCATCAGCCAAACATTCTCTTGTATCTGTAAAGATGGCTTTGTAGGCGATGGCTTCACCTGTTACGATATAAAACTCTGCAGTGACTCCTCTTGCTGTCGCCAAGGTTATCGCTGGTCAACTGAGAAGGGCTGTGAGGACATTGACGAGTGCTCCCTCCCAGACCCAAAATGCAATCAATCTCGGGTCTGTAGGAACACACCTGGCTCCTTTGAATGCCTGGTGCCTCCCTCTAATGCCAGATCTAGCAGCCACTCAGGCATCAATTCCAGATCTGTTCAGTTCCAGTGTGGCAGCATGCTTTTGTCCATTAGGCATGGACTGTATCCCTATTAATGGGATCCTCCTCTGTGTAGACCCTTGTGAGCACTACACCATACTGGATGATGCCTGGCGTGCAACAAATAACAGTTTAAATGGTGCAGTGCACTGTGACCGAGATGTTACCTGGCAAGGCTGGTATCGCCTCTTCCTAGGGCAAACCAGTACTCATATACCAGAGAAGTGTGTGGATTCATATATGTGTGGAACCTATGCTCCTCTATGGATAACAGACCCTCATCCCAGACTTTCAGATGGCATTGTACAACGCACTGTCTGTGGTCACTGGGGTAGCAACTGTTGCTTTTTTCAATCAAATCCCATCCATGTCAAATATTGTTATGGAAGCTACTACGTCTACAAGCTTGTGACACCATCCGGTTGTTTTCTTGCCTACTGTTCAGGTATCACTGCATCCGTAAATGTCCCATATTTTCAATTTATTTGCGCATATCATGTATTTAGAAAATGTAGAAGAAGACAATATAAAATAAATATAAATAATGTCATGTCCTAAACCACTGGAGAAACCTCCCCTCTAAACTGTGTGAACATTTAATGGACAAAACATTATCATGGGCTCAGCTACTGCAACAAGGACAATTCAATTCATTGACAATTCATTATTTTTTATTTTGAACAGAAGTCAACACAACAGCACCTCCAACAATACCTTCCACACCCCCCGCAAGACCATCGACCTCTGCCACCACTCGAGTGATAACCTACAACAGCACCACAACAACACCAGACAACAGCACAGCAGCTGAGGGGCAGGTCCGCCTGGCCAATGGAGGAAACAGCTCCTGCTCTGGCAGGGTGGAGATCTTCCACCGCGGACAGTGGGGGACAGGTGTGCGATGATTACTGGGATCTGGTTGATGCCCAGGTGGTGTGTAAACAGCTGGGTTGTGGCAGGGTCCTGTCAGCACCCGTCGGCGCACGTTTCGGACAGGGCAGAGGGCCCATCTGGTTGGATGATGTCAGGTGCACGGGCAGCGAATCGAAGCTCACCGAGTGCAGCCACCAAGGGTTTGGATCCCACAACTGTGGTCACCAAGAGGATGCTGGTGTCGTCTGTGAAGGTAAATACAAATATGCATAGACATAGGAATTGATGTCTCACAATTCTTTGCCATCTTTTCTAGAAGTATGATTGCTTCACACCATTAATTTCTATCTGCAGATTGTATTAAAATGTTGTATTCCTCATCTGTAAGCAGGAAGCATCATCTTGATGAAGTCCATCTTTAACCCGTGTCTCGTATCAACAACATTGTGTTGAATGATTTTCTATCTTAGCTGGTTCTCCAGTGAGGCTGGTCAATGGATATGTTGACAACCGTTGTTCCGGCAGAGTGGAGGTCTACCATGATGGCCAGTGGGGGACAGTGTGTGACGATGCCTGGGACCTGAATGATGCCCGGGTGGTGTGTAGACAACTGGGCTGCGGCAGCGCCCTGTCAGCAACAAACACAGCATATTTTGGACAGGGGCAGAGGACCGATCTGGTTGGATGATGTATACTGTTCAGGAAATGAGCCATCTCTAACAGATTGTAGACATCCAGGGTTTGGGTCCCACAACTGTGGCCACAATGAAGATGCCGGTGTTATCTGTGAAGGTAAACATGTATGCATACTTAAAGTACACTACAGTTGTTATTGGCACATATAAGTTTACAGAGTCTTTTCTTCCAGTTGGACCAGAAGGTAACACCACAGCTTCTCCAACCACACCTCCTTCAAGACCATCGACCTCTGCCACCACTCGAGTGATAACCTACAACAGCACCACAACAACACCAGACAACAGCACAGCAGCTGAGGGGCAGGTCCGCCTGGCCAATGGAGGAAACAGCTCCTGCTCTGGCAGGGTGGAGATCTTCCACCGCGGACAGTGGGGGACGGTGTGCGATGATTACTGGGATCTGGTTGATGCCCAGGTGGTGTGTAAACAGCTGGGTTGTGGCAGGGTCCTGTCAGCACCCGTCGGCGCACGTTTCGGACAGGGCAGAGGGCCCATCTGGTTGGATGATGTCAGGTGCACGGGCAGCGAATCGAAGCTCACCGAGTGCAGCCACCAAGGGTTTGGATCCCACAACTGTGGTCACCAAGAGGATGCTGGTGTCGTCTGTGAAGGTAAATACAAATATGCATAGACATAGGAATTGATGTCTCACAATTCTTTGCCATCTTTTCTAGAAGTATGATTGCTTCACACCATTAATTTCTATCTGCAGATTGTATTAAAATCTTGTATTCCTCATCTGTAAGCAGGAAGCATCATCTTGATGAAGTCCATCTTTAACCCGTGTCTCGTATCAACAACATTGTGTTGAATGATTTTCTATCTTAGCTGGTTCTCCAGTGAGGCTGGTCAATGGATATGTTGACAACCGTTGTTCTGGCAGAGTGGAGGTCTACCATGATGGCCAGTGGGGGACAGTGTGTGACGATGCCTGGGACCTGAATGATGCCCGGGTGGTGTGTAGACAACTGGGCTGCGGCAGCGCCCTGTCAGCAACAAACACAGCATATTTTGGACAGGGCAGAGGACCGATCTGGTTGGATGATGTATACTGTTCAGGAAATGAGCCATCTCTAACAGATTGTAGACATCCAGGGTTTGGGTCCCACAACTGTGGCACAATGAAGATGCCGGTGTTATCTGTGAAGGTAAACATGTATGCATACTTAAAGTACACTACAGTTGTTATTGGCACATATAAGTTTACAGAGTCTTTTCTTCCAGTTGGACCAGAAGGTAACACCACAGCTTCTCCAACCACACCTCCTTCAAGACCATCGACCTCTGCCACCACTCGAGTGATAACCTACAACAGCACCACAACAACACCAGACAACAGCACAGCAGCTGAGGGGCAGGTCCGCCTGGCCAATGGAGGAAACAGCTCCTGCTCTGGCAGGGTGGAGATCTTCCACCGCGGACAGTGGGGGACGGTGTGCGATGATTACTGGGATCTGGTTGATGCCCAGGTGGTGTGTAAACAGCTGGGTTGTGGCAGGGTCCTGTCAGCACCCGTCGGCGCACGTTTCGGACAGGGCAGAGGGCCCATCTGGTTGGATGATGTCAGGTGCACGGGCAGCGAATCGAAGCTCACCGAGTGCAGCCACCAAGGGTTTGGATCCCACAACTGTGGTCACCAAGAGGATGCTGGTGTCGTCTGTGAAGGTAAATACAAATATGCATAGACATAGGAATTGATGTCTCACGATTCTTTGCCATCTTTTCTAGAAGTATGATTGCTTCACACCATTAATTTCTATCTGCAGATTGTATTCAAATCTTGTATTCCTCATCTGTAAGCAGGAAGCATCATCTTGATGAAGTCCATCTTTAACCCGTGTCTTGTATCAACAACATTGTGTTGAATGATTTTCTATCTTAGCTGGTTCTCCAGTGAGGCTGGTCAATGGATATGTTGACAACCGTTGTTCCGGCAGAGTGGAGGTCTACCATGATGGCCAGTGGGGGACAGTGTGTGACGATGCCTGGGACCTGAATGATGCCCGGGTGGTGTGTAGACAACTGGGCTGCGGCAGCGCCCTGTCAGCAACAAACACAGCATATTTTGGACAGGGCAGAGGACCGATCTGGTTGGATGATGTATACTGTTCAGGAAATGAGCCATCTCTAACAGATTGTAGACATCCAGGGTTTGGGTCCCACAACTGTGGTCACAGTGAAGATGCCGGTGTTATCTGTGAAGGTAAACATGTATGCATACTTAAAGTACACTACAGTTGTTATTGGCACATATAAGTTTACAGAGTCTTTTCTTCCAGTTGGACCAGAAGGTAACACCACAGCTTCTCCAACCACACCTCCTTCAAGACCATCGACCTCTGCCACCACTCGAGTAATAACCTACAACAGCACCACAACAACACCAGACAACAGCACAGCAGCTGAGGGGCAGGTCCGCCTGGCCAATGGAGGAAACAGCTCCTGCTCTGGCAGGGTGGAGATCTTCCACCGCGGACAGTGGGGGACGGTGTGCGATGATTACTGGGATCTGGTTGATGCCCAGGTGGTGTGTAAACAGCTGGGTTGTGGCAGGGTCCTGTCAGCACCCGTCGGCGCACGTTTCGGACAGGGCAGAGGGCCCATCTGGTTGGATGATGTCAGGTGCACGGGCAGCGAATCGAAGCTCACCGAGTGCAGCCACCAAGGGTTTGGATCCCACAACTGTGGTCACCAAGAGGATGCTGGTGTCGTCTGTGAAGGTAAATACAAATATGCATAGACATAGGAATTGATGTCTCACGATTCTTTGCCATCTTTTCTAGAAGTATGATTGCTTCACACCATTAATTTCTATCTGCAGATTGTATTCAAATCTTGTATTCCTCATCTGTAAGCAGGAAGCATCATCTTGATGAAGTCCATCTTTAACCCGTGTCTTGTATCAACAACATTGTGTTGAATGATTTTCTATCTTAGCTGGTTCTCCAGTGAGGCTGGTCAATGGATATGTTGACAACCGTTGTTCCGGCAGAGTGGAGGTCTACCATGATGGCCAGTGGGGGACAGTGTGTGACGATGCCTGGGACCTGAATGATGCCCGGGTGGTGTGTAGACAACTGGGCTGCGGCAGCGCCCTGTCAGCAACAAACACAGCATATTTTGGACAGGGCAGAGGACCGATCTGGTTGGATGATGTATACTGTTCAGGAAATGAGCCATCTCTAACAGATTGTAGACATCCAGGGTTTGGGTCCCACAACTGTGGCCACAATGAAGATGCCGGTGTTATCTGTGAAGGTAAAAATGTATGCATACTTAAAGTACACTACAGTTGTTATTGGCACATATAAGTTTACAGAGTCTTTTCTTCCAGTTGGACCAGAAGGTAACACCACAGCTTCTCCAACCACACCTCCTTCAAGACCATCGACCTCTGCCACCACTCGAGTGATAACCTACAACAGCACCACAACAACACCAGACAACAGCACAGCAGCTGAGGGGCAGGTCCGCCTGGCCAATGGAGGAAACAGCTCCTGCTCTGGCAGGGTGGAGATCTTCCACCGCGGACAGTGGGGGACGGTGTGCGATGATTACTGGGATCTGGTTGATGCCCAGGTGGTGTGTAAACAGCTGGGTTGTGGCAGGGTCCTGTCAGCACCCGTCGGCGCACGTTTCGGACAGGGCAGAGGGCCCATCTGGTTGGATGATGTCAGGTGCACGGGCAGCGAATCGAAGCTCACCGAGTGCAGCCACCAAGGGTTTGGATCCCACAACTGTGGTCACCAAGAGGATGCTGGTGTCGTCTGTGAAGGTAAATACAAATATGCATAGACATAGGAATTGATGTCTCACGATTCTTTGCCATCTTTTCTAGAAGTATGATTGCTTCACACCATTAATTTCTATCTGCAGATTGTATTCAAATCTTGTATTCCTCATCTGTAAGCAGGAAGCATCATCTTGATGAAGTCCATCTTTAACCCGTGTCTTGTATCAACAACATTGTGTTGAATGATTTTCTATCTTAGCTGGTTCTCCAGTGAGGCTGGTCAATGGATATGTTGACAACCGTTGTTCTGGCAGAGTGGAGGTCTACCATGATGGCCAGTGGGGGACAGTGTGTGACGATGCCTGGGACCTGAATGATGCCCGGGTGGTGTGTAGACAACTGGGCTGCGGCAGCGCCCTGTCAGCAACAAACACAGCATATTTTGGACAGGGCAGAGGACCGATCTGGTTGGATGATGTATACTGTTCAGGAAATGAGCCATCTCTAACAGATTGTAGACATCCAGGGTTTGGGTCCCACAACTGTGGCCACAATGAAGATGCCGGTGTTATCTGTGAAGGTAAAAATGTATGCATACTTAAAGTACACTACAGTTGTTATTGGCACATATAAGTTTACAGAGTCTTTTCTTCCAGTTGGACCAGAAGGTAACACCACAGCTTCTCCAACCACACCTCCTTCAAGACCATCGACCTCTGCCACCACTCGAGTGATAACCTACAACAGCACCACAACAACACCAGACAACAGCACAGCAGCTGAGGGGCAGGTCCGCCTGGCCAATGGAGGAAACAGCTCCTGCTCTGGCAGGGTGGAGATCTTCCACCGCGGACAGTGGGGGACGGTGTGCGATGATTACTGGGATCTGGTTGATGCCCAGGTGGTGTGTAAACAGCTGGGTTGTGGCAGGGTCCTGTCAGCACCCGTCGGCGCACGTTTCGGACAGGGCAGAGGGCCCATCTGGTTGGATGATGTCAGGTGCACGGGCAGCGAATCGAAGCTCACCGAGTGCAGCCACCAAGGGTTTGGATCCCACAACTGTGGTCACCAAGAGGATGCTGGTGTCGTCTGTGAAGGTAAATACAAATATGCATAGACATAGGAATTGATGTCTCACGATTCTTTGCCATCTTTTCTAGAAGTATGATTGCTTCACACCATTAATTTCTATCTGCAGATTGTATTCAAATCTTGTATTCCTCATCTGTAAGCAGGAAGCATCATCTTGATGAAGTCCATCTTTAACCCGTGTCTCGTATCAACAACATTGTGTTGAATGATTTTCTATCTTAGCTGGTTCTCCAGTGAGGCTGGTCAATGGATATGTTGACAACCGTTGTTCTGGCAGAGTGGAGGTCTACCATGATGGCCAGTGGGGGACAGTGTGTGACGATGCCTGGGACCTGAATGATGCCCGGGTGGTGTGTAGACAACTGGGCTGCGGCAGCGCCCTGTCAGCAACAAACACAGCATATTTTGGACAGGGCAGAGGACCGATCTGGTTGGATGATGTATACTGTTCAGGAAATGAGCCATCTCTAACAGATTGTAGACATCCAGGGTTTGGGTCCCACAACTGTGGCCACAATGAAGATGCCGGTGTTATCTGTGAAGGTAAAAATGTATGCATACTTAAAGTACACTACAGTTGTTATTGGCACATATAAGTTTACAGAGTCTTTTCTTCCAGTTGGACCAGAAGGTAACACCACAGCTTCTCCAACCACACCTCCTTCAAGACCATCGACCTCTGCCACCACTCGAGTGATAACCTACAACAGCACCACAACAACACCAGACAACAGCACAGCAGCTGAGGGGCAGGTCCGCCTGGCCAATGGAGGAAACAGCTCCTGCTCTGGCAGGGTGGAGATCTTCCACCGCGGACAGTGGGGGACGGTGTGCGATGATTACTGGGATCTGGTTGATGCCCAGGTGGTGTGTAAACAGCTGGGTTGTGGCAGGGTCCTGTCAGCACCCGTCGGCGCACGTTTCGGACAGGGCAGAGGGCCCATCTGGTTGGATGATGTCAGGTGCACGGGCAGCGAATCGAAGCTCACCGAGTGCAGCCACCAAGGGTTTGGATCCCACAACTGTGGTCACCAAGAGGATGCTGGTGTCGTCTGTGAAGGTAAATACAAATATGCATAGACATAGGAATTGATGTCTCACGATTCTTTGCCATCTTTTCTAGAAGTATGATTGCTTCACACCATTAATTTCTATCTGCAGATTGTATTAAAATGTTGTATTCCTCATCTGTAAGCAGGAAGCATCATCTTGATGAAGTCCATCTTTAACCCGTGTCTCGTATCAACAACATTGTGTTGAATGATTTTCTATCTTAGCTGGTTCTCCAGTGAGGCTGGTCAATGGATATGTTGACAACCGTTGTTCTGGCAGAGTGGAGGTCTACCATGATGGCCAGTGGGGGACAGTGTGTGACGATGCCTGGGACCTGAATGATGCCCGGGTGGTGTGTAGACAACTGGGCTGCGGCAGCGCCCTGTCAGCACCAAACACAGCATATTTTGGACAGGGCAGAGGACCGATCTGGTTGGATGATGTATACTGTTCAGGAAATGAGCCATCTCTAACAGATTGTAGACATCCAGGGTTTGGGTCCCACAACTGTGGTCACAGTGAAGATGCCGGTGTTATCTGTGAAAGTAAGTTTTCCTTTTTATTTTAGAATGTATTGACATAATGAATTGAAAATAATGTATTAAGTCAACATTGAAGGAATATTTCTTCATCCTGTCATTTTGGTCTCACCTAAAACACCAACTCTCTTTTCTTATTTTTCTCCTCCTTGCACTTTCTCATTCCTTTATCCTTTTTTACCTTTTATCTTTCTCTTTAGTCCAGCTGTCTCCACTCCAAGCTTCTCAGCTAGTTTGTGGACGTAATCAACTCCAAATAGGTCTGCATTTGGGTAGCCTGGGATCCTCTGGATGGAACGCATTCTCTGGTCACCTGGCAAACCGCAACTGCTCCGACTTCATGGTGCAGGATGGGATGGTGTGGTACCAAGTGGAGTGCCGGGCAGGCGTCTGTGGAAACATACTGACGGTGAACATTTGCTATCTGATTATCTATATAACTAAGAATTTATTCACTGAGTCTATTCTAATTCTCTTTTCACTCATCATCTCTACCAGTGGGGAGGTCAGAGGTTAGGGTTCGCTACAGAGCAGCACTCTGGTGCTGGTGGGGATTCAGTGTCTTCCTAAAGGACACTTCAGCAGAGGGTCCTCCGGTTAACCACTTGGCCATCCTGCTGTTTAGTATTAAGTCTCCAGCTGACTTGATCATTCAACTAATTGATAATTTAATCAACTTGTCTTTCAGACCAACAGCACCCATGCCATCTATTCCAACATTTTATTTGTCTACCCTGTAAACAATGTGTCCTTGGTCCTTCCTGTGAGTGTTCCCTTCTCCTGCGCCTATCCCCTGGACACAGAGACCAGCCTAGATGTGGCTATCAAACCATACATACCGTAAGCAGTCTACTTTCATTTTTACTCATGAGTATGACAAAAAAACTTTATAGATCTACATTAAGGGATAATACAGGTATAGTGTGAACAACATTGCAGCATGTGGGAATGAACAGAACAGTAAACTGTATAGTGACCATTGTTGATACGATATAAAAGATGATAGGACTGAATTGTATGATTGTCTATGTCCATCTGATACCTTCATATAGTAGCTTTTGATTGATATCAAGAAAAAAAAGCATATGGAGAAATACATTTGTATTTGTCATGTTGTCATGACAGGCGTGGAGCTGGCATTTCAGGTCTGGGTACCAAAGCCAGACCCTCCATGTCTCTATTCCACAACTCCAACTACACAGAGCCTTACACTGCCGGCCGAATCACCCTGCCCCTGGGCTCTGCCCTATACGTGGGTGTATCTGTAGAGGAGACTGATCCAAGCTTTGCGGTTGTTCTCGATGACTGCTATGCGACTGCGACTGCGAATCCTGATGACCCCATGCGATACTTTCTCATTCAGAACAAGTATGTTTCCCTCCTCACCCTCAGCAGATGGTTTGTTCCCAAATAGAATGGAAAAGAATGAAAGATACGATTATATGTGACGCTCCGTCCTTTCTGCCAGGTGTCCCAGTGACCGTCGACAGGTGACAGTGGATGAGAGCGGCTCGTCCCTCCAGGCTCGTTTCTCTGCCCTGCTCTTCCAGTTCCCTGTGGATTACCAGGACATCTTCCTTCACTGCGGCCTCAGCCTGTGTGACCGGAGAAGCTCCCCCTGTTCTCCCGTGAGTTACACTCTCCTCTCACTAAATCAATCGCATCAATCAATAATCAACACGACTTTGTAAAACGTTGGGTTTTGGTGGTCTCGCATAACTTCCAACTCTTTGATCACCAACACCCGCCTCACAGGATTGCTCGAGAAGGACCAGACGTTTTGTTTCCAGATCTGTACCCATCAAGCCCCTCACCCTTGGACCAATCAGCTGTGAGTATATAAAATAAAGTACAATCATGGCATGGCTGATGTCTCAGTATTGTGAACTATATGGTAGTAATAACCATGATTTGTTTTTCTTTCTTCTGGGTCTGCAGGGGACAAGTTACTGGAGTGAGCCGGTAGACATTTTTAAATGATGCCAACACATCCCATTTTGTAGTGATATTATTTTGATTTTTCTTTTATTCATAACACGATAGAAAATAATTAAAGAAAATTGGTATTATAGTGGATGATTTTCTTATCCTCCCTTTTGTATCATTCCTGTCAACCTATATTGGATCTGTTTTAGCTCACTATAAACTGTTTGATTTCTAAACCACTTGAAATAAATTTTAGCAAAATGGATAAGCAAACAACTGTGTCTTCAAGTTTGTCCTCAGTGCAACAATGGAAAACAAGTTTATTTCAAATAATGTTGTTCAGTTGTTTGACCAAAAGTACCTCATTAGAAGATGAATAAATCTCCCTTATTTTGGTCATCTGTTTTTGATTTTTACATGAACTGAGAGCCCTCAAAGTTGATTTTAGATTGTTTTAAGTGTGTTAACTGTTAAAACTGACCTATTTTATCGACTTTATGGCAGGTTTATCATAGGTATCATAGAGGTGGGAGGCAAAGCCAGAGCCTCCATTTCTCTACTCCAACTATACAAAGCCTTTCCCACAGGAAAACAATCACTTCTGAAAATATTTCACCCACGTTTTCTTAGCAGAACTCTACTTGTTTTTCTTCGTATACTGTAGATTAAATGAGGTTCTATTTTGGATCCAGAAAAATGCAAAATGAAATATACCAATATACATTGAATAGCCAAAATGCATTTTTGCTGTACTTTGGATGTATGTTGTCAACAACACATTGGAAGAAAATGTTGTGCATTGTCCAAAATAGATTTAGAATAAATGTCATCTATATTTTGGGCAATTTTTGAATATTTTAATATTCTTAAGTATATGTGAAATGTATGTTAGTATGTGGGTCCAGTTCCGTGAGGGTGTATTAGGTTACAAATAAAATTAACGTACCCTCAGTTTTGAAATATTACATTTTAAGTATCAAACTGTTTTAAGTTAAATGAAGAAGGGGTCTCGGAAGGGAAAATACGGTTGATTCATGTTTATGTTGTGGTTATTTGCCTTCATCGTCGCCTGGAGGATACAGCAGACACTTTTATTTATCTTTTATTTACTACGGGCCCCACTGTGTGGCGCTTGAAATTGCATTGTAGCCAATTTGCCATCAAAGAGGTAGGGAGGGGAAGGGGGCGTGTCATGAGCAGCACTTTTTGATGGATAGACCGAGAGCCAATTAGAATAGTTTTCTGGAAAATAGGGGGCGGGATATCGGGCGGCAAGGGTTAGGGTTTTCCGCTCGGACACAGTTTTATTAAAATAAAAGCTAAACTTCACTGCCAACAGTCGTCGTCATGTCCAATAACAATGCCAGCAACAACCTGGTCATCGCACAAAGAGCCGTAAAGCAACTTCGGCTGGAGGCCAGTGTCCGGAGGATCAAGGTACGAACCCCTGAACACTGACAGACAAACACGGAAGACGGGGCTGAATGGCGGAGACAACTCAATGTTACATATTGTAACGTTGCACAGGTCTACCGTGGTGGTCTGTTAAATGGCACACGAGTGGTTACAGATAGACCAAGCTCTGCTCTGACCACCTCTGCTATAGTGTTACTTAAGTTAGTGTTACTGAAGTTAGTAGGTTTCTTCTTGGACCGCCGCGCCGAACTGGATTCTTACTGTTGTGGGAAACCAGAACCACTGACTATGATGTGCCAAATGACCGAGAGAAATGAAACAGGTTCTACAAGTTAATTCAGATTTTCAGTGTCCCTTCTCTTCCCGACCAGCTGGTACCGTCTCAGACCCCTGAAGTTAATTTAGAATGAGTTAAGAAAGAATAGTTACGTTTTCTTCCAAATTTGTTTTTATTTATCTCTTGCATTGGGAAGCTGCCTCTGACGTTGCTTGCAAATTTTATGCAAAGGACTTAACTGTAAAGTATGTGTGTGTGTAAAGTGAGACAGTGGAGTGAGCAAGTCAGCCAGCCTGGGTATTAAATATGTATGATTGTGAGGCCAGTTTTACACACATCATCATCATCCTCAAGTCTTGTCTGGCTCTGCAGGTGTCCCAGGCTGCTGCAGATTTGAGAAACTTCTGTCTGCAGAATGCCTCCAAGGACCCTCTTCTGGTCGGGGTCCCCTCCAGTGATAATCCCTTTAGACCCCCCAAGTCCTGCTCACTCTTCTGAGGTACATTTTTAATATGCTTAGGCTTCAGCTATACAGGGTTTCTATACAGTCATGGAAAGTCATGAAATTAAAAAAAAAGGTACGGAGAAGTTTTGGAAAATGGAATGAGCGCATATAATTCATGGGAACTTGGTGATTATCATTTTTCCAACCTGTGAAATGTTTTAATGTTGAGCTTGGCTGCTTGTTGATCCACTGTAGCCAGAAATAAGACCTGGACATTAATTTCAAATACTCAACGTAAAAAAAAAAAAAGACATTTGCAACATAGACTCTAACAAATATTGGTCCTGGAAATGCATTGAAAAATAAGGCTTTGGATACTTCTAGGCAGTACTCCCAAAACATGTATGGGAGTCCTCATGCTATGTGGTCGTTTGTAGATAATGGGTTGTTTGATTAACATCAATTACTGGTTTTATTGTTGTTGTTTTTTTATTATTTCCCTCTTAATTCTTCTCTCTCTCCCCATTTTAGAGAGCAGAAAGCAACATGAAGGATTTCTGAACTTTATCCGTCAAAGGCTTTCTTCACTTCTACTTGACATTGCTGTAGATCTGCCAGCAGCTCCTCTTGGGATGATGGGACGTGGAGCTGGTGGCTTAGAGGGGAACTGGTCCACTTGTTTGCCATGGTATCATAACTCCCATTTGTTACATTTTAAGCAGTGCCAAACTCTTCATGTTCCCATACTGGGCAGAACTTGTTATTGACATTAACTTGAGTAATGATTAAGGTGTTCTTGGTTTACCAAGTACTAAATGTGTCCATTCTCAATTTACTGAAATAACGGTGTCCGTCTCCCATCTGGGAAATTCAGCCCATGTTATTGGCTACAGAAAGTACAATTTCTTCTTGTGTTTTGTGAAGCAGTTTGGGAAAGAATCAAACACTAATTTAAACCAGATGCTATTCAGAATAAGGACATGTTGTATTATGCATACACTGTATTTCATATTTCATTACTGTATAATACATAGAGATTTTACAGAGGAGTCAACTATGTGAATGTGGCCAACAGAGGTACTGATACATTCTTGAATGCCTTATAGGCTAAATATTGATATATAAAGCTGTCCATACATGTGTGGCAACAGTAAATGTACTCTACTATTCCCAGGTAAAATCAATGGTACAGAGACATCAATCCTAACTAAGTGCAGGACACGATGCTATTCCATGTCGTTATTGTATGATGACGTGATTGTGGATTTGCCTTTCATCCCATCCATTTTTATGTATATTTTTAATGTCCTGTTTCCTCTTCCACTGAAGAGGTTGCTTTTATTAGCCTATTTGTTACTGTTTCATAAAAAAAAATACAATGTCAAAGCCTAAAACGATTTGGATAATGATATGGTAAAGAAGGAAATGTATTTAACTTCAGATACACATGAGCTCATGGCCATACAGACACAAGTTCACATATCTTTTTAAAACTTCACAATCTTGTTAATATTCATTGAATTATGTCATGTCATGATTTGTGGGATTAACCGTTTTTCCACACTGGAATTATATGCCTTTTACTAAAACTGCCGTAAACTTGCAAAAGTTTTAATACTGTCAATCTGCCTTAACTTTGCTACTGTGAGCAACTTTTCAGACATTAAATTACTCTTTTGAACACTCAGAATTGTTGTGTATGATTCTTGAATCTTTACTCGAAGTTGGTGAAGTATGCATGAAGCACCATGCATGAACTATGGTATAGCAATGGACCAGGTACATAAGGATCGCAGCCTCTTGGCTTGGCTTCATTTCCAATCTAAACCATTCAAATGCTTAACAGTAGAAGCAGAAACAAAAAGCATAATATCAAAAAAGTCTCAGAAAATCAAATGTGTCAAGTGACTGGATCTGCTCATTTAAAGTCACAATTGCAATGCATTTTGAGAGCATATTGCTTTCTCAATTTGACATATTTCCTGTTGAAACAGGATGTCGGGGTGGGACATAACACAAGGAGGGATCATTTAAAAGTAGTCAACAGTGTAAACCAATGAGATAACTGTTGGGGAGAGAGGCAGTTTTATTTGATGGGGATTGTTGGTTGGAACTTTTTTTTTATGTACGCCTACTGGTACAGCCATGAAATAACCACAATAGATATGCTGTTTTCCTGGAAGTAAAAGGATTTTGATATAAAAACAAGAGTTGCTGGGCATTTATTGTTAAATAGGTGTACATTACATGACAGAATCATTTTTCATTTCATTGTGATTTTAAAGTCAATGAGCTTGTCCGAAAGGTCTGTTTTTTTGGTTTAAAAGAAGTAGTAATGTCAAACTCTGAAGCTGCTATCTTGATGCACACTGAGAGAAATGAAATGAAACAGGTTCAACAAGTTAGTTCAGATTTTCAGTGTCCCTTCGCTTTCCGACCAGCTGGCACCATTGTAGACCCGTAGAAGTTAATTTAGAATGAGTTAAGTTAAGAAACAATCGCTGGGTCATTGGTAATTAGCTTAAGTGCCATCACCTGGAAATAAAAATGGCTGCATCTATCTGAGAAGGTTGCACTTTTCAGGTAAGGAACCAAACACACAATGCAATAATGTGTCTTTTGACAGTCTTTTTCAAAAGTGTAAGAAAACCATCACTTATATTGTACATTATATTAGCAAAACAATATGTCTGTACATGTCATTAGAATGTAAGTTCATTATTAACATCTGAATATGATGCCCAGATGGCATCAAGGTGTGGGCGGAGAAGAGTTGGAAGAAGTCAGGAGTACTCGGGTAACAGTCCACCTTTAACTGAAATATGCTCCAAAGAAGAATACACTGGGTGCTGGTACAACAGTCAGCTCATACACAATTCACACTTCCAGTCTCATCCTTTTTTCATCGCTAATGGCTACTCATCTTTCCGTTTGTCCTGCTTTCTCCCTGCTCCTCTGATCTACTAGAGCCCTACCTGCTCCGTGGGAGGGAGCCCAGCCCAGATCCTCCTCTGAGTGAGCTCTCTCACAGCGCCTCCTGGTGGACTGGCAGGGAAGAGCACAGAGACAGAGGACCCTCACTCAGGGTGGGTGAAAGAATGAGTGAAGGACAGAGAGATTAGTGCTTGTAATAAAAAAAGAAAACAACCTCTAACTCTATCCCACAGGAGCAACTTATAGAGAGGGATCAGCATGGTGCCAGGCTTCAGGACACGCTGAGATGCGAGAGGGAGAAAGTAAGGTGTATGCATGTTTGTGAAGTATTGTGCAATGTATTTCTACCCCCACCCCCTTCAGAAAACCTCACACCATTTCCCCTCCATCTCTTTCGCTCTTTCTCTGCTTCCTCTTGCCAGTGCTCCCGTCTACAGCTGCGATGTAACCAACAGGAGGCAGAGCTGAGGCGCAGAGAGCAGCACAGCAACAGACTGAAGGAACGACTGTCCCAGCTCACTGACAAACCGAGGGAGAAAGGCCCCTGTAAGGCTTGTGGCACATTAGTTCATTAAATAACTCATACACAGCCATTTGCTTATCTCTCAACAATTTCCTTCACACATTGATTTTTTTTCAGACATACAAAGATGTTTTGTCACACCACTCATCCCATTTGTACCATCTTGTCTGTCTAGCGATAGAAGTATTTAACCTTCGGCCTTTAGGCCGCGGAAAGCGAGACCAGACAATCAAATCAGTCAGGTCTAATGGAAGGTAGGTTGGCTGTTGTTTTACTGCACTTTCTGCTGATTTACACTCTCAACTGCATTCATCTCCACCTCTTACCACCATCCTTCTCTCACACCTCTGCACCATGTAGGCGAGAAGAGGTAACACTACGTCTGATGCTGGAGCGTCGAGAAGCAGAGCTCAGAGAGGCGATGAAGCTTCGCCACAGCCTCACCACTTTACTTCACTCACTCAGAGTCGACATGGAGCAGGTAAAGAGAAGGAAGATGCTTCTATGGTTAATTCTGTAATGAATTCTGTTTGCTTCAAGGCTAGGTAAAATGTATTACCATTATTTTAAGTCCCTGCAGGACTTTGTGGATGACCAGGAAGAAGCCCAAACTGACAACGAAAAGCTGGTTCAAGCTGAGTTAGCGCTGGGTGACCATATAACAGGAGGTGTGGTTCAGGGTTGGAAGAAGGTGCAGGGGAGACTAGGAGACTTCGTATTTGAAGGTAAAAATCCATTTGAATATATCATTGAGGTACCACTTTATTAGATGTTCCTCTCTCGTGTAACAATTATAGAGTTTCAGCTTTATTCTAACTGAAGTTTTCTCTTCACCAAGACCCAGAAAACACTTGACAGTTTCAAAGTTTCTCGTCATTTGTGGACCCACCAGAAATAAGTTCACACCATTTTGGGTGCTGATCCATGTTTTGAGGTGTGTTCTTTCCGGACTGTGTGTGTAGGCCAAACTGCTGTGGGTACCGACCACGAAAAGCTTGTGGCTCAGCTAGACACTGAACTGAAGGAGAGTCAACAGCTGGTCAAACTACAGCAGCAGCTGCTACAGGTGGGATTCTCTATTTAAATATGAACCATAGTCATTGCTGGACTGTACTCTTTACTTTCTCTCTGTCTACAGGATAGCCTTGTTTCGCCTGTCCCGTCTGACCTGGCTGATTCCTATTTCTTGGAAGAGTGGGAACGCCTTCAGGCCCAGTGGGCCGAGCTAGATCACCAGAAGCGGAACTTCGAACGGGAGAGGCAGTCCTTCACTGATGCTGCCATCCGACTAAGTCACGACGTGAGAGGGAGAGAAAGCACAAGTTTTGAAAGTGATGCGTGACGATTGCTTGGATCAGTTTATTACAGAGATAATATAGAATGAACAAGTAGGACATGGTTGGGAGAAGTAGCAGCTTAAGAGGCAAAGGTCACATTGTGAGCGGTATTAGTTTCTTGAGTTGGCGGTAATGTCCTGTGACAGGCTAGCAACCGGTCCAAGGGTTGTATTGCTAGCTTCTTCACACCAGAGACAGATTAGACTTAAGCCTTATATCATTCTGGCTCAAAAAGGCTACTTATTGTTGACTGAGTTTATTTTGTGTGTCTACAGCGGCGGGCATTTGAGCAACAGAAGGCCTGTCTCCTGAAGCAGCACTATCTGTGTGAGTCACCGCTGTTTGGTAAGGGAGCTCAATGCAACAACAGGAGAGAGAGCACAGGCCCTTAGTGAGTATGCAGTTTTTGTCATGGAGGGGCGGGAGGCTGATATTCTGATGTGGTTTATTCACTTTCCTCCAAACATCATAAACTCAGTGTGTTTGTCTCCAGATTTCTCAGGTTTGGGTCCCACAAATCTATCTGGCTGTCTTCCCATTACTCCATCATCCACAGAGTCGGGGGCCACTTCTCTTGCAGGATCCCGTCAGGGACGGTGTCATGGAGGGGTCAGAGTTCAAACTCCCAGCACTCCTGAGCTCTTCTCTGCCCTCAATCTCCCATACAGCCATAGGTTAGTAAAGGGTCTGTTTAGGTGTGTGCGTGTGTGTGTGGGGGGGGTCCAAGCACTCTTTCCATAGTTGTCTTCTTATAAAGCAAGATCCACCAAAGAATAAAATTCACATTATTCTTATCTTATTACAGAATGGGGAGCTAAATAAGAACGCACAGGCCAAGTTACAGTTGTTTTCAGTTTGGGCCCTGTTGTAAGCTCACACGCTTCATTCTTTAAATCTTACTTGAATCATGACTTTGCTAATTTCTCACCTCCCCTTCCTCCTCTTCTCCTTCAGAGCGAGAGAGGGTGATGGCCAGTCAGAGACATGGGATGGAGGCGTGGAGAGGATACTGCGCACGCCCCATGCTCCATGCTTGGACTGGTCATTTTAGCACCATTTGTAGATGGATGGTGGGGGGTAATGTTGCTGTATTTCCTTTTTGTTTCTTCAAATTATCAATACTAAATGATTAAAGACCGCTTTTTTTTCTCCATTTGACACCCAGAGCTGTTTGAGTACAAAGAAGGTGAATATGGCACTGGCTGTTGTAATCTAGCCCAGCCAATAGGCTTTCTTTAATTCACAAATACAACTACAGTCAAGGACTTCTGGACTGCACAGAGGCCAATCTTAACTGCTACTGAGTATAACATATAATTATGATCGCAAGTTGGTTTTGGTAGACCTAATAGTAAGATATATATATATATATATATATATATATATATATACTGTTTACATAAAATCAGTTGATTGGGCAGCTGTCCACGCGCTGTGCACGGCTGGTGCATAGCCTCATTTGATTGGTTCATGGAGAATGGGGAGTGTGACTTTCATAACCGCTTGTAGCCAATTATCAATTAAAGTGCTTTTTTTTTTCTTGTGCCAAACATTGAGGTGTCTCGGGCGTTGTACATCACTGTTGCGCAGTCAAATAATTTAATCATTTAATGGTGAACGGAGTTGTCACAAGGGCAAAAGTTTAGCGAAAGGCGCTAGAATGAACGGTATGGTTTGCGGACTGCTTCACCATCTACCGCACTTCATGGAGTCTGACGGCAAAGGTTTCCAGCTCTGGCGAGACTATATGGGACTATCGGACACTGTTAAAGAGATCCTGGGGCGAGACACCTCCAGTGAGTCATCTATGGCAGGATCGTCTGCTCCGTACTCGGAAACTGAAGATCTCTGCCAGGCGTTGGGGTCTGTGCGTATTAACGCGGTGGGCCAGAGTGGTGATACCGGGACAGACTTGGTGCGCGATCTCCCCAAAGAATCCACACTGACAGGCTCTTCAACTAATCACCAAATTGAAGACCTATGGAATGCCCTCGGCCCATTTCGTACAGATACATTAAGCAAAGAGGACGTCAAGGGTCGCCCCAGACCGACGGGCTCCCGGGGGCCAAAGGACCGCCAGAAGGGGACTCGTTTCAAGGTGCCGGACCCGCTAGCCCCGCCGCCACCTGAACGCATGTTCTGCAGTTTCTGCAAGCACAACGGGGAATCTGAGTTGGTGTTTGGTTCCCATCGGCTGAAGAACCAGGCTGGAGACGTACTGTGTCCCTATCTGCAACAGTATGTCTGCCCTCTGTGCGGCGCTACGGGGGCCCAGGCTCACACCAAGCGCTTCTGTCCCATGGTAGACAGCGCATACAGCTCAGTGTACGCCAGGTCGAGACGCTGAGCCAACACGGGGGCAGGTAGCAGTAAGACAGGCCAAGTAGGTCAAATTATGCCGCCTCGTTCATTTAATACTGTGATTATTTGTTGATTGTTTCTTTGTTACCTTGTGTGTCTCTTAACAATTTGGATTGGTTTGGTTTTGATTTGCATGCTTTGACACGTTTACTGTGTATATAATCCTGGTTGAAGTTTTTTTTTCTTTCTAATTTCTTGGCCTACTTAAAAGCGTCTGTTTGGTGGTGCGTTTTGTAAAATAACTTACTTATAACTTAAAATAAGGACTGCCAGATATTACTTTTGGGAGGAAAAAAAAGACATGTTTCAGTCTGTAATGGATGTTTGTTTTACATATTTTAAAAAAGTAGCCGACTGATGCCCAGTTACATATTTTCCTGTCCATGCATTGAATAATTATTACACCATCTCTATAAAGACTTTATAATAGGTACAGTCACAATGAACACCTTTCCTGTGCATCATGAGACCATGTAAGCATTTTAAATTTTTTAATATATGTGTGAGACTTGTTCTGGAAGTGTGCTACTAACCTGTTCTTGACGTGTGTTTTATTTTGAATGTTGACCTTGTGTAGACTGGAACACAAGCAGCTCTTCAGTTATTGTATCCCAGAAGTTATAAATAATATCTTTATTGACTACCTCCTAAGTTCTAACTTTTCTTTTCTTTGTCACCCCCCACCTACCCACCCAATTCTTTTGGGTTACTTCCAACACAACATACACTGAAAGACAATACCTTGATTGGAATGCCATGTTTATTTAGGGTGAATCAATATAACGTGAAACCCTGAATGTAAACCTTACAAAACGTTATCAGAACTACACAAGGAGAGTGCTTCGGTCTTATGATTTTACATATAGAGTATACAAAGATTAGTACCATGACAAAACTGAGTGTCTTCATTAACCATGAGGCCTTGGCACAAGGGATGGATTTCAATACCTCAATGTATGGAGGCCCTTGAAGCCTTGTTGCCACGGCGCAAATTCTCCAGCTCCCGATGGGTGGCCATGACAGTCTGACTGGAAGAAAGTGATGAAGGCTCATTTATGAATGGGTTTTTTTTGCAAGCAACTATTTTAGTGCCTGTTTTGCTTTGACGAAACAAAGTGTGTGTGTGTGTGTGAAAGTGAGGAAGAAGTGATGTATGTGTGAGTGCTGGTAAGGGCTGGGCAAAAAAAAGAACGAACAAATCATTCTCGAGCTCAAAACATACCGAGTTTGCAATGGTATGTAAGGTTACTGGTACAAGTAAATCAAATCTCCCACTCAGTTTCCCATCAAAGCTCATTGAACAGAGTCCAACAGCAGCTCTTCCAATGTCTAGTCCAGCTACTTGGCTTTCTCCCCACCCACTCAATGCACTGAGACAAATGGCTTCTGTAAATTATCAAAGTACAGGCTACAGTGAGCCACCTGAACCACTGTCCATGATTCCTCTGCTGAAGCCACATATACCAATATACCTTCACAGACACAGACCCTCACTTTCAAACCTGCTCTTTGAGGAAGAAGTGCATAGTTGAATGAGTCCTTCGTTTGAGTTTTCGGGTATTCACTACAGTACGTAACCCATATATACTGAATACTTGACTCGGCCATATCCTGGCTATAATGACGGTAAGTATGGACAGTTATTTACAGATGTTACTAGCAGACAAGATTGCCAATACAAAATAAGAGTTCAATTTTTGGAACCATTCAAAGATAACAAGGAGGGAGATCAGTGAAAAACTGCAAATGTGAGTAGGCTATGTGGATTTACAGTGATGTACATGATGTGCAAATATGCATCGTATTCACATTAACAGGCCTACAAACGACCATATATGTACAGCGTTGTGGCGTGCAGACTAGCATTATGAAAATGAATGAATGGCAATGTGCAAAACATGCATTATTTACCTGTTCACATACTATATTATCAGAACAGGAGAAAGTGTTATGTGCAGAAATATGTCCAGAGGAAAAACAGTGTAGCAAATGACTATGATTAGCAATGCGCAGAGCAGTCCGGCATCGTTTCTACAGCCAGTGCAGTGCAGGTAAGACTAGACACAATAAGTGAAATTAATCTTGCGGTAAATAAAAACACATCCTGCAAGAATCAAGTTTCATGTGTAAAACGTTACTACAGTATTAGTAAGTTTTACACAGCATAATATTACAGAATATTTTGTTGCCCTGCAATGAGGTGTCATTTTCTCTTTTCCTCTTTTATGTCATCAGCAAAAAGGACCTTTCTCAGCCACAGAAGGCGTGTCTCGAGTGGTGGGCGTAGCTTGGTGTAGACAAGTGGAATCAATAAATTCAAACTGTTAAAAATTAAACACTTTGTATTACTTTGTAAGTCACCATTTAAAAATGTAATGATAAAATAATACAATAAATACAATTAACAGGAAATGCCACGTGTTCCCATGTGCTTATTCATGTAGTAGCAATGAATAAATATATAATATTTCAGAATCAGAACTGTATGTGTCCCTATAAGTATTAGCAGCCCTGTCCTCTATTGGCTTGAAAGTTGACTTTTAAGCCAACTCTTAATAACAGTTAATGTGTAAAGCACACAGGGTGTTGCCCGGATGTTATGAAGACCAAATAACTCAATCTAAGAAAAAAAAAAAAAAACCTGAAAAACTTGAAAAGTTCAATTCATTTTAAGGTACTGGTACGAAATGAATAAATCATGAAAAAGACTCAAACTGCCCAGCACTAGTACTGGTGAAGGGGGTTCAGTCTAAAGCTTTAGCAGTGTTACTCAATTAGCCTTAATAGAAGGTGCCGAGCAGTCTGCAGCTGAAAGAGCTGAGTAACACAATCTGACCAATTAGAGCTCAGAGGTGGATGTGAAGAGGGTGAAACTGACCAATGACATCAGAAGTCAAAAGTTCAACATTGGGAGGAGAGACAAGGAGAAAGGGCAGAGGGGGAAGAGGAGAAAATGGGAATAGAGCGAAAGAGAGACAAAAACAAGGACAGAAGTTACTAACTTTAGAGAGGAGAGTTCCCTGATCAGCCCACACATCAGGTCTGTAGCATCTTCCTGACAGTGTGAGGAACCAAGACCTCCATCCCACTTCATCACCTCCTCCTCACTGGATGGAGAACAGGGTGAAAAGTTGGAGCAATGAGAAGCTGTTACACAAGCTTGTTATACAGTCTAAATTTGAATTTGCTTAGGATAGGAACTCAAATGTTTTGATGTTTTGTTAATAGCTTTGCCATAGATAGATTCCTACAGTTCCTACACCTTTTTGCTAATACAATTAATGTCTTTTCCAAGACTATTTCATGTCATGACTATTTCAAATGTCACTTAATTTACATCACTATCACTTAAGAATCACTTTCTGATATGTTTTTTTTTATTATTAGTCAAAGGTGAGTGGATCAACAAGCAGCCAAGCTTAACATTAAACATTTCAGTGGTTGGAAAAAAAAATCCATTACATTTACAAAACTATAACTTTTCCTGGACTGGAAAACACATTTTGGAATTCCATGATTTTCCAGGTTTTCCATGACCATGCAGGGTGAGAGAAGATTGTAGGGAGACAAAATAGGAGCTCATGTTTTGTGAACTTCTTGTCGCTGGGCATTCATCTAAAGGACCAGTGTCCTAATCTCTCTGAAAGGCTCTCTTGCCCCTCCCCTCTTTCACACCACAGTCTGTGATCTTTTACCGCTGAACTTAACTCCCTACCCTCCTTCCTTCTTCCTTACATCAGAACAATGTTGTTCAGCTGAGAGTCAGACACATAATCCAGGGACCCAATTCCAAATGGGTCAATGGTGTCCCTGGCCTTAGGGTGCTCAGTGCTCATAGGAGATGGACCAGTGCCAGGGTTATCATCAGGAACACACTGGGACACACAAAAACAAAACTCAACATACATATTCTAATAATACTGTTTTCAGCTCACTAATCACTATTTTGGTTACAATAGATAAAAAAGAATCTACTTTTAATACTGTAAACATTTCATCAATCCCTGTCATGCTTCTGGCCCTACCACTCACATTGCCATTTTCCTCTGAGCCACTAGGTGTTACTGCAGCCTTGCAGATCTCCTCAGAGCTACAGATGAGCACTTGTGGTCCGGCATCTGTGGATGAAGCCCCAGTGTCGGCCACAGCTCCACCCCGGGCCTCACCTCCCATCTCTTCCATTCTCCCATTCCTTGTTCCGTCCATCTGCAAAGACGAGGTCTGGTTTCCTTCATGGTGCTCTCCCTCAGTCCCGACATTCTTAGAGGTATCAGTGGGGAAAATGGTGGCGGGATAATAGTCTGATTCTCCAGATCCATCTTCCTCCTCTTTTGCTTGTTTCTCATATTTTTCAATTGTAGTCTCAACTGCGCTTCCCTCTACTTCCTGTTGCTCTTCCCTCTCTGCTGGGAGATCCATCCCTGGGTCGTTGATGTGTCCTGGACCAGGCTCTACACCAGGGTTAGCCTGGCAGGTCTCTCCCTCTGAGCAGCCTGGATCTTGACCAAATGGGTTGCACACATTATTGGTCACATCTGAGGTAGTCATGGCAACGGAGACTTCTGCTTCTGTCCTATGGGATTAAAAAACAATGTTGTCATCATGATGTGTAAAAATAAAAAAATAAAAATTATTGTAGGTCTAGGTTTGGATTTTGCAATAAATGATACTGACCTGTCCTCCCTTCCACAGTGTCTTGACTGAAGTTTCATCTCTGCCCCGCTCTGCTCTGTGACTCTGCCTACTGGGATGGATAGAGGCGAGGATGATAATGACATTGAATGTATGATCTCTTCTTTAGCGACGATGTCAGATGTCGTATTACCACTCTTCCTCTCACCTCCCTCTGTTCCATTTTTCCCATTTTCACGTTTTTGTGTCTGTAAAAAATTACTCCGCTCCTTCTCTGTCAAACCACACATACCCATCCTTCTCTTCTTTTTGGCTGGCAACCCCACCACTGCCTCCTTTGTGATTTCCTTCCCCTTGTCATCACCCATGCAAACACAGTTGGGTTCTTTTTGGCTGTCTCGCTCCCCAATGTCACCCTCCTGGGAGGTTGGCAAGGAGGGCCGGAGTTGATCTGTAGGTGTGTGAGATGGGGACCTGTTAGATTCCTGTGTCTTTATGTCCTCTTCTTGCTCCTCTCCACCTTGGTTATCAATTGAGGATTGTACTCTGAAGTCCTTGAGCTGAGAATCATTGTTGGGATTGGTCAGCAAAGTCTCCCCTTGCCCTGTCCCTTCAACTGCTTTATCCATGACATGCTCCACGATGCTTGTTGCCATCAAATATTTTTCCTCTGTGTCAGACCTTTGTGTGGCAGGAAAAGACTGTTCTTCTGCCTGCTGCTGTTGGGTTGAACTCTTGGTGCATTCCTCCAGAGGGGACTGGGGACACTCTGGTGGTGGTGTGGCAGCTGCTGTTGCGACATTTCCCTCAGTGTCCTGAACATGAGGAAAGAAATTCAATAAAGTGGTGTAATACGTACATTTATTTTTTATTAGAGTAAATGTTTCAACCACTTCAAATTACCTGCTGCGGCAGAGTGGGCTGAACATTATCAGACAGGGTCATTTTATCATCTGGGCATTCCCTCTTCCTTGACCTGAGTGACCTAGGCTGGGGTGGAGCTAAGCCTTCTTAGAACAAAAAATGAATGATCAAATCGGTTTACCAAATTCAGAAATGGATAATCACTGTAGGTGATGAACACTTATGAACGCTTTGTCTATGATAATGTAAGTCTATATATATGATATACAGAATGTCAGACAGCTAGGTGTTTCAACAACTTGAATAATAAATATATCAGCCTTCATTAATTAAATGCACAGTAGCACAGCTAACTAATATCATGAAGTTAGCAGCTCCTTTACCACTGTTGGTGGTGATCTTTGTTCTTCCTTTGGTCATCTTCCCTTCCTGAAAAAAAATAATAAAGGGCAGGAAATATGGAAAAGATAAACTTTCCCATCTAAGGATACTGTGTCCCATTATTACAGTTGTAGCTAGCTGGTTTACTAGCCAACTACACTAGATGGGTTGTACGTCTCAAAACATTTAAGGATGTAACGTTAGCTAGTTACACTGAATGCAGAAAGTTTAGACTGAAGAAATAATGTGGGTACTGAACGTACGTAATCTGCTAATTACATGAATTCCCTGTCCGTTATGGGTAATAACAGTTTGATAAATAGCTTAATGTACAATGTTTCCCAAAGTCCTACTATAGCTGCGCACCTGTACTTTGTTGACGCTACAGATGCTTCTAGGTTTTACGTTAGTAATGGGCGTGTTCCGCCAAAGCCGTAAAGCACGATTCGCGTTGCCAGTGGCGACGTAATGCAGGAAGTAAATTCCACAGTTTACCGTGCTTGTTTTGACAGCTCAAACTATAAATTACCGTTGTCTTGCTTCTTTCTCAACGTTTACGTATTATTTCTGGACAGTAGTCTAATTGAATAAGTGAACCCTCAAGCTGTAACACTAACATCGCGGTCCGTGGAAACTGTAACAAGGTAATAATAACTCGCCTGTACTAACATTGTTTATAAAATTGCATAGTATATTGTGCTAGCTATTAGCTATATACTTATACCTCGATGACAACAGCAAGTTAAAATGATTATGCCGAATGCTATAACGTTACTGTTCCTGATATTGATATTGCAAATTTCTACAATGTATGTTTGAACAGTATATGTTGTCTATTAATCAGGTGTCCATCTCCTCTCTATTCCTTCTCTGCTGAATTGGTGTAATCTCTAGCTAACTTTACAACAAAAAAATCACTTCATGAATCGCAGTCGGAACCCCCCTCCTCGGGGTCAAGGGGCAGCCCGAGCCAAACAGGTAATTCACCTGATATCTGCTTTTAAGTAGTAGGTACAATATATGCAGCAGTTGTGATTCAGCAACTCTCTTTCTCTCTTCCTGTCTCTCGACATGTCTCTCTTTCTTAGATGGGTCTGCTCCTTGACCTGTCCCCAGATGGAGGGATGGATGATGGAGGAAATGAGGAAGATCTGGAAGCAGAGCTTCTGACCCTAATGGGAGAAGGAGGGGGGATGTCACCAGGGAAGAAGGGTGGAAGCAGAGGTGAGAAAGAATTACTTATTATTATTTACTTAGCATATGTCTCTGATATAGATCTAAATGAACTGGATATTTTAGTCCACACCTTACCAATGGAAAGCATAAGTTGAGCTGTCCGTCTTATCCATCTGATATTAGGTTTCCAGTGCTTAAGGGATTTGTTTGATTTGTTTGATACTCTCTAATAATATGCTGTTACATGATCTAGTGATGCTTCTGATGTATTTGTCCATGTCTAGCTGTTCCTATGGCTGACATAGAGCGAATGGCAGCTCTCTGTATGAAAGACCTGGATGATGAGGAAGTAGGGGATGATGATTTGGATAATGATGAAGACCTACTGGTAATAGACCACCCTTTCCTTTTTATGAATTTTACAAAATAATGGCCATGAGGTTAGAAATTGAATCATTTTATATATCAGCATTTTCATCTTCTTTCCTCTTCGTTGTGTGAATCTTTGTGTCACTATACATAGGCAGAACTGAATGAAGTTTTGGAGGATGATGAGGAGGAAACTCCTAGACCTGCCCCTCCTGCAGCCACCCCAACTGCTCCCAGACCCAACGTCACTCCAAACTCCACTCCTACTACTCCCAGCGGTACAACTGGGCTGCAATCCCGCCTAGTGGAGCGCATTGACATGTATAAGACAGCCATTTCCAATGCCAAGGCCGCAGGGGAATCCAGCAAAGCTCGAAGATATGACCGTGGATTAAAGGTCAGGAGATGAAGGGAAACATCAGCATAAGCTGACATCCCTATACATACTATAGCTACGTGTTACTGCCTTCATTTCAATCATTTTATATTTCTATATTTTCCATTCATTCATTTGCCTTCTCTTCTTTCACCTTAGACGTTGCAGTCCATGTTGGCGTCTGTCATGAAAGGGAAACCAGTCGATGAGGAAGAGATCCCGCCTCCTGTTGCTATAGGTGGAAAGCCTAACCTTACAGCTCAGTCTGAACCAATCAAGGAACGGGAACTGCCAGACCCGGCACTGATGACCTCCCCTTCCACCAATCAGAAACCTCTGAAGGAGGCTCCACCGGCACCGGTCCGTAATGCTAAGCCGCACTATCTGACCCCACCACAGAAGCCTGCTGCTGCCATCACCCCAGACACTCCTGCTATCTCTCCCCTCACTCCAAGCCAGCCTAATGCACAGCACTCAGGTACAGATACACATTATGAGGTACTCACAGTGATGACATACAGCTTGCAGTATTCTCTCCCACTTGTCACGCTCCACCATATACTAGCCATATAGAAGTAAAGAACACCAAAAATTCATCTTGACTGAAAAGGTCATAACTGAAATCAACACACTATTCACACTACACACAACACTTCCTATTCAAAGAGATTTCATGATTACTAGCTCTCTTAATTACCCCAAATAGACTTGGTTTTACACAGTATTCAGTATTTGCTACTGTCACGCCTGTCTGCTAAATGTCACTGAAAATGGAAATGTCACTGTGCTCCCCTGAGCAGTAAAACATTGTAGTTTGTTTGCATCTCTTTGTCTTTTTCTCTCTCTCTTCCTATTTTCCCTACTCTCATCCCTTTAATGCCCACCACCTCCACTCCTTCCAGAGCTGAAACAGGCAGTGTTGTCCAGACAGAGGGAGTACAAGATAGCTGCCATTCAGGCCAAGCAGGGCGGAGACTCTGAGCTGGCCAAACGACAATACCTCATTGCCAAGGTACATAGGACCACTATCGATCTATCAGTTTAATAATTAGATGTCGTAGTTTAAGTGCATAGTCTATAGGTGTATGTTTGTGACAGAGAGTCTTACATTGATCCTAATAGATTTGACCTCCCTTAATGCAGAAACTGGACACACTGGTGGAGGCACTGGACAAAGGAGAGCCAGTAGATCTCACCTCCCTACCACTCCCTCCCGGTCAGTGGAACCAGTTTAAATTATAATCAAATCAAAATTCATTTAACAAACCAAACCAAACAAAGGTACAAAGCAAAGAACGAGAAGAAGAGGAGACCAAACCTTTAGTACCTTTTTCTGTATTTAATAAGACACATGATCAAGATAGGTGAGCACAAAGAACGAGACAATGTTGTTTTGTTTATTTTCTCCATTAAATGCTGTATTTAGAGACCAAAAGGCTGCAAGTTAACGTGAAGTGTAACACAGATCGTCCTGACTACATCGCAGTAGTAGTACTACAGCAAGTTTTCAAGTCTTCTGTTGTTTGCCTTCAAGTTTCCAGGCACTTTCCAGAATTCACTGGGTGTGGCTTGCTGATCATTTAAATCTTCACCTGATGTTATTGATGTTCCAACCTCTGCTGCTTTCTGGCCATCAACAGGAGATGCAATAGCAGAGCGTTCTCTTCCTCCTCCCCAGTCTTCCTCCAAACCCGGCCCCCCTGCTGCTCCTGCACCTGCACCGACCCAGGTGGCCAGTGCCGGTAAGACACCAGTAAACAAGAGCCATATTTGTGTGTGATCCATCCTACTAAATGATTAGTGTATTTAAAAATATATTGTGTGTGTGTGTGTCACAAAGACTTGGCTCCCCCAAGCAATATAGCAGAAGCCCTGCAGCAGAGGATGGACAAATACAAGGCAGCAGCAGAGGGAGCCAAGAGCAAAGGAGATGACCGCAAGGCCCGCATGCACCAGCGCATTGTGAAGGTATACATACTACACTTTGAAAACACAGTGCACTAATAATTTTCAGAGCAAAAATATTTATTCCAAAAGCAATGTTAAATACATTCTTACAGTTGAAATTAAATCAAATATGATATTAGAATATTCAAAGGGTTAACATTATTAAAAACAGCTATTGGTGATGTACCTTGTATTCCTGAGCCTATTTCGTCATCTGGTGGTGTATTTTCTTATTTCCATGGACAACTGGCCACATGTAGACAATGTGACGTCACCTCAGTACATTTACAGCGCAGCTACAATGGAGTTTATTTGCAGAAAAAAAACGAATATCTAAAACATCAACCGTAAACGTCAGATTTTAGCGTCAGTCCCTCACTATTTTATACTCACTCACTATTTTATACCGATGTTCAACAATGATACAGGGAGAAAGCCATCATAGAAGAGGAAGAGATACCAATTTTCTCCACTGACAGTAGCCTCAGTAGACCAGAAAGCAACGCAGCCACATGCCATGTTGCGTTTTGAGTAAGGGTTGCAACTCTCGCTTTTTCTCAACTGGTAAAATTCGCTCTCTTGCTCTCACTATGCTATCGCTATTGTTATTGCCCTCTCCACCGACAGATATAAATCATCAGTTCACTCTCCTGGGGCTTGTCAAAAGGCATTCTGGGAAATTCTGGAAATCAGTAACTGAAGTAGTAGAGGCACATTGAGGGAAAGTGGATACAACAAAAAGATAAATTACAACACTTCACCATAAAATGAAATAAAACTCCTGGAATGCATTGAGCATCACAGATTGATGACATATATTGGTGTAAGAGTATCTGAGAGAGGAGTTTTCCTTTAATGAATGATAACAGTATTGTCAATTTCTTTCTTTTAACCTTCCTTTACAGCAATACCAAGATGCCATCAGAGCCCACAAAGCTGGACGACCAGTTAATTTGGCTGAACTACCTGTGCCACCAGGTAAGATTGTTTCATTATCCTGTTCCTGTTGTGCCTGTTCCTGTTATAGTTTTATCATGTGTGTGTCGCTCCTCTAGGCTGTCCCCCAATCCAGGGCTCAGAGGTTGTTCAGCAGAACTTCATGGGTGTCCTGGAAACGGCAATGAAACTAGCCAATCAGGACGCAGATGAGGAAGAAGAGGAGGATGGTCGAGGAGAGGTTGTCAAGGTAAGAGGAAACACTATAGAGACAGATGCCACCTGAATGCTGAAATTATGATTAGACAGCAGGTAGGTTTCAGCCAGGGAATCTGACTGGTCCATAATCATAATTCCCATAAAGCTTTGCTAACCAGGCTTTACTGTTTGCTATGCCAACTCAGGGCAGAATTATTGAATGTTTCCTGTCTTGTCATTCTTATGCATACTACTTTGGAAAGAAATTTTCAGACAGGAGACTTACTACTGACATTATTCTGCTACACCTCATGCCTATTGCATCACTGTCATACCCATAATCACAGTAAGGACTATTACTATAGTAAGTTATCAACAGCAATATAGTTTAGATTTAGTTGATAATTTAGTTGATGAAATTGAAGCGATAATTCCACATCCATGTTAAGATCACCAATGTCTCAAGCTGCAGGAGCTGTAAGAGAGAAAAAGACCTTACAGACTGGTTGTATTTTGTCTACTTTCTTTCTCTCCAGCCTGCAGTGCGTCCTCACACCCAGAAAGCCAAATCTCCAGCTCCTCAGGCGCCTGGAGGCTCCACAGCTCCTACTCAAGGCACCAAACTGGGACCTAAAGGTGTGGGTGTGTGGGTGTGTGGGTGTGTGGGTGTGTGGGTGTGTGGGGTGTGGGGGTGTGTGGGTGTTGGGGGTGTGTGGGTGTGTGGGTGTTGGTGTGTGGGTGTGGGTGTGTGGGTGTGTGGGTGTTGGGGTGTAGGTGTGGCTGTGTAGGTGTGGGTGTGAGGGTGTGTGTGTCTCATACAAAGTGTGTATACAAAGAGTTTTTCTTTTTCTCAATCATTCCTGCAGCAAAGCAGCAGCTGGATTTCCTGTTGCTACGGCGACAGGCGTTTGTGCGTGCAGCGCTGCGCTCCAAGCAGATGAAGGTAGGTTATTAACTTTGTTTCTACTGTTATCCTTTTCGTTATTTCTTAACATTTCCTTCTGTTTTTCTGGCATCTTTTTATTTTCTTGATGTAATTATGCCGCTGTTCAGTTGTTTGCAAGTCTTGAGCTTTGAGGTTTGACTCATGAGTCGGCGGTTGGTTGGTTGATTGTCTGTCTGTAGGACATGGCTGGAGCAGCACAGCACCTCAGACATGCCAAGGGACTGGACCCCATGATTACTGCTGCCAAGGCTGGCCTACCTGTAGATATCTCCAAGGTAATAGGTGTGTGTGCGTGTGCGGGTGTAATAATTAAAGTCCAAATGAACTATACAAGAAGATAGGGGAGGTTTGTGTATGTGTGTGTGTGTGTGTGTGTGTGTGTGTTGCGTGGGGTTGTCACAGCAGTATGTGAAGTTGTGTGTGTCAGTTGTCTTAATACAAGACATGAAAGAAGCAAAACACCTATGTGCACATCTTGACCTCACCTCCTCATCCTCCCATACTTGCCAAACTCTCTCTCTCATTTTTCGCCTCACCCACTTGCTTAACACCTCTGCCTCACCTCTCTCTCCCCAACTCTCTTTCTACTGTCTCTACTGTCTTGTTTCTCACCACCTTTGTCATTGCCTCCTTCTCTCCAGGTTCCCAGTGCTCCAGTCAGTGAGGAGGACTACTCCCTGTCTCGCTCCCGTACCTCCCCTCTCTCCCCTCGCTCCAGTGAGCAGTACAACCACCTCATGGAGCTCTTACGACAGCAGCATGAGGTTAGCACACACCCCTCCCCGCCTTTTTATATACGTTATTACGTGTTAACAATACACTACTGTAGCACCTAAATGGAGCTTACTGTATTTCAGCAAAGGGATACATTATCGATACAACCTCCATGATTATAGGCAATCAATAGCTCTTGCACTATCTTCCCAGTTGAGCAACTTTTCTGAATAGACTACTCCTACTTTAATATATTTTGTTATGATACTTTTTTTATACTACTTTTAACTCCTTACCTTTTATCCATTGTTTTCTTCCCTATTCTGGATCTACAGAAATGTCTGGGCTACTCTCAGCAGTTCACACACATTGGCAATGTGGCTGAGACTGTAAAGTAAGTAACATTCCTTGTGTGTGTGTGTGTGTGTGTGTGTGTGTGTGTGTGTGTGTGTGTGTGTGTGTGTGTGTGTGTGTGTGTGTGTGTGTGTGTGTGTGTGTGTGTGTGTGTGTGTGTGTGAGTGTGAGTGTGAGTGTGTGTGTTTTCATAGATGTCTTTCTGTCTGTTATCTGAAAAGCCATGATCGCATTTAATGCATCATTCCTTTATGTTGCTAATTGTTCTATGCAAGGATCCTGCGACTCAAACAGGAACCTGCTGACGAAATGTGATGTTGTTTTTGATGAAAATCATAATTTAGTATATATTAGGACATTAGGACAGTAATGAGCTAATTACATAAATGAAAAACAAGAAAAAATCGATCTATCAGGCCTAGAACTGCTGCTTGGCAGAACTTTGATTTTAGTGTTACAATATTTTCATTGCTACTAAGATTTACTAAGATTTACTGGAGAAATGTTTTCATTATGAAAACAATTTCATTTAATTCACGATCATGCTCCTAAATTTATTTTGTGCTCCAAAATTTTAAAAAAGTAGTAATGTGCTCCTTGGAGAAAATATCACTGTAGAGCACTGCAGCATCTTGCTCAAGGACACTGGACTGGTCACTGTCTATGCAGAGATCAGACCTGTGACATTCCAGTGACCACTAGGCCATCCTGTTGCCCTGTGACATGTGATGATTTGTGTTTAAGCGACAGCTCTTCCTCTCACCAGGTTTGAGAAGCTAGCTGAGGAGTGTATGACGAACATAGAGATACTGAAGAAGGCCCACGCCAAGGGCCACCCAGTCCCCAAGTGCCACACTGAGGAGAGGACCTTCAACACTGTCAAGTCAGCAACTAACTCATGTGATATTGTCAAGGAAACACCAACTTCATGTCGTATCAGAAACATCACGATGCATCATAGATATCAGTACCTCGTATCTCATCGTTCATTTAATCTGATGAAGATTATTCAGCATTTGTGTTGATGATAGTGGTATGAAAACCAGCTCTTTTAGACACAAAGAGGACTGCTCTCTCTGATTAGAGAGATGAGTAGAGTAGATGAGTCAGCCTTGTTGGCCAGATGAACTCAGAGTGACTCACAGTGACTCACACTCACACTGGCACTCTGGCTGTGGCCCAGTATCACACTAACAGCTAGCGGCTAGGTGATTCTGGCATTGGCCCATAGCTAACAGTCAGGGTTGTTTGGCTCTTATTGATGCTGACTGACCGTTGTCTGTTACTCATGATGCTGGCTGTTAATGCTTGTGACTTATGTTTTTGTTTTTTTAGGATCTTCCCCAACCTGACAGTTAATGACATGATGCTGTACATCATCAAGGGCATTAATCTACCAACTCCTTCAGGTAGATAAGCCATGCAGTATTCTCGCATTCTCCGTCAAATCCAGCACATCGTATGTGTACGCCTACCTTCCGTTTCTCCTCTAATCTCCCCTCCACCCTCAGGTGTCTCCGCTAGTGATCTGGATTCCAGTGTGAAGTTTGAGTTTCCTTTCCCCAGTGTGGTAAGAAACAGCTGCTCGTGCAATCTTACACAGTCACACGCAATTTGTGATTTTTCACTGTTTCACTCTGTTGATATCTAGGCGTTGTTTTATAATTGTGTGTGTGTGTGTGTGTGTGTGTGTGTGTGTCTGTGTGTGTCTGTGTGTGTCTGTGTGTGTCTGTGTGTGTCTGTGTGTGTAGGAGGAGGCCCAGAGGGACAAAACCAGCACAGTGAAGAGCACCAACAGTCCAGAGTTTAAGGAGCAGTTCAAACTGAACATCAACCGTACCCACCGAGGCTTCAAACGAGTGGTCCAGTCCAAAGGCATCAAGTTTGAAATCATACACAAGGGGTAAAAACAATGACTGGGGCAATATATGCAAATGCTTCTCTGTTAATCTGTGTGATATGTGTTGTAATTGCCATGTCCATTGTATCTAGGTCAATTGAATTCTCTGTCTGTTTACAGGGGCCTGTTTAAGACAGACAAGGTAGTGGGCAACGCTCAGCTGAAGCTGGAGGCTCTAGAAAACCAGTGTGATATCAGAGAGATTATAGAGGCGAGTACTGATAATATGCAAATACACACACGCACGCACGCACACACACACCAACCTTATCTAACTGTGCATATGTGTTTCTTAGGTGCTGGATGGACGTAAGGCCACGGGAGGCAAGCTGGAGGTGAGGGTGAAGATCAGAGAGCCTCTAGCAGGAGTTCATCTCCAGACCGTGACAGAGAAATGGCTGGTTCTTCACGCCGTCTCCTCCCCCTCTCCTCCAGAGAGACAAAAGGAACGGGTAAGTAGAGGGAGAAAGAAAGGGGACGCATAATACACTGAAAGAAAGCTGGTGGATAACCCAAACAATGAAATGGATCGCTTAAAGCCTGTGTCCAATCACCCCATTCAGATTCTCAAGATTTTGTGAAAACATCTCAAAAAGAAATGTGCAGTTTTCTCCACCAGTCACACGCCCTGATCAAAATGATGATTTTTCCAGAGTAGCATAGGAACCAGAGCAGAGATGCACAGCCGTCTGTTTCAGTCGCCAGGAATCAGTTGTTACTCCCATTCTGCCAAGTAAACCAGTGTTTTGCAACAAAGCCTTTTCGTCAATTGTTGGTATGATTATTGAAGGAGTGCATGACAGTAGCATGAAATTACATTGAATGGGTTATTTCAGTGAAGTGTCTGTTTGTCTATATTAGGCCCCATCTCCTCGGTCCAAACCCAGAAATGAACCAAGCAGCCGGACCAGTCATCCCAGCAACTCTCCTCCCCAGTACAAACTCCACAGCTTCAGCCTCTTGCACTATGACAAGGAGAGGTTTGAGAGAAGGGTAGGTGTGTCTGTGTTGGTGGGTGGGTGGGTGGGGGGGTCCGGGTCCTGAAAGCCTTGTCAGTCATTCTGCTTGAATTCCCTCAGATTGCAGAATACCGAAAGAACCGACGGGATCCCCCAGCTGACCTCATTCATCAACACAAAGAGGTCATACACAGACTGCAATGGCAGAAAGCACAGCTAGAGAGGGGCTCTCCTGCTCTGTTTGCAGGTAACACACACACACACACATATGTGTACAAGTATTTACATTGCAAAAAGGTACGTATACATCTCCTCCACATAAAGACATGTCTCATATCTATATGATCTACATTTTCTTTCCCCATATGTGTGCAGAGTATGAAAGTGTGTTACGCCGCTTTGCCCAGGGACTCGCTGACTCAGTGAAGAAATTCTCTAGCCAAGGCAACAGGGTGAGTACAGGGTCGTGTGTGTGTGTGTGTGTGTGTGTGTGTGTGTGTGTGTGTGTTGTGTGTGTGTCACAAAGACTTGGCTGTAATATAGCAGAAGCCCTACGAATGTTTCCATTCCCTTTCCTTTATAGGATGCTGCCAAGGATGCTCTGGGGAGGTTGAAGATGGTAGAGAATGAGGTAAAGACTGTGTGTGTGCGTGTGTGCGTGTGTGCGTGTGTGCGTGTGTGCGTGTGTGCGTGTGTGCGTGTGTGCGTGTGTGCGTGTGTGCGTGTGTGCGTGTACTATATATGCTACTGTCTTTATAGACTATATATATATTTTTTCCCTTTCTGCTTCAGCTGGAATCGCTGAAAAGGAAACTCACCCCATGAGACAAGAGAAGGAATAAGGGAGTGGAGAGCTGGCTGGAATACTGTTATATCAGCACGCGCACACACACCATCTTTAAGCATCTTAATCGTGATCCTATGCTGCTCCATGTCTACAACTAGTGCATGAAGAACCTTGATGATTCTGTCAATAGATTTTATAACTTGTGTCATTATGAAAAAACTACAAAGGGACCCAGAAATTGAAGCTACCATTAAACCACAATGAAGAGCAGGGAAAGAGGAAGGCTTATTTGCACTTAGAGACAAGTAAAACACACTACAGCAAACTGCCTTCAAAGGGCTCCTTTACACACTTTACTAACTGTTTTTCTTTAATTTGCTTCCTTCTCTTGAGTTGTCTCTCTTGAGTGAAGAATCCTCTTGAAGTTACCCCTGATTTACATTAGACTCCAGTTCAGATGGAGTCATTTGGTATCCATAGATGATCAAAAAATAAGTGTGTGTGCGTGCGTGAAAGAACCCATGAAAGTGAAAGTGTAACCCATGGACTAAGATGACTTTAACTCCTTCTTATATTTGATGTGTGTAATGAGCTTAATCTAATCTGTCTGCTCCAGTATTCCCAGATTAGAGTAATCTGCTGCGTTTGGAGTAGTGTGATATGGGAATGAAAATGGGGCTCCAGGGCGCTGCAGCTACATCCCATAATGAGGGATTAGTGTTTGTGTCACCAAGGAGACGACTCATTCAGGCGTAGAGCCGCCTGTGGGGTTAGGGGTGCAGGCTGTGGGGTGTTTACAGCATGCTGTGAATGTGGTACAAGCTTAGCTCTGGCGATGGATCGCTTCTTCTTCATCAACTACTTCCTCTTTGTTGATGTCTTCATCTTTGCCGTCTTCACACCAATTCCTTTGCAGATATTCATGGGTGATTGTGAATATCTTTCCTTTTAACTGTTCTGCAAACTATGTTAAATCAATTGTGGTGTCAGTTACAAAATAATCAATTGGAAAATGCAACATCCGCTTCGTCACTGTAATGCGTCAAGTAGAGCTGCACAACAGCAGAGGATTTTCCGTAGAGATATAATATGTAGTGTACGGTGCAGTGAATGGATCCTGTGTCACTGAAATCTCCAATGACTGCACATTGGACTGCTGAATAACCTAACCAGAGGAAGAGAGGCGAATATGCATTACTATGGTTGGATAATTGCACATTTCTATGTCCGTCTATGGACATCCTTGTCAGTCCTCTCTACCTTAAGCTTTTTGGAGTGTGAAAGCAAAAGGACACAATCCAGATGCATCCTGCAAAACTTTCTAACAAGGAGATTCTAGCTGACATATGCAGGCGCCTTGGAATAAATAAAGTGCTACCACAGTTCAAGTATAAAAAAAATCCAATAAATTGTCATTGTTGGAGCATTTAATTCCAGTATTGTTGGCATGTATTCTTAGTTCTGTTTAGCACATTGGAAAATGTCTCCTGTAAATCCAGAAGTTCTCTTGGTGTGGATCCATATTGATCCTGCCCAACCAGACTGGCCAGTGTAAATGAGCTGACCCTTCAATATTGATGTTGTCTGTTGACTCTGTTAGCAATTTGTTGGTCATGTGTAAGGGCAAAGTCGTCAGTTTACGCTAAACCTGCCTCACTCTAGTAGCAAATACACTAAATTATAATCCTGGTTAAAGCGGGCCTGATATAGGTTCTCTGTAGTCCATGGTGATCCTTTCCATACCCCCCCCCCCCCCCCCCTCTCTCTTTTCTTCTCAGGAGAGGACATCTACTAACAGTTCATGATCTTTGCTTTTGACTTAGTGATTTTAAAAATACCTTTACCGTGTTTTTTTTTCTAGTTTTTGTACGTTTACCTATGTATGGAATGGCACTTCACAAGAAATGTGAGAGAGACCGAGCTTCGACTTTACTAGTGCCAGTAGATATTGGGGAAAGCCATTTAGACCCACTATCTAGCTCTGAGACAAGCCTGGATTGCAGTTGGTGTGTCTTCGAATAGTGTTTACTTGCAGGGCCCTTTGCTCTCACTCTAAACTGTCTCCCTTCTCCTCTATCAAGGGCAGCAACTTTAACCCCACATCAGCCCAAATACACATACACGTGCACACAAAGTCAGTCCACTCCATGTGGCCTCTGAGGCCGACAACAGGCTCATCAGCATTCTGTGTGGTAGTTGAATGGTCAGGGCAGCGGCATTGGGACAGATTGTTAAAGTTAGTCTGACTGGTGGCTCACTTGTTTCCCTTGCACATACATCATTTCTCAATCTCTTTTTTTTTAATTTTGTTCTCAGTTATCCTTCCTTGATCTGTTTCCTCTCATCCTCCTATACCATTAATTGGCTACACTCCATTTACTAAGGGGAAAGTTTGGTGGATTGTTTGTGTTTTTGTCCTGATCAGCTGCAGTACATGTATTCATCTGGGCTTAGGAAAATATCATTGAATCATGAAACATGTTTATCTGTTAAGTCATGTAATGGCAATCAGTACAAATTTGTTAATATATATATATACTATATATACAGCATTTGCGCCGTCTCTATTTTTAATGGAAGATGTGATGTGTGTGTCTCCAGGTGGAAATGTATGAAGGCCTGATTGTTTAGGCTTTAATCTTGTTATTTGAGGTGTTAATGCCAATATTAAAATATTGAAACGACATTGGGTTTGTGTCCTCATTATATGCCATAGTATATTATCTGTATTGATTTTTTTTTTTTAAAAGCAACAGCCTTGTAAAAAATAAAAAATAATACTGTTTCCGGAAGAAAAGAGCCACGTCTTTTTGTTGAGACTCCTCTGTTGTTAAGGGGAGCTCCGGGCTTTGCTGTTATGCTAATAACTTATTGGAATGTGAAATTTCTCCTGACAAAGGGGAAAAGATAGAGGGGGAGGGGAAGAAAGGGGACTGAAGAAGCCGGGTACCAAAATAGAGCGGAGGGAGTCTACATTAAAATTGGAGAACCCGCGAGAGGAGGGAGGGCTTCCTGTTAGGAGGAGCACGTGGTTCCGTGTCTGCCCTGTCAGTGTGTAGAGGTTTCTGAGCCATCTCTCTCGCCCTAAACTCCTCCGTTCACACAGCTTGCAAGCTAGCACTAATTTCCCGGCGCCCCCTCTTTTTATTCCGCCCCAACCGCACCCCCTTCTAGCTGCACTCCCCTCCTCTCACTTTACGACGGCTCCCAGGACCGCCGACATCCAGGCCGCTGTCACTCCAACTTCTGTCTGTTGAGCGCGAGAGAGAGAGAGTGTGAGAGAGAGAGAGGGAGGGATAGAAAGAGAGCGAGTGTGTGTGTATGTGTGTGTGAGAGAGAGAGAGAGAGAGAGAGTGTGTGCGCACCGCAACCGTCCACCCGATCCCACCATCCACCTCGTTTGGTTTGGGTCATGACGCTGGAAGCGATCCGCTACCGGTCCGGGTCTCTGCAGATCCTCAACCAGCTGCTTCTGCCACACCAGACCGTGTACGATGAGGTCCGCTCGGTCCAGGACGGATACGAGGCCATCAAGTCCATGAAGGCAAGGAATACGACTCCTCTCTTTCCTCTCTGTTTCTAGGGTTCTCCCCCCCCCCACCCCCTCTATGTACGTGATCGTAATCGTGTGTGTGTTTTATTGCCGCTAAACGGTGTGTTGACTGGTCGGGATTTTGTCGGTCTTTTGTGCTCCGATCGCTCGCGCTTATTCCGGTTGGCTCTGGTCTGCGTGGACGGGCGCATGTGTTGCCATTTGCTCGTCCCGGCCTGTATTTGTTTTGAATGCATCTGCAGCACCCACTACCACCCACCACACTCAAGTGTCTCTGCCACAGCGATGCGTTGAGTGGAATAAGGGCTGGATGCCGTCGAGGCTGGCAGGAGTTTCTCCCCACGCAGACCCTACCGACCGTATCAGCCCCCCAGATTAACTAACGCATGCCGAAAATGACTTGGGATCACATTATTTATTAATAGTTTTCGCATTATCATGTGCAAGCACGACAAACCAGGTATCTGCACACAGCCACCCACCCATGAAATGTACCCCCCCCCCCCCCCCCCTCCTCCTCTCCTCTTTCTTTGGGAGAGATTATTGATGAATTATTAATGACCTTTACCAGGCTTTTTGTTAGCGTTTTGGTCTTGGTGCTTCGCTCTGTGACACCTTCACTTGATTTATCTCTCTCAGTGTGAGAAACATTGGCCAAGGTGTTAAGGTTTTTGCTTTGGTTGCAACACGTTGAAATGTTCACCTAGTAGATAATCACCCTTTTGTCCTGCCGGATACACAGGCATACACGCTTGATCTTATGTGTGTGTGTGTGTGTGTGTGGCGGAGTGAAGGAATGTACCATAACCAGAGAGGATGATGTCATGATATTAGTGCTTATGGGAGAGATAGACAGAGAGATGATGTCATGGCCCTGTGGTTTGTCTGTGTGTATATTTCAACACACTCAGGACAACTTTTGGCTCGCTGCCTTCATCATTGTCATCCACTTGCCTAGATCCCGATAGTGCAAGGGAGACTGTTGGACACTTTATTTTGTGATAGGCCTGTAGCCACGTGAAAACTTGAAGCCACTGGAAGACGCCATGAAACAGAGAGAAGAGATGATGATGATGATGATGATGATGATGTGATTCTCCTCCCTCTCCTGCTCCTCCAGGTGCGGGGCGCCCCAGCCATCGCCATTGTCGGCTGCCTCAGCCTGGCGGTGGAGCTGCGGGCGGGCGCCGGAGGCGATGACCCCGTAACCTTCATCAGGGAGTCTCTGTGTCACCTGACCTCGGCCCGGCCCACTGCCGTCAACATGGGCCGCGCCGCCCGCGAGCTGATGGAGTTCGCCGAGAACGAGAGCATGGAGAAGAACTCCGAACAGCTCCGGGAAAGGTAGGGCCGGGAAGGAGGGAAGTGACGGGAAGTGAGGGGCTTCAAGGAATGCACGTTTTTGGGAGTTAGTCAGCGTAACGGTCACGCGATGATCGACACCGAAATGATCCACCTGTTCCCACGAGGTCATTCACTCTGGTGCTCGACGCTATCTCTTTAGCATACACTGTGTTGAGTGATCGTGGGTGACTAGCATTATCTGAAAAGTGAGAAAATGAAAACTTGCAGTAGCTCTAAAGCCACATGGCAAGTACGTTTTGTGTAGTAGATTGTTAAAATTGACACAAAATATGCTATAAAAATAACTAATAATACTGTATAATAACACTACCAGGGACCGCCTCCCTGTTTCCATGGGGAGTGAGCGTTGATGGCATTGGGAGACTGCGCACAGATAAAAGTCACTGTGCAGCAGAGTGGATGAATACGTGGTTGCTCACGTGAAATAGTTGACTGGCTATATTGGAGAGCACAAAACTTTTGTATAGTGGCAATTTTATTGAACTTGTCTATGTTGCTATGGTTGCAGCTCTGCTACAGTGAAGCCGTGGATGCTAGCTTCCATGGTTTCTGTGGTTGCAGTCCTGCTGAACTATTTTTGGCGGGAGCTCGTAAACAACATTAGCTCGTAATGAAATCATATTACGTCACTATTTTGTGTCAAATGATTAATGTATTTGACTCTGTTGGGGCTTGTTTTGAAGTAATGACTGTACATTATCCCTTATTTAATAACATTTAATTACTGAAAGGTCAGTGTTCTTACTCTGGATAATGCTAGTCACCTGCTATCACTTAACATAGTGTATGCTGACGAGTTAGCATGGAGCACCGAAGGGAATAATCGACCAAGGACACACGGATGATTTTGGTGTCTATGTTCTCATCACTTCTGACCAATGGGTCAATCTCCCAAAAAAATGTGGTGTATTTAGAATGGACAAAGCAATGAGAAGTCAGTGCAGCAATGATGAATTGATGGATTGATTTGACTATGAGTGGAGGAGAGAGAGAGAGAGAGGAGCGTGCGGAAAATTGTAATGCCGTTATAAGAGAGCAGGGGAAAGAAAGTGAGCTGCGAATCAAGATCAAGGAAATTAAAAGAATATTGATAAATGTTACGGTGAAATGGAGGCAGGGAAGTCAGTATGAAGAGAAACAATATGTGGTATATTGTTAAGTATCGACTTGATGGGCACATTAAGTCCACAGTGGCAGTCTCTTCTCAGTTCCCACCTCTCATACCCCCCCCCCCCCCCTCCATCTCTACAGTGTAATTGCCTGGATTGAAGAGATGCTGGAACGTGACGTCAATGACAACAGGAAGATTGGAAACTATGGTGCCCAGCACATCCTGTCTGGGGTCCCGAGGGATTCTGTCACCATCCTCACACACTGCAACACTGGCTCGCTGGCTACTGCTGGATATGGAACTGCACTGGGTAAGAGAGGGAGCGTGTTGAGGTATTTATGGCACTGTAACTAACGCGCTGTGTGTGTGTTACTGTATTTCTGTACTAGTGAAGAGATTACAAGAATGCTCCATAGTGAGGATATCTTGCCAGTCCTCGCTTCTATTTTGGGGCCTACGGTTTGGGTTTAGGGTTGAGATTAGAATCCATAGGTTAGGATAAGGGTTAAGGTTAGGCATGTAGAGGGTTATGGCCGGGGTTAGGAGTTAGGGAATGTTAAAGTCAGGTTAAATGCCTCACAAATATCGTGTGTGTGTGTGTGTGTGTGTGTGTGTGTGTGTGTGTGTGTGTGTGTGTGTAGGTGTGGTGCGTAGCCTCCACGCTCTGAGCAGGCTGAAGCGCGTGTACTGCACAGAGACGAGGCCGTACAACCAGGGGTCCAGACTGACGGCCTACGAGGCGGTAGCAGAGGGGTTTCCTGCTACGCTTATCACAGACAGCATGGCGGCCCTCACCATGAGAGAGAGGGGCATCACAGGTGTGTGTGTGTGTGTGTGTGTGTGTGTGTGTGTGTGTGTGTGTGTGTGTGTGTGTGTGTGTGTGTGTGTGTGTGTGTGTGTGTGTGTGTGTGTGTGTGTGTGTGTGTGTGTGTGTGTGTGTGTGTGTGTGTGTGTGTGTGTGTGTGTGTGTGTGTGTGTGTGTGTGTGTGTCCCTGCCCTTGCATTCAAGCATGTCTGGTATCCGTGTCAAGCTTCCTCCTCAGGTTTACCGTTCTCTCTTTTGTTCCCCGTTTTTTTTCTTTTTCACACTGTCCTCGTTTCTGTCCAACGTGTTCTCCCTCTCTCAGCTGTGGTGGTAGGTGCAGACAGGGTCGTCGCCAACGGTGACACAGCCAACAAGGTGGGCACGTACCAGCTGGCCATCGCCGCTAAGCACCATGGGATTCCGTTCTATGTGGCGGCGCCCAGCACATCGTGTGACCTGAGTCTGGAGAGCGGCAGGGACATTATCATCGAAGTGCGCCCCCCGGAGGAACTCACCAGTATAAATGGAGTCCCCATCGCTGCCCCGGGTAAGATGGCGATAGCGGGTTGTTGGGTTGTGAAATTAATTTAAGTTTTAAATTGCAACCCAGAACCCTGGTTAGGAAGGCTAAAAAAAAAGAAAGATTTCAGAAATATGAAACGGCAGGAAAAACATGCTGAGACCAGTTGAGTGCTCATGTGGAGGACAGAGCAGGGGAGGAAAATACCAAGTTCAGCAAAATATTGAAGCGAAAATGATGCAGAGGAGGAAAGTGGTGGGTGTATAATATAATATAGTATAAATTACAGAAGATGGCAGAATAAAAAGTATGAAATGAAATGTTGGATTTTCCTCCACCCATTTCATTGATGGGTTTTTAAGTAAACATAACCAGCAGGATAGTTTGAAGTTTGCCGCCGCCATGTCCACACTAGTCCCTCAAATCTGATTGGTCAGAATAAGCACAACGCAAAGGAATGTGGGCCAGTGACCGAGCAGAGAGCCCCGAAGATCACGCTCATCACTGGGTGTAAAATAGTAGGACGAGAAACACATTTGACCGGCCCTGACTACGGTCCAGTGTGGATGGGAACATTGTCATCTGAATGAAGCGAGCCTTTTAGAGGAGACCACAGTGTGCAGGCTCTACTTCTAAGCACATGTCTAATTAGACAGCCAGAGAGAAGAGACATCATAGTAATTAAACCACACTCGTTTAACGAGCTCACTGGCCCCCGGAGAGGAGGAGAAAGTGTGTGTGTGTGTGTGTGTGTGTGTGTGTGTGTGTGTGTGTGTGTGTGTGTGTGTGTGTGTGTGTGTGTGTGTGTGTGTGTGTGTGTGTGTGTGTGTGTGTGTGTGTGTGTGTGTGTGTGTGTGTGTGTGTGTGTGTGTGTGTGTCTGCCTGCTTGCCTAATTTGTCTAGCTCTTTCTCCCCTAAAAACACTCGTACTCATGTCTTGTATGTGACAGCGCTGTTCTCTTGTCAATCTTGAGCATTTTGTGGTGACAGAACGACCACCTCAGTCACTTTGCTTCTGTCTGCAGGCATTGAGGTGTGGAACCCAGCGTTTGATGTGACCCCTCACCAGCTAATCACAGGAGGCATCATCACAGAGCTGGGAGTCTTCCTCCCCTCCGAGCTCCAGGCAGCGCTCACCGGGCGCCTCACCGCCCTCTAGACCCACTCAGCCCCTCCTGCTGGTCCATGTGCGCCACTGCACCTTAAATTGACACTCACTCACTCACCTGACCCTCTCATTCCATCACAGCACACACACACACACACACACACACACACTGGACACACACAGACATGGTCGTGGTTGAATTTAACTCACTACACTGATAAACACAAAGGCAGTGTTACATGTCGGCGTATAGACATCAGTGGCGCACCCAAAATAATCACCCATTCTACAGTCTCTCTCTCTCTCTCACACACACACACACACACACACACACACACACACACACACTGCAGGGACTCAAGCAGACACACAAGTGCAGTCTCCCCTTCGTTTTCTGCTCCCTCCTTTTTTCTGTGGTCTCTTCCCCTCATGTCTTCCCAAGGTATCCATTCTTTCTTTAATTTTCTCTCTCTCTCTCTCTCTCTCTCTCTCTCTCTCTCTCTCTCTCTCTCTCTCTCTCTCTCTCTCTCTCTCTCTCTCTCTCTCTCTCTCTCTCTCTCTCTCTCTCTCTCTCTCTCTCTCTCTCTCTCTCTCTCTCTCTCTCTCTCTCTCTCTAAATGGCTTCTGTAATGCTGAATAGTGCTCAGCTAGACTCCCATAAATTGTATTTGGCAAAAAAGTTTGATACGTCATTACTGAGGTCATTTTTCAGGGCCGGTTGAACTACAGAAAGAATGGTTCTCTTTTGAAAGGCTATTGGGGATTACGATTTAGTGATTTTGACCAGCGATGGTGCTTAAAGTGCCTCTACCAACTTGTAAATATATCAAATCCTATTGGTAGTGTGTACATATACAAAACTAACCCCTGTCGTTTAACGGATGGGTCATTTTAACCAAATATGTGGTTACGTAAAAGTAAATTCACCCCATCAAACATGTTATATTAACATTTGTTTTCATTTTCTCTATGTAGAAACTTAATTCAAGAAAATTGACACGTCATTGGTTTTGAGAACCAGAATTTCATAGTGATATGATGAATCCTGTTTCGCTCACTTTATCCCTCGCTGCAAAATTTTGAACACAAAGTGGAAATTCTTGATCAGTCCTCCTTAGTCAGCTGAAGCCTATTATGATACGTGGCTGTATTTATACCTCATTCCTTGTATCTTGTATTCTCCTTTGTATCTTGTTGTTCACAAATGTACCATATCATGCCATACTTATATACGTACAGTATACAGTACTTATATACTTAACCATACTTATTTCAGTACCATATCAATGTCCACCACTACCACACAGAACACACTCCATAGGAAAAAAAAAAAATGTCTGAAAAAGGGAATTGGTGTCATTTTCGCCTCAGCAGCTTCTGCTTGGAGCTCAATGTCTATTTAACTAGTGGGTTTCTGTAATATGAACATTGGTGTGAAGACTGGCAGGGTGTTGTCCACATTATGCTGTGGCTCCATATGATGAAAATTCATGGCTTAATGACACCAACTGTTAGAATGTAATAATATTCAACTCGATGAATTTGTAGTTGCTTTTGATAAGGCTGTGGTCAGGCCGCGCTTCGGTAAACAGTCACGTATTGCCTTGGTGCTGTTTAGAATGTGATTGACTGTTTTCCTTCCTGGAGGCTATTTTATTAGAGACTGACTTCCAACCCACCAGTCCAGTATATGAGATTGGGGGCCATGTGCATTAGGTCACTTAGGACTAGAGGTGATGATGATGAGAGAGAGACCGTCTTATCAAGTGAAAGTTCCTGCGGTTATTTCGACCTTGACCAGCGAGCCCAAAGCGGCACACCATTTTCCAAGAGGCTTTTATGCAAAAAAAAAAAAAGGCCCAGATGTCAACATCCATAACGAGACACGCCTACTCACTGTCACTGTACTGAATGTCACCGGCCCAGACGCGGGGCCCCACACACTGCTCACTGCCTTACACAACCAGCAAGTACAGCACTAATACAGCTCCCGACCCGGACGACAGCTAGCTAGCCTGATAACGCTGCTGTCAACGACGTCCTGTCTGCGAGCTAGCGCGCTAATGTGAGAGACAACAGACGCCCTAGCCAACCTACCTTCCCACTCGCCGCCACTTCTCTAACCACACATGCTGCCCTGGTGGGTTTTGGACCGTTCAAATACGCAGCCCACCATGCTCCTCCTTTTCTTGTGTGTTTCAAGCCACCCTCCAGACTGCTGTGAGGTCCAGGGAACACACTCTAGATAAAAGCTTAATGTTAAAAAAAAGAAAAGGGAAAAATATTTGCAGGATCCATAGTGTCACCCTCCATGCCATATCCTTGAAATGCTGTAAAATAGACCCACTTCTTCCTCACCTCTTAATACCTTGTCTCTTCCTCTTCATAGCGTTCCCTTTCTCCTCTCACTCTCTCCACCCGTTTGCCCATCGCCCTCTACTCACAACGATGCTGTTAAGTCACACACAAGGGGTAAAATACACCTGTGTATTGTGTTTGAGTTTTCATTTTGTTTCTTTTGTCTGATGAAGGAGACGAAGGACGAGTCGGCGGCAGGTTTAGAAAATGTTCCAGAAATATGTAGCAACTTTGTGGCACATCAGACCTGCAAATGATTTCTTTCTAAAACTTAAAGAGGTACAAGATTTTGTTTGTCTGTATCTTCATGATGATAACTCTTTGGCTGTGATCTGTTGCTTTTATTTTATGACATTGTGATTCCTAGTGATTAAGCCATTGTTTAGTACACCACCACTGGGGAGGCCTCCTCAACCATACACACTACCTCTCCCGTCTGCCCACACAGCCTCAAACACATAGACATGCATGCAACGCGAGCACACACACACACACACACACGCCGGGTTGCAACCAACTAGATTGACAGATTCCAGAATCGCCAAAATCTGGGCTCAAATTCTGCAGATTTCGCCCAACGTTTATATCGTGGTATCTTGAACCCAAAGTGAAGAATATTTGTGGTGGTGCTTTTAGTTTGCCAAAGTAGTCTAGATTTAAACTAGCACACCGGGTAGGATTAAAGTGCAACATACTTGTTTTCTGGCATTATGCTTTGTTACTACACTACGCTTTTGAAGGTGAAGTGATGATTGCCGTATGATTAAGATAGGTGGCCCACCAACCTCCCCGTAAGAGGCCCAAGACATGCCTACTAATCAGGTGCCGAAATTTAGCGCTGGTGATCACCTTTACCGGCATCCTTTTAATTGATCAGTCGCCTGCTTGTGTATTACCCAGTGATTAATGTGGCCAGTGACTACCATGGAAGGAGTGTTGTTCGGACGGCCTCTTTAAGTGCAAGTATGTTATTGTTCTCATTGATAATCACTTGATCTGGGTTTAGTTTTGTAACAGGTGGAAATAGTTCAAAACTGGATGTTTTTTATATATGTATATCAATATAATGCTGTAAAGTGCAGTCATGAATTAAGAGATTTCTCTTTCACATCAATACAATAAAGAAGAGAGAATAAAACCACCATGGAATGAGTTGTCTGTATCTGTACACACACATCATTTTGATTAAGCTAGTATTGATTGGAGGCAAGGGTGCAAATTTATCATTTTGATCTGTTGCAGATGGACATTGCTCTGAATCTTCTCCATCTGCTGGTGTTTATCCATCCTATCTTTAGGATCTTTCACTGCCCCATCTGGTCCTGTTCATGTCAACAGGCCTGCTTGGAGCATGAAAACAAACCCACCCAAAATTGAGAAGGGATGGAAAACAATTTCTGATAAGTTTTTTTGGCACTTATGAGAATAGTTACATACATTTTAAGTGTTTTGGATAATTTAAAATATATTTTGATATTTTTCAACAAAAGAAAAATCAAATCAAAAATACACATGCACTGCTTCACTTAGCAATTAAATCAAATCCATATTATAGAATATTTCATTCACATTATGTGTACAGCCCTATGTTCCTCTGGGAATCAGCTTCATCCTTGTTTGGGACAATAACACTATGAGGGAAGCCATAAAATAGTGTTCTCTTACACATACATCCTCAAGTACCTCAAAACTGAGACGTGGTATATTTGTGTGTGATACAATGGGCATTTGGCCACAAATGGTCACAGATGAATGATCAACAATGTTTCTGTATTTATTTCTGTATCTTGATGACACGACAGGTATGCCTACAATACAGTGTGACATGAAGAAAAACAAGCTGGTATTCTACAGACTTCATGCACAGGAATGATGCAAAGGGAATGAGAACATCAGTCGAAGACAACACACATTAAAGTGTTTTAATCAATCATTATCCACTGTGTTAAGGCTGCATAATGTAGTATTGACATAATCATCATAATCATTTGCAAATGCTTAACATGTATTATGTACTACTCACTGCATATCCACAAAATAACCTTTTGAAGTGAAGCAAACCAACAGCAATCCTAGAAGATGTTTCTTTGACCACCACTGGCAAACACTTACAGCTTCAAGCAGTTTTCCTCTTTGATCACTTAATTTGTTCCATATTAAACTTCATCACTAATCATTTGGAGAAGTTAAAATGTATGTATATGCTTTGTTTTTCCTCCCCCTTCATAAATGTATATACACATCTCCATCCAGACAATCATTCAGGATTTGGAATAACACAACAAACATGTATCAACCTACTATAATATACAGTTCAAGTACTGGGACAATTGGTTGTTTTTCCTCAAATTTGATTAGTACAAACAATGACTGAGGCAAAATTCACAATGCCTACATTTTCATGTATTTTGACTCATTGCATGGCATTGTTGTAATATAGTTCAATGCCTGTTTAAAAAAAATACATGAAATAAATGTAGATTGTGAATTTTGCCGCATAGCCATTGTTTGATTTGAAATACAAATGTGATTAATACAGAGGAGAAACAACCAATTTGACACAACTGTCTCAATACTTTTGCATTTAACTGTATATTATGTAAAAGGCGTAAGGCACTAGGCGCTGTAAGGTACTAAAACTAAAATACGAAGGTCAACGTAGGACAGCAGTACAACAGTTTGGTAAACAGTCCACAATGTACAGAGTAAATAGACTAATTTACTTTTTAACTCCTGAGAAAGTGTGACGCTGTCTGTAACCTCAATGTGTCCGGTCAAACATTTTTGCTAAAAAGCTACTACTGGTGTGTATGTGTGTCTTTGTAAGAGCACCATCATAAGGGCTGGGTTACTTTCTACCCAGCCACTGGGTCACTTGGGATGTCACATACCACAGGCTTTGGGGTGTCAATGGTCGGTCTGTTGGTCCTTGCAGACCAGCAAAGGGGCAAGGTGTTGAGAAAGGTTTGTATCGGCTAACTTGCCATTTGTACCCAATGGTGGGTTAACTTCATGAAGTGACTGTACGATATGACACCCTTTATGTCTTGTCATCTTTTTGAACCACAGTATGCCCAATGTCAGTGGTGGGCATGTGGTTGTGATGCAGAAACAAGATCACATCTAAACACTCTGGAGGAATGTTGACCGCCTTCCTGCTCGCGGCCCCTCCTCCTTCCCCGACAAAGTCCTGCGCAGCACTACCCGCCACTGCCGGGGCAGCCAGGTAGGCCCGTGCTACCGTGGCCAGCAGTGGGAACTGCCCTGCCTTGGTCCTCCACCACTGCAGGGGCTCCACTCCCAGCGAAGCCCCCTTGTCAGCTCTGAAGACGGACATCTCCATGTCAACAGACTCCTCCACAGAGCTCTGCCTGTTCTGTGGGACAGAGCAAAACAAGTCTCCCAGTAAGAACTCCATACCAGAGAGCCCCCCCTGGGAGACTGGGTCCGCCAACTCGTTCTCATCGGCCTCCCCGGTGTCGCTCTCGTCTTCCACATCTTCAAGCTCTCTGAAGTTGACGGGGGCCGTTTCTTTGAGCCGTTTGCTCCTCCGCAGGAAGTCAATCTCTGACTCTGGTGACAAAGGGGAGGGGCTTCTCTTGATCTGGCTTTGCGTTCTAGTTTGGCTCCGCCTCTTGTCCTCCTTCACTATCCTGACTGCCTCTTTCTTCAGCCAATCAAAAGTGGCCGTCTGCTCCTTGAAAACGATCAGAACAATTAGAAATGTAATTTATGAAATACGAAGTGGCCTACCCATTGAAACATTGGCAATAATAATGGTTTATCCTGTATCAGAGTAACAAGTGGTATTACCCACTGATTCACTGTTTCACAGTTCATTAATCCAGGTGTAGCTTTTCTTTGCTTTATGACTTACCTTCGCCTCCATGAATCCCAGACCATGGAACTGGGGGTCGAGGGAACATGCCACACACAGAGCTCTGTTAACCACGGGGTTGTCATAGCAACTCGCCAAGTTCCGCCTCATCATCCTCTTCACCTCCTTCAAGATGGCCGACGAATCTCCCGGCCGTGGTACGAGGTGGCGGGAGAGCAGGCCAGTGAGGATGGGCTTGATCAGGGAGAGACGAGGGAAGGCCTCCTTGGCGAGGGTTCGACAAGCAACGTCCAAAGGTTTGAGGACCAAGCAAAGCTCCTCCAGAACCTTCCATTCAGAACGCATGGGAGCCTTTATGCCCGCTGATGATGTGTTGGAGGCGGAGTTTGTATAAGAGTTGTCAGCTGTACTGGAATCTGAAGCAGTGGGATCCGTGGTGTCCTCTTTAGTTAAGCCTTCACCCCTTATCTCCTTTATCATATCACAGACCAGGTTGCGATGTTTGACGAGGGTGCTCAACAAAGAGTACAGGTTATTCCAGCTTGGTCGGTTGTGAGTCCACGACTTCAGCTGAGCCCGTTCCTGCCTGGGCATGGTTTGCAACAGGCTCTGAATGTGCTGTTTAGATCTGCCTTTGTTTTGAGCATGCAGTGGGAATAGGGTTGAGAGAACACCATGGAACAGGCTGAGAGTCTTAGAGATGACAGGATGTGACATCACTTCCTCAATGCAGCCCTGCACAGCACTAAAGAAACATGGGATGGATGGTAGCCCTTCACTACAAGAATGACCGTGTTCTAGACCCTGTAATTCGTCAGAAGACACAGAGTCCTCCTTCTCGAGAAATGTCGTTGAGTTAGGGTGAGGGCCATTGCCTGCTGTCCCTCCGTTCTTCTTGCTCCTCGTTAACCCCGTCCTCATCTTTTCCCTCCCCTCCCCTCCCAGTAGGACAAGATTGGACTGGGATATTCCCCACTCCTGTGCCATAACTTTCACTTGGGCTTCCACTGCTCCTAGGCTGTGGTCTCCTGTCTCTGCCAGTTTTTGGGTTGTCAGAGCTAGGTTCTGAAAACTGAAGTTAGTGTCAATGTAATGTGCCCAGAGGGTGACGTACCTCTCAGTGTGGCCCAGCCACTTGTGGAACCAAACATCCACACTCAAAGTGACAAAGTGAGGAACTTCCCTCCGAGGGCCAGGAGGTCGACCACGTCTCCTAGGCTCAACCTCGATGGGAGCAGTGTAGTTAAAAATCTCCTCATCTTCCCCAGTCCCCGTTTTTCTCCTTAACAACTGAGCCAAGCTCTTCTTGCCTTTGGCATGGTTGTCTTTCAGGAGGCTTCCCAGCAGGGAGGCTGAGGGCAGCTCCTTGTAGGAGGGCAGCAGGGTGTGGAGCAGTTGTTTGAAGCCCTCCCCTTCAACCAGAGCTGGAGGTTGGAGGTCCCTGATGAGAAAGTTGGCAATGGCGTTGGTCACTTGAGTAGCCATGACCTGTGGGAGTGTACCGGCAAGACCACTGCTGAGGATCAGTGCCTGTGATCTTTGACCTGTTGACAAACGGTAGATATCCTCAATGATTAAATGAGACTTCACTTCAAGAGTTTGACAACACATTTATAAAAAAAAAAAAAAGCTTCAAGCTGTAATTCAAATCTTTACAATAAACATGGCCTCCACAGGCCACATGCATGTTGTATCCAACAGTAGGAAATACAAGACATAGCATAATTTACTTGCGGCCCTCTATGTTGACCAACTGGTGAGCACTTTTCAAAAGCAACGTTATAAAGTGCTTCATAGTAAGAAAAGTAAAAAGTAAAACATTAGAAACAATGAATTAAATAGTAAACAAAATAACCAGAAATAAATCCTAATGATGTAAATGACAAAAACTGCAAAAATATAATATTTACAGCAAAGGGACACGTTCAACACAGTAGAGACAATTAGATAAAAGCAGTCTAGGAAAAGTGTTTTAAGAGGTCATTTTAAAGAATAGACTGATTTTGCTAGCTGGATCTCTTCAGGCTCTTGTAATGAAAGCATGATTGATTTTGAGCTAGACTTTAAGCTGGCCAAGAGACCCTGGGTCTGGGTCCTAACTGGCCTCAAAAGGTACATGCAGAGCAAGGTGAAACTGAACATGAATCAGGGCTGCACAATAATGACAAAAAAATAATGTGATTGTATGTGAATATTGCAATTGTGATGTGTATTGCAAAACATACAGCCACAGCTTTTTATATTTCTTTTCATAGCTCCTAAAATTGTGTATGGGAGAGAAAGTGAGTTGGTTTGTCAGATTTTCACTGACATACAACTTGAACATCTTTTCCTTAAGGAAAAAATTATATCCCCTTTCAATTTGGAAATTGCAGTAGTCAATATTGTAACTTTTATATTTTTTGATGAATTGTGCAGCACGAACAAAAGCGGTTCCCAATAGTAGCCAATAGGTACCGGTTGTCAAAAGGCTCCGATCCTTGAGGTCCTTGGCACCCTCACGCAGTCTGATGTGGTGCTTGTTGGTCAGGTGGTTCTGGATGTCTCCTGCTCCTCCTCCACAGCCCACATGCTCCAGACACAGCTTACACACCACTGTATTCAGGTCCAGTGGCCGCCCGGTCGGGTCCGGCTCAAACCCAAAGAAGTGCCATGGCCCGTTCCGGGTCGTGTTTGGGTAGCTCAACAGCTTTTCAGTTCCGGGAATAAAATCATACTTTTCTGGTTGATGAGAGCCAGGGGATGGGAACGAGGCTAGGGAAGAGGAGTTGGAGGCGGAAACTGAACCTGAATCACCAGCTGCGTCTGGGTTTGACACGCTTGTCACATCGCTGATGATGGGCATGGGGCTCTGTGATTGGCTGTTGTCTGACCAAAGAGAGGAGCTGTTGGGCTCTGGGAGGGTGATCACTTGGATGTCCTGGAAGATCCGCAGGATCATCTCCTTGTCTCCAACTTCACATTTCATATTCTCACCTGTACGCCAAAGAAAAGAACAATGGGAGGGAGATGTAGAGTGTGTACTGGTTTTATCAAGCTATATCTGATTTTTAAGACATTTTAACAACAGTTAAGATCTGCAAGTCTGTCTTCAAATTTTGCTAGTAGTGTACCACAGCAAAAAAAAAAGATATTAAGCAGAAGGAATTGTTTATCAATCGTGTTTGATAATATTGTGCAGCCCTACCACATGGCATCTAATGGTCCATGCTTCAGGGGACTGTACTAGAAGAGCAAACTTCACAGAACTCACCCATCTCTAGGCCCAGCAGGGCGGCATAATCCTTGCCAATCCAGACCTTGAGTTCTGTTCCCTCTGGGATGGGCTGGGAGACCCTGTAGTAGATGTGACGGTAAAACTGGAACACGACCAGGTTGTGTTCTTCCTCACTGCCCGCATATGTCACATACCTGAAACACAAGACAGACTTAACATGCGTAACCCCACTGGCCAACAAAGCCCTGTATAACAATGGATACAACTAAGAAATACAATGCCAAGTGAGAAGGCTGCATTATGAAAAATGTAAAATGCCATTTGCACAAGACTGAAAAAGAGGGAGAATAAAACTTAGTTAAGAGGGAAACATCACTTGAATCAATAAGAACTGCCCACCTCATCCAGTTAGATTTGTTTTCATTGGAAGCATCTACGTAGAAGAAAGCAGCATCTTCCCTAATCTGGAAATAGGAGCGACGGTAAGTAAACATTTTTTATAATCGATTCTATGCAGAATTCATGCTGGTTGCCTTGGTTACATCTGTCTATCATGTAACTTCAAAAAACTCGAGAAGACAAAACCTACTCTCTGACCAGCGTTAAACCAGGCTCCTACAATGTCACCATTTTACTAAAATATCTTCCTACTGGCGTATGCACTACCATTTTAATGGAATATTCTCATAGAAATATAATCATGCTACCTAAAAAACTGAAAAAGGAAGAAATTGAATGGATGATCGTTTACAGCAGAACAAGCTCATAAATTTAATTTGTGTGCTCCTTAGAGAAAATGTCACCATACCGCCTTAACAATAAACCTGTATTTCATTTGTGAATCAAAGTTGCAATGAAAATCCATGTTGTAATGCATTAATCAAAAACCTACGCCAGAACAGATGTTATGTTATGAGCTAGTTATGTAATGACTACATAATGCTGTCTGTAATTTAAAGCTCCGAATTTGTCTACTCACAGCCCATGCATATTTGAGGTTGCTCTGCAGTTGTCCTCGGGCTACCTCTCCTACAAAGGGTCCAAACATCAAGCCCTGCTGAAGGTGATACTTTGCATACACTTTCATCTCGCCCATCTGCTCCTCACTGGAGGATCGAGGATCAGCCATTCCACCAGACCCAGGGTCCTTCCACAGGCGTAGGCAGGAAGGCAGGGACAGCTTCGCCCGGGAGGGTCCCCCCTGGAGCCAAGGCTCCCCAGGTGGCAGCACCGCATCTGGGATGTAGTTCTGATTTGGTGTGGAGTGGAGAGCTGGGATTTCCTCAATGAATTCTTCGTGGCTGAGGTCGAAACCTGGGGAGGGAGAGAATAAAAAAGTAAAATTGGTCATTCTATTTGACATTATTCTCCTGGGATGATATCATTGTTAAACACTGTCCATTCATTCCTCACTGACTATTCTTGCCCTTTTGATTCCTCTTCCGTAACAGAGCTGTTGATGTCTCTTCTACCTCTACTTGATAGAAGCGAACTACCGGTACTAAACGTACACCATGGCTAACTCATGTTCTTCGGCACTTTGTACCGAAGTAAAAAGTCAATGCGGTCAGAGACTGAGACGGAGTTTCTTTCCTCAGGCCATCAGGACTGTGAACTCTGACCTCACCAGGGCCCCCACCAAGACCCACACACTGCCCCTCTTACACACACACACACACACACACTTAGGTAATGACTACACATAATTTATAGTATATTACATTCATACGATTTCCCCTACCTACCTCTTATTTTATATTTTCATTTCCAAAGTGCTCTTACTGTATATATTGTGTTGTTTTTTATATAAGAGCTCTTACTGTAATTATCGTAATATTGTAAATATTGTGGTGTTGTTTTTTACTGTAAATACTGTGTATATTGCCCTTTTGCACTTTCCCGTGAGCACTTTTCATTTCACTACACACCCCGTGTGTGTATGTGACAAATAAAGTTCTTGAATCTTGAATCTTGGAGCAGGACAGGACCCTATGGGAGAAGTAAACAGCCATATGATGAAAGACTCTCAAAGGGTCCTGTATCAGGGCTACCACCTAACCATGCTAGTAAACAAGTGGGTGGTACAAAGCAACCTGCACTCCCAAATGCATCCATATTATTGTGGGACTGAGAAACAGCAATTGGGGGTAGTACTAGGACGCCATGTTTATGCACACCAGCCATGCAGAATAGTCAAACACTTTTGAGATTAGAGTTGGTAGTAAACCACTTCACCTTGACACTCAGAGAATGTTCCCGGCGACGTGGAGGAAGCAGTTTCATAAAAGTCTGCACGATGTCGACGTTTTAGATGACTTCTTAAATTTGTTGTATTCCCACCTTTCGCAAGTACTATTTGTCGGCATAAGCGACAAATAACCTCGCCAATGTTCAGAGGTCGTCCCTTTTCATCTGCTTTCAAGCCGAAATACATCCACACTGTAGATTTGCTTCTTGGTTTACTTATAAGATCCATTTTTATGTTTGGTCTCTTCTTTGGCGTGCTTCCTTTGGCGGGGAGCTTGCCATGCGACACAGACTTAGGATGGGTAGAAAGGACACGCACTGCTGTGTCACGAGAATGATGATTGACACAATGCTTTAGATTTATTCACATCATTGCGACAGTGTCGCAGTTGAGACATTTCAGCATAACCACTCAACAGAAATATTCAGTTAAATGGTTAAGCTTTAACCATAGAAAAGCATCGCCTCTTTCGATCTCATGCCGTGTGCCAATGCTCATGTTCTGACTAAATTTCACGAACTTTTATAATGCGGAACATTTGTTTGTAGCCGTTTAATTGACTATTGATGGCTGATTTATGATCTGGTTATGATGAGAGTGCATCTTCTACCTAATCTGTTTCTATGCTATCTGCGTCTTCTGTATTTCCGGACAGACGAGAGCACACTGAGGGTTAGACCGTTACTGCCACCCACAGTTTGGCGTTAACTAACATTAACCAACATTAACCAACGCTGAAGGTGCCTGATAGTGTTTTTTTTTAGCTCAGTGTTGATGGTGAACTTACACACTGAGGTTCAATGACAATTCTAAGGTCGGTTCGGGAATTTTATACGGAATATCAGATTTTAAAAATCCAGGTAAAACAAAACAACAACAAAGAACGCTCGGCATTTAACCGACTGCAAATAGGATCGTCGGGGTCCCGTAGTTTTCGATTTTCATTTGCTGTAACGCCGACTATCACCCAAACTGTCTAAGTATACTTCGGTTTAGTGACAAAATCCATAGCATTCACACTATCACACTATTTCAAGTAATGCTGGGCAACTGACAAGACGCGTTGCTAAAACGTTTTGGCGTCACTTACTTGCCGTAGCATGCATTCTTATTTGTTGTGTTTAATGTAGGGGGAGGGGGCAGTGGTTACCATGGCGACCGAGTCACAAGTTAACGGTGGACAACCTATCATGAAAAACAAACGCGCATTCAGACACAACACGCATAGGACATGGCTTCTTGCTTGGTTCCCGACTCTCCTGCTGTGATGGTTGTTTTGGAGCATTTAAGGGACTTGGACAAGCATCTGAAAGAGGAAGGAGTACCATTCACTTCTGAAGCCAGTCACCATCTGGGAGAGATAATCGCTTCTGTTACTGAACTGGAGGCAACCAGGCGTGCTTTCCATGAGCAGTTAGAAGTTGAAACCATAACCAACAGTAAACTGAGGCACCAGATTCACAACATACGGGATGGAATCAGCCAAGAAATCATGACTGATGTTGCAGCGGCCAGAGAATGTAATGCCGAAGAGATGGAGCAGCTGCAAAAAGACCTCAACACCATATCACAGCTACAGGAAGCCATGGTAAAGAGACACGAAGCACTCCTCAGACAAAATGCTGCACTAAACCCAGAGAGGGAGCAAGTGAAGGCAGAACATGAGAATGACATTGTCGCCCTGAACTATCAAATTAGCCAAAAGTCCAGCATGCAGATCCAGTTGAACCAGACTCTGAACCAAGTAGAAGAACTAAAAACCTGCATCACTACGGTCAAACAAAACAAAATAACACTACAGCAAAACATGATACTGGAGAAAGAGACTTACACCGTGACCAAGGACAACCTGCTCACAGAGGTAGACCAGATTATTGAGAAAATTCAGCAGCAGAGGCAAGAAAATGGAAGAAAGAGGAGAGAGGTGGACAGAGCTAACAGCCAGCAACAAGGCAAACATGACCAACTCACTGAGCTCACTAATCACATGGCCCAGTTGGAGAGCAGGAAAGAAAGACTAACAGCCTCTCGGTGCCAGTGTGAGAAACAGCTGAAGGAGGAGATCCAAACGCATCAGGAACTAGCGCAACAGAGAGAAACGCTGGAGAAGGACCTATGTCAGCTGAGAGAGTCCTTCAGCATCAGCATCCAGCAGCTTAAGAAAGATATTATCATGGTGGACTGTGAGGTGGAGGAGGGTAGAGCAATGAGAAGTGTCTATCAGGATTCCCTGGCTAAAGTCTCTGAGAGATTCAATTCTCAGCACAGAGACAGGAATGAAGCTAGCGCTGACCACCTCAACGTCTCACGGCGATTGGAGCGATCTAAACTGCGACTCCAGGAGCGCCTTGCTTCTATAGTCAAACAGCGCGTGGAGATAAGAGAGATGGACGAGCAGATCAGGCAACTCGTAGAAACCAACATCATCAACAAGGATCTCTCTCAGAAGAATCTTGAAGAGATGCATGGCCAACTGGATGCAGAGAAGAAGAACATCAGACACTTTGAGGAGGAGAAGAGGCGGTTGAGTCGGTGCGTGGGGGAGGTGAAGAGGGAGCGGGAGGAGCATGAGGCGAAAGTCTCATCTGACGTCAGCAACACTAGGAGGAGATACCAGGAACTCCAGCGAGAGGAGGTTGTGCTCCAACAGCACCAGTCTATGAGCTGTGAGATAGACTCGCTGATGAGTCACGTGGCTCAGGCTGAGTTAGACTACAGCCAAATGGAGAACACACGGCACCATGAAATTCAGCAATACACTGCAGAGTCTGAACGCGTTGTGAGGAGCAGTGAGGAGAAGGAGAGGGATGTGGAAGAGAAAGAGGAGGTCCTGAAGGAGGTGGAGGCCAAGTTTGACGAGGCGCAATCGAAGCACCAGAGTCTGAAAACACTCACCTCTGAGTTAGAGAGTAGGAAGAACCAGCTGGAGATGTCTATTCAGGGGCTGAAGGAGAACACCGGCTCTCTGCTTCAGCCCAAGGGGGAAATGAAGGCAGAGCTGGAGGCAATGAGGACGCGTTACATCGACCTGCTTGCCAATCAGGCTTCAGAGCTGAGATCCATAGAGATGAGCATCTATGACCAGGGGGTGAAGCTGGAGCAGGTCAACATGGAGAACAGCAGGCTGCACCTGTGTGTAGCGCAGATGAAAGAGGACATTGCCAGCGCCAGGGAGGACAAAGACAGATACTTGCAGGAGATTTGCTGGCTCAGAAAAGAAGTAAATGCCTTATTTGAGCGTTTACTGGAAGCCTGGCGTGAGGACTTAGTGTTTACTCAGGAGTGTCAAGGCAGTGACGGTGTTGTGTTGGAGTCTATGGGTTTTCTGTTGAATCAACTGCAGACAAGGAGGCTTCGATTAGGAAAGATCAACACGTACCTACACCATCAACTGCTTTACGTTTGCAAACTACTGGACAATAAAACATAACTTTAGGCAAGCACAGTTCATTCGCTAACTGCTAACTGGCTCACATTGCTACCCGTCTCCCTGTGCCTGTTATCGATTCTGAGCATTTTACAGTCTGATAGTAGAGATACATATAAAATATATATATAAACGTCAAACCGAGCTACTATATACCAAAAATATGTGGTTTAGATGAGAATCTACAAGTGAGTAATATGTGTACTTTGCTTGGCTAGGATGTTTTTCCCACTTTCCCACAGAGCTGCACCTCTCAATAAAGCCTTTGCCTTCCTAAGAATATAAAACAATTTACTGGCTTAAAAACTAAATGTTCATGTCTGCATTTCTCACTGAAGTGTTTGGATTATCACAATTTTAATCAAAATAATTTAATTGAGCTGGTAACACAAAAAGGCTCAGCGCCCTCGGATGACATCACTCTGAGGATAAATTCAATGTCTCAAATTCAGCAACCTTTTTTCCTTTAAAAGGCAAATTGACAATCACTGAGTTTTTTTACACACACACATGGAAAAACAACACACCGATGTCAACATGCCACATGCTGATGTATTGCTGGGAACCAATGCTTGACGAGGATATTAATCCTATAGTTTCCATTCTGTTGCAAAAGTTTGACTGTCTGTCTTACTACTTCCCTCTGCTATCATTGTGATATCCTGTGTATTAGTCATATCTAAATAAAGATTCATATTATTTTAAATGGGCGTTTGCTGCTCCAGTTTTCATACTGACGTGTTTATTTACCATCCTCTTTCTATTTTGTGTCAAGATTACCCCGTTGGCGGTGGAAGATACTGTCTCTCTCTCCAAGTACCCCTGACTGCAGTGTGCAGGTTTTTTTTTTCCGCCCACCATTTCCCCCCCCTTTTTTTCCCCAAAACACTAGCTGGGGATGGATTAAGAGTAACAGAACGTTTGCGTCCCAGACGGTGAAATTGACAAAGGAAGTTTGAAGACACTTAATGGTACATTTTTTCAATAAAGTGAAATTTACAAAACAATTGTTTAATGTAATTCCTATTTTCACCTTGCCAACTTCATTTGCAGCCTTTTGTGTGTGTGTGTGTGTGTGTGTGTGTGTGTTTTTGTGTCTTTTCTGATTTATAATGCCATTTACTTTCCTCATGAGAATGGGGACAGACTATACCATATAGAGATACTGACAAGCAGAATGTGCTTTGTACATTAAGTTATACCAGCTCCAGTAAAGAGATCAGAGAAATCACTCTTCAACTGGAACGAGAACATGAATGGTTCCATGAGGAGAAAAGTTTCTTCTTCATCCAGACCATCATACAACCTGTAGTTCTTTATGGGTTGTTATGCAGGTCTTCCCTGTCCATCCCAATTACACCAGGGAGGGAAACGGTGCCTTTAAATGTTTGGTGTTTGCACCACCTTGCTGCCTCTAGGGCGTCCCTTAGAAGAACATCTGCTTCCTTGAAGAAAAAGGAAGAATACAGATTAAGAGTTGTGCCTCATTGGGTGATCAAGACAAATTACACCCCACTTTCACAATACCACCAAAGGCATGAAAACAAAAGCCACTATTACTAAAGTGGGTTTCAGTGATATCTATAACTACTCAACAAGTCATCACAACTATTATACTATGTATCTTACCATGCATCGAGTCTACACATAGACTACATACCCAGTTCACAGCTCCCAGTTCGCTGTGCACTTTGTTTTCAGTATCGTCTAGAAAGAAAACAGATTGTGGTCATTAAGTAATGTAAGGGAACCTCTAGGGATGTGTGTACAAGAATGCACTTAGCTAATAGCCTATACAGTACCTGATCCTGCAGAGCTGGATGCTGATATAACAGGTTCCCTCTTCTGTGGTTTTCACCCTCCTAAACAGTTGCCTTTTTGTTACAAAGAGGTGCCATTTACCAATTGCCTTATGTATGCAAGAATGCCGTGGTTTTGAACAAGGACAATGCCAGCTGTTCTGCTTACTATCATAAGCTGTCACAACCCTTCCAAGCCTACTATAATAAGACACCTTCGGCTCGTACACCGAAATATGAATTTTTGTCGATGGTCCACCAACAGTCAGCTGGACAGACAGGGGCACACCCTCGGCATAAGCCTCGCGTTGACGCTGTATGAGACTGGCCTTGCGCTCCTCACCAAACCATTTATTCTCGACCATTGTCACCAAGGCCTCTTCTGTCAAAGTCACTGTTGTGTTGTCTGCACGTGGTCAGTACAACAAGGAACGTACATGCTGACATTCAAAAGGCAGCTTTTGAATTGTCTCTCTCGCTCTGGCTCCCACCAGCAGATGGCAGTATTGTCCAGCTTTCACACTGTTGTGTTGCTGTGACCTTGCCTTGCAGCTGTTAGACGGTCAAGCAACCACCCACAGACACTTCCCTCCTGACAATAACACATATACATGCACTCCTTTTGTATCACATACATATACACATTCGCACATGCGCAGAGAGAGAGAGGAAAACAAGGCAGCAGCTGAAGAAGTGGAGCTGAAGGGAAAGCAGCAGTTCATTCTGGTAAGGAAGTAAGTCTTCAGATAAACATGCATGCAAAAAGTTTATGCTATGCTGAAACTGAACTTTTGCTCATATATGGCTTGGATTTTATTGAACGTTCTCTCTGTCCCGCTACAATATCAAAGCCTGTGTACAATAGATCATATTCCTCTTATTCTTCTCATATGATTTTGCACCTCAAGCAGGGTGTGGATAGACGTTCTATTATTGTTCATCCATGCATTTGTTTTTCTATTGGTTTCAGTAGTGGCATGTTGCAGCGTGTGTATATAAAGTACTAGTTTACTACTTCAAATGACCTCAGATACTTGGTATGATGTTTTAAATCAGCTACTAACTGACAGATTTGGTTTGCAACTCAAAGATGGAACAACGTTTATACACAAAGTGAATCTCATATGGCCTTGAGAAGTGATAAGTGATGTTCTAAAGTCAGTATCAGTGAATTGACTCCAATTCTTGGGGCAAAATGGGTGAATTGTTTGATACTCTGTAATGTCAATGCCTACAGAGTAAATGTGTGCGGTTGAAGGCAATTTGTACAACGAAAAGTGAGAGAAGGGGGACCATGTTATCTTATATAGCACACACAGACTAGTGTGCTATGTTATGTGTGAGTGGCTGTCATGTGTCTCTTTAGATAACAAAGCATATAAAGAGTCACCAGTTTGGTTAGTTTAGAGTCGTCCCACCTCAGGCTGAAACCAACTCCTGCATGTTGTCTTCTCTATAAAGTGGGGTAAGTGGGCTAGACTTGGCTATGGCAGCAGTGGTGGTGTTCTCTGGTAATGCTGGAGGGGTTTATCTGAAGGTCAGAGTAGCAATCAAACACCACACCACAACTAGGTAATGTATACATGACTTGGATATTGCACAGAGTTAAAAACACAGAATGACACTCCTTTTTTTTAGCCCAATGTTTAAGAAAATACTGAATTGAAATCGTCTTTGGTTTCTGTGTTTTTGTTGAGAAGAGTTGAAGAGTTTAAAGTGATACTTAATATTTTACAATATTGTTTATACAGATACGATTTTTGCAGCTTTCTAAGTGCACTGTTGGTTAATGTATGGTTCTGATGCACTGCCAGTCTTAACCTACAGTACATTGCGAATGTAAGCAAACCTTATTTAGTTACCAAATACATTAAAAACTCACATTACCTGTTGCATACATTAGTACCAGTATCAACAGATAATTTGAGAGTGAAAAAAAAATCATCAAACCTTTAATAATAATTACTTACAAATTGGAAACTGTTGCAGTGAAATAGTTTAAGTTGCTGTGAAAGACAGGACATGCACAAACATAGAAACACACCCACATTCAAAGGTGCTGTGCCCTCCAGCCAGTGGGTCATGAATGCGTCAGCTGTCTACATGGAAATGTCAATATGCCACTAAAGGGTACAGTGACACTCTCTCTTTAAGTGATGCATTAGTAGGCCTGTTTGGACTGTAGACAATGCCCAGTTTGCCAGTTTGGCGTAGGGTAGCTGGAGTGTCAGTTGCTTATTGCTTGGTTCTCTGTGCTTTGCCTGCATAAATATGAACACGTCTATACCGCTGGGCTACGAGATTATCTATTATTATGTGATGTTTTTTTCAACCTGTTCTTCCTGTTCATTATTGTCTTTCCCTCTGTGTGCTGACTTAATGACGTCAAAGCAACAGAGCGGAAAATAAGAACATCCGCTCGTTCACTCCATCCATTTGGATTAAGGGATCAGAATCGGACAGGAATAACACAGCGCTGCCTCGGCTCATAAAACATCCGAATCACTTTGATCGCTGAGCACAATTAAGGTGCAAGAATTTGAAATGATACAGAAACAGATTGACATTTTGCAGAGATTAGCAGTAAAGCTCCCTTTTTTACTATTTTTTGTAACAAAAGCTCACAGCTAACGTTTGGATCCAAACAGCTTTACTCTTTCTAAATTACACTGTAAATGCTGATACATGGTACAAGGACAACATACTGTGCAATGCATCTATTAGTGAATATCCATTGCATCACATTACATTCCCAGTGGACTGATCTGATCCCAACCCTGATGAAGACAGTAGCGTCATTTTGTTCCAAGACACGTTATTGCAGTCACACTCCTGATCAACAAATCCAAATCCATTGCTGTGTGTTTTCAAAATATCACACGCTTGGAAAAGTTCAGAAGACAACTTCATGTGGAAACAGCACGAACAGCACGCAAGTCAACTTTTGTGACGCCGAATTGTAATCTGGGTGCTGTCACAACGTCGCTAACAGGGGAAGTTATTGCAGCACACACGTACATACACGCAACCTCATGACCCACTGTGCATGACCTCAAACCTCAGCCCCACTCTAGCTTCAGCCATGGAAAATTACTTATCCTCTATTCTCTTTCTGCTATTTTTAGTGTGTGTATTTTGTGTTTTGTGTATTTTGTATGTGTGTGTGTGTGTGTGTGTGACTGAGCAAGTGTGTGTGCGTGCTAGTCATGTTTCCATTAAATTGCACTCTTGCTCAATGTATGTGTTCAAGCAATTGTGTGGGCAACTGGGATACTAAGTCAGTATGCTGTATCTATCAGCAATACTGACTACCCACTGTGTGAGTGTGAGTGTGCGTGAGAGAGAAAGCGAGAGAGAGAGAGAGAGAGAGAGAGAGAGAGAGAGAGAGAGAGCGTGCGAGCTGCGGTTTGTATTGTGCAGCGTATCCCGCCATCTTCAGCAACACATGACCTGTAGTACCCCATATGGCCTGATGACGTCTATACCTCTCTCTCTCTCTCTCTCTCTCTCTCTCTCTCTAAGGCTTATAAGGACCAGTGAACAGTTTTTGAAGTCAGACTAATGCTCACGCACAGTGACAACACATCTGTCACTGTCACTCTCGCCTATTGCAACAAAAAGCTCACTTCTGCTCTTCACCTTCCTGGCGTTAACTTATCTGTTAGAGTAAGACAATCATTAAGTGGAGGTGCAAAAATATCACTACCCAACTACAGTGGATGCAGTCGACAATGAAGGAGACAATGGGTAAGAGAATAGTTCTTTATTTTATTTACATCAGGACAAGTTTGGATGAGTCTATATGGGTGTTCTGACTTCATCACATAATGATCAGGCATGGTTGATATTATATCTCGTATCCACTCTCGATTGGATATTTGGATAGAGGATCATTCAGTTTGTGTTATGGAGCAGAGAGCCTGGCATGTGTGTGGATTTGTTGGTGGTTATTGAAGTAGCTGTATTAAAGTTTATCTAATTGCACCAGGCGTTGTTTACTATGGGGAAGAGCTATGGAGTTGATGCTCGTCATTAAGTCTCTCTCTCATTCACACACACATAAACACACACAGATCTAAAACATCCAGTGGTCATCCAGTGTCTGACCTCTCCTTTTATAGTCATATGGTTCTGGTCTTGAGGAGCTGAGGAGAGCTGTTAGACACCAGAATGTGTCTGGCTATGGAGCAGAGACAGGGTCCACATGGCTTTCAGTCCATTTTGGAATTTGATAGATTATGAAAAGAAACTTCAAGCGACTTGTTGAACTGACCCTGAACCTGGTGGGAGGACCAACACTGACCATCTTTTTCTGAGCATGATTATGGCTAAAGTAATAATCCCATTTATTTTGCTAGATATTTGCTAGATATTATTATTTTGCATCATGCACTTTTTGCATGTTATATTGACATTTTGCTAAATTAAATGAAATTAAACTGAATGCCAAAACCTGTCATAAGATTATACACAAGTATATTTGGTACACATACACATACACATGTAGTCTCTCTGTCATGTGTTTTAAGTGTCCTAACTAGCAAAACACCTTTATTTTTCATTTCTCTTGTTGTTCAAAACAACGCTTTGATGTTTGTTTTGAAATGAAGCTTGTGTTATAAATACCTGAATTATTATTAATATTATTGCTCATAGTCTGCAGGCCGTGGAATAGAAAAGGCCTACTGGCCCCAGCAAGCATTCAAATTCAGTCAATTTGACCCACTTTGGTTTGACCCAAAGCAGTTTTCACAGTCACCATGTTAACCATGTCATCAGGGTGTGATCCTGGACTGGGGAACAGCTGGTGTCTGTGTGTGTCCACATGTCATTACTCATCGCTCATTGCTCACTCCCCATGTTCCTCCTCTTCACCAGTTTGTCCAATGGGTGGCGGGGCCACCAGGCTGTATAGTGCCCTGACCCAGACCCTCAGCAGCAGCCGTCCTCTCCCTCTCCCCCAATCCCACCTTGACCCCCACCAACATCCAGACACGGACCTGGATCCAGCTTTCTGTCAGGTGAGAACTTTACTCTTTTATTCATCACATCTTTTTTTGTTCAGGAGATACACAAGTGAAGAGATACCCAATAGTGTCCAATACAGAAAAGTGTGGAATACATTTTGAGCAGATTGATATTTGGTCGTCAACAGCATTTGCTAAGATGCACTAGGCTGCGTATCAAAATTGAAGTGTTTTTATTTGATCAAATAATTAAGCTAATGCATATCACATTCATGTTTCGCTTGCAGGAGTGGCAGGGGTCCCCCGTGTGTCCCCTCGACCCACTGGAGCTGCTCCACCAGTGTGAGGAGGCCCTCAGGGACCGGCCGCCTCGCTTCCACAGGAACTTCATTCACCCCAGTGATGGAGACAGCGCCCCCAGCAGCCCCATCCGGGTGATGCAGTGGAACATACTGGCCCAAGGTAGGCCCCTTACTTAGTATGACTGTCTCATGCCACGTTCACGTCACATCAGATTTATTTACCATAAGCTCGACCTGTCGACTGGGAAAAAAAACGTTCACATTAGCTTCCTAGTGGTAATTAAGTAGGACACATGGGAATTTTTTGTAGGCTTCAAAATCTCCCACTTCTCCCAAATCTCCCCAAGTTTGTCAACACAGGTGGCAAACATGGTAGAAAATGAAAATTATTAGTTGTATTCATACTAGTATAATCAATTCTACTTACGAAAAGCAGGCAATATCTGCCGCAGTTTGTTTATGGTTGATGTTAAATTCATAAATAAAAATGTTTTTGGATGTGGGCAATCGGCTTCTTGGGCTAGGACATGCATGCAGCATTACACCAAACACTGGGTAATGTAAACAATCTGACCTGTCTTTCCTGTCTCTTGTCCTTCAGCGCTGGGTGAGGGGGTTGACAGTTTTGTCCAGTGTCCTCTGGAGGCCCTTAGCTGGTCCCAAAGGAAGTACCTCATCTTAGAGGAGATCCTCACCTACCGGCCTCATATCCTGTGTCTACAGGAAGTAGACCACTACTACGACACCTTCCAGCCAATTCTTGCAGGCCTGGGTTACAGTAGCAACTTCTGCCCGAAGCCCTGGTCACCCTGCTTGGAAGTTGAGGGCAACAATGGTCCCGACGGCTGTGCGCTGTTCTTCGATCAGTCACGCTTCGAGTTCCTGGATAGCGTCAACATACGCCTCTCCGCCATGCTGATTCCAACAAATCAGGTATGTGTATGTGTGATAGACTGGGGGGAGGGTGTGGGTGAGGTGCGGGCTGGATGCAGGAGGGAGTCAAGCTAGTGGGCCGATTCTTCCTGCGTCCAGCACCGGCTAACCCACACCCTCTGATACAGCTTTAAATTTCACTTCTAAAACTTTAGTCTGTCTTCCATCACTTCCAATGAAATCCACATCAGCCAGAAAGCCACCACTGACATGTTCACGTGCTGCTCTTTTGCCACAGGTTGCCGTGGTGACGATGCTACGGTGCCGGACCACCGGGAGGTGTGTGTGTGTGGCGGTGACCCACCTGAAGGCCCGTAGCGGCTGGGAGCGACTACGCAGCGCCCAGGGCTCCGAACTCCTACGTCATCTCCAGAACCTCATCCAGAAACACCTCAGCGAACCCTCGGGTCCTTCGGGCATTGACTCAGACACACCTCTGCTCGTTTGCGGTGATTTCAACGCAATGCCAACTGAGGAGGTTTACCGGCGTTTCACCTTGTCGCCTCTCGGTTTGGACTCGGCCTATAAGAAACTTAGCCAAGACGGTTTGACGGAGCCAGAGTACACAACATGGAAGATTCGGCCTACGGGGGAGTGCTGTAGCACACTGGACTATATCTGGTACACTCAGAACAAGCTGAGTGTGGAAGCGGTGTTGGACATGCCCACTGAGGAACAAATTGGGCCAAACAGGCTTCCGTCCTTTAACTATCCGTCTGATCATCTCTCTCTGGTCTGTGACTTCAGCTTCAAGGAGTCCTCGTAAAGCGGCGAGGAGGAAGACAGGTGGCTGACAAGCAGTGGAAGGTGGGCTACTATCACTGAAATGAAGAAGGTCCAGTAACCTATGACACTCGAGTTGCAGGACCATGTACTGCAACAACTAAATCCTACCTCCCCGTTTGGTAGTACTCGTTTTGACAGTAAACCTATCTGACGAACACTAAAGCTGAACTGTGGTAGTGTTTTCTATGCCGTTCTAGTAATGTGTACATCATTCTGTACAATGCTGGAAGATTCTCATCCGGTCTGCACAAAGCTTATCCCTTGAGAAACCAGTGGGTTCACTATTTTCAATTGTTGTACCTGGATGCTACTGATATACCGTATATCAAGACTGGTTTTGTTCAGTTAAGTAAGCTGTAGTGCACAACTTGTGGTGTAGTATTGGGGAACTCACTGTGCAATATCCACATGACACACACATTGTGCAAGGACATTTAAAGACTGAAAGCACTGGACTGGGCTCCTCAGAACATTTGCAGCTGAGGCACAGCAGATTTTTCTTGGTCCACAACTTGTTTGCACAGCTGTGTACTTACTATGAACAGCACAGCAAAACTGTTCTTATTATTTGTTGTTTCATATGTTTATTTCAAAATAATCATACTGTTATAGATTGAACTGTATTAGAGTGAAGAATTATACTTCATACTGCCAATGTACTACAGAGTCAATGAGAATAAAGTGTTTTTGCAGTAAACTTGTGTGGGATTTATATTTCCCTTGATCACCAAACTGCTTTTGCAATGTAGTATTAGGTGTAGGATAAATACTGACATCCGTTTTTTAAGTTAGAGAAAGCAAAATACCAGTCAAGTATACCAGGTAAAAAAAAAAACTGGTAGCGATATAGGCAACCTTCTCTTCCCTAGTTTTATGTTACAATGCAAACCTCTCCTTGGTAGTACGTACTATGGCCCTGACCCTTGCACTTCTGGTTGCTTTGGGAAATAACGCTGCTGGTTACGCCCTCATTGCAACTTAGTCATTCTGGATGCGTGTCAGCTGAATGCCTGATATGTAAAACAGAAATGTCATGGAGAAACCTTTGTTTTGTTGTCTGGTATTTAACTGCCAACTCAAATCTCTTTTCACCTATGACTGGATTTAACTCTGGCAGCTCAAATATTTATAGCTTTTAATCTAATCATTTAATTTCTGTCTCAACACGGAGAATTATAGAAATCATTTATCTCTGCCTAGGTAGCAATGATATCTGTTAACCAGCTGATATGCCAAACATGCATAGCAACCAGAGACAAGGTATCATACAATGTGTTTGTGCTACAATGTACTCTGGACGAGGGAAAAATAAATCATTGCGTTATCACTGGTTAAAAATGGGGCTTTGTTCCAGCCAAACAGATTCTTGGGTGTGTAGATTAGCTTCAAATCTACTCTTTTCTTTGTTGAACAACCTGATATGTAACGAAATAACAGAAACACTACATCAAAAAGGACTAAAACAAAACAATGAAATCACAATTCCAGTATTATGTACTTGAATTACATATTTAGACGTTTCCATTATTTTGTCCATCCCCTGTAGTCTGTAGTGTGTACCATTTCCAGCATGTAGTAATGCCTACCTACTTTTACACACTAGCTTCTATGTAACAATCATTTGTTTTAAAATAAATCAATAATAAAACCATGGGGGAAAAAATGACAAATTTCAGGTTTCAAATATCTTTTTATATATCAGTAAAATCTACTTGAATACACTTTGAAACAAGAGTACAACAAAATAGAATATACTTCAAATGTTGAATATACAAACAGTTCAGTCTGAACGCAAAACACCTCTCTTATATCCCTCTTCAGATAACCAAAAAAGAAATTTTATTAAGGAAATGTAGGGGCAGGGCCAAAACGGCAGTTAGAGAATCTATGCCAGCAAAATTGACCCCCTGTTTTTGAGCAAAAAGAAATGTGATCTGGGATCCACAGTTGGATTTACAAGTCCTTGTCTCCATCTAATAATTCAAATAAGGAGGTAACAACTTTGCTTGATTTCCACTCTTGGCTTTTTTTTTGTGAGCTTACATGCACCCATAATTCCATGAGGATTTTGAAAAAGCATGGCAGCATGCATTTCTTAGCATTTGTATGCAGCCAGCCCAGGTAGGGTTGTGGAGAAGAGAGCACACTTCAGCGGAAAACAATGAATGAAGAAATACCCGAGGCCCTTTTCCTTGTTAAATAAATCCTAGGCCTAGAGTTTTTCCTTGACACTCAAGAAGGACAAAATCCAAGCGCTCTGCAAAACAGGAACATGTTGTAGATCCGTGGCTAAAGACCTACGAGATTCAATCCATATGACCGTTTGACAATCTGATGCAGACAGGAAAACTATAATACAAACATGAGTTGCCCTACTTTCAATAATACTGTGCTTGGTACTAGGTATTAAAACAGGCCAAAAACAATTGTCAGCTTACTGTTCAGACAATACATGGAAAACGTGAGAATTAAAATCTAAGCCTGTTCTGTTATTTTTTGCTCCGTAAACTGTATAGTAGATATAAGTTTATTTATATACACACACACACACACACACACGCGCACACGCACACGCACACGCACACGCACACACATCCCTTTTTCTATCTGATATCTCTCTCCTTGAAGAGCTTGTCCCAGCTCTACTTTCTCTACGGGTCTCTCTCTCACTTTTGTGTAGGACTCACATAGCACCAGCCATAATAGATCTGCACAGTGATAGTCAAAAATAAATTGCTGGTTTCGACATCTGCAGAGGCAAAATAATAAACAAACGTTCTATACAAAAGCACAGCTTCATTACATCCCCTATTTAGTCTTTTTCTTTCACTTGTCAGTTCACATTTTAGTTGGTTCTAATTATTTGCCTTGTTTTGTAGTGTTTCAGCTTTTTTTGCAAGTTGTCCATTTTCAAAGTTTGAGTCAGTGACAGTGATCCATTGAGAGGACACAAATGTAGTGATCAAGGTTGGTCCCTTTAACTTTCTGAAAAAGTCCCTTCAAAGTCCTGTGTGGGTTCCTATGTTGCAGGGGTTCATTGAGGTTCGGGCTCCGTACATGACGTTTTTACTAGAAGAGGTTGCTCTGTGGTTGTGAGGGAGAATGGTCAAGTGGTAAATGGTAAAAAGCAAGGCTCTGGTCAAAAGACAGGTGTGAAGACAGGTTTAAGGACTTAAAAAAGGGCCTTGAGGAGTCTTTAAAGTCTCACAGACTGTTGCTGGTTATTATAAGAGGAAAAAGTACCTCAGGGCTGTACAAACTAACCCTCTGACAGAAGGGGGCTAGATGGGAGGATGACGGGAGGATGGGAGATGGGTATTGATAGGTGTGTGCACACACACACACAGTTCTGTGCGTTTCAACACTCAGGCTCTTCTGTCTTCACAACAGAGGTGACATAGGCCTCTTGTGATTTGACTACCACCTCTGCCTCGACTGCTTCTGACTGGTTCTGAACCTGAACAGTTTGGAGCTGTGCTTGGTTCTGTTGGACAGACACTGACACTGGTACCTGGACAGCTTGGACTTGAACAGCTTTCATGTTCTCCGCACTAACTCCTCTGGTTGCTGGTGCTAGCCCCCCTATTACCAGCTCTGAGCCCTTGATGATGCCACTAATGATACGAGGGTGTGCTGCTGCGGTCTGATTGGCTGTTGTCACTGTAACCACCCCCGTCCCTCTACCGACACCTGGATGTGTCTGCGCCTGTGTTGGTACAGTGAGTCTCATCACCTGTGTTCCCGGGGCAACGCTGATAGGGGCCAGAGCCCGGACAGTCAGAGGGCCTCCGAGGAGGCTGATGCCTGCTGGGGAGGCACCCATGCTGTGCTTGTTAGAGCCGGCAGTGCCTGTGGAGGTCTGGAGATGACACTGAGCTAACTGGTGGGCAGGGATCGTGATGATCTTGGCCAGCTGGACAGTGATCTTGTCTCCGTTCTCTGCTGTGGCTGGGACCATGGTGGGGATGGTCTGGATCACAACCTGGACAAAAAAGACAAGAGGTCATGAAAAGGTAACAAGGAAAGAATAAATATTGATTACGGATCTAGACAATTGAGAAAACGGCAGTGAAATATTTTCCATGTTTACACACCTTCTGTTGTGAGTTGGCGCTACCTGCGGCCGTACCGATGTGAGAGGCGTTGGTGAGGAGGGTGGTGTGGCCAGGTGCCCCTGTCGTCCCTGGCGCCTGCTGCACGGCAACTGTGGAGATCTTCTGGCCCAGCGATGTTGTCATGACTACGGGGACCTGCATAGCAACCCGTACTGTCCTGTAGACAAGAGAACAGGCAGAATACACAGTTAGCATTCTGCTACGTAAAGGTGCAATGTCAACATCTACTGTTGGGAGAAAATGCTGACATTTACATTAGCACTCCTGAATCCAGAAAGCTACACACAGTGGAAGTCCTCAGATTCTGACTGAAAACTGACCATTTTGCCACTGAAACTTCTGACCGATTTTGTTTAAGGATAACGTCAGCTTGTTAGCTAGCTAATTACAGTATCTTGTTAGCTACCTATCACTGTCTTTAAAAAAACATCTGATTTGCACACTAGCTAATGTAGCTAGTAGAGGCTAACAGTGGCTAGCAGTCACATGTTAACATTATTAGTTGCATTGCTAAATTAGCTTGCCGGATAGAGAGCTAGCAAACACAGCCAAAAACAAAGTATGGGTTTAGGTTAAGTGAGCTGATTATTCTCAAGCTACAACTCTTTATGAACTGGACTACAGATTAGGACCAAAGGGGCTGAAGGGTTTAAGATAAGTCAGTTTTCTGTGCCACAGTAACCTACATGTAGAAACAAACCTATTTAATCAAACAATTGACTTGGACCTAACACATCACAGAATTGACTTACACTCACACCACAACAATCTTTTTGCTCTTTTGTCCAGGTATCTCTCATTTTCTTGCCTGGTTATTATATATTTAGCCATTATTTGCACAATTCGTGGTTGCTAGGAGATTTGTGATACAACTGCAAAGGCTCTATAGGAGTCTGACCTGGGCCCAGAGGAAGTGGGGATGATGGCCGCATGAGAGTGTTGCGTCTGGATTCCGTCTGGCGCTGTAGAAACGGTCACTATCCTCGGAAACCCCGCTGCCATTGCCGCCCCACCTCCTGCCACTGTCTTGCTGCCCTTTGCGACAGGAGTGTGTGCCATGTTGGTTCTGTTCCCGCCCCTTAGGATGTTGGGCTTCTTGGAGGATGACAGCTCAGTCACCTGGAGAAGCATATCAGACGGCGGCGGCACACGCTCGTAGGATGCCGTATCCGAGCCAATAAGATTGTCAGGGACATCTGCCTTGTCGTCATCAATGATGACAATGTTTTTGGGCATCTCTTTGAACTGGTAGACCAGTCGCTGGCCTTCTACCTTGGCCAGGATGCCACGCTGGTAGTAATACCTGGGGAGAGGGGGAGATAACAGGTAGTGGTCAGAAGTTATGATGTTGCTTTATAGAGAGGTTCAAATGCTTTCAAATTCTTAAATGCTCTCTTCTCCTTCTAAAAAAAATATGGAAAAACAATCCAAACCCTGACCTACCTACCACCCACCCACTCACCTTAGTGCCCGGCCCATGGTCTCATAATTCATGTCTGGCTTGTTCTTGTGTTTGCCCCACAGCTTGGACACAGCCTTGGAGTCAACCAGTTTGAAGATGCCCTTCTCCCTCTGGGTCCACTTGATGTACCTGGGACATGTGTTCTTGTCCTGGAGGAGGTCCAACAAGAACTCCCACAGGTAGGTGGTGCTACCCGCTGAAAAAAAACAACCAAAAACAAATGTAGTATGCTGCTGATGTGTCTTTATCCAATACTTTACATTCAAAGACAACAACAGGTGGACTTGATACATGTTTGTGAGAGTGAAAGTGAACATTACAAAGATGTACTACATGTATTATATACCTTTTCCTTCTCTTGGTTTCTTCTTGATGCCCAGATCCGGTGAGCCATTGGAAATAGCTGACTGGTGTGTCTTTGGCTTCCGTCCAGCTACAAAAGGGAGAGATCAATTCAGTTATTCAAGCAGGACTGACATACAGTGATACAGTATACAATGGAATCACTGACTTAAGAATCCAAGTTGGGTCGCAACAGTAAAAGTGTACCACTAGGTGGGGCTCTTTCATTACCTCATTGACCAAGATATAGGTTAGGTTTGAGGTTTGTGGTCTGGCTCAGCTTTCGGCTCAAGAGTTAATCACTAATCACAGCGTTCCCACAAATTTTCCATTTAAAACTACCACAGTTTTTCCTTTTACTATCCCCCCTGCCAAAATCTTCCATTCCATATATATTTTTTAAATAACTGAAAGTTATGTCCATTTTCCACACTTTCCCCCAGATTTCGAGACCTGCATTGGCACCCTTTAATCAACTAGTAGTGACCACCACAAACTACAAGCTTGGGGTGTTTCTCTCTCGACCTTTCTTCTTTCTGACAGGCTCGTGGTCTGGCTCTGGCTCCTCTAGCAAGGTGACCATTTCCTCATCTTCCTCTTCGCAGCAGTCCTCCGTCGATACCTCCACCACCGTCTCCGACATCACATCGGGCCGCATGGCCGCATGGAGGAAGTCCGGCGTCGAGACGCATGCTGGGACAAAAACATCTGGATGGACAAGTGGAAGAGGGAGGAGTGAGAAGGAGCTGTGTGTCAGTGATATCTGTTGTACAAAGTTTTGATGGGAAAAAGATCAATCTCTAAGAGTCTATTATACATTGTTAGTATTTACTAAATAAAGCTCCTGTGGTAACATTGGATCTATAGAGAACCATTAGAGTTTGCAAACAACTGTTTCATAACCGTTTCTCCCCAAAACCAAATGTTGGAGCAACACTGTAATGACCTGTGTTTTGTGTAGTATCAGACTGTTTGTGTTACCTGGACTGCGGTCTCCTCTGAGGCTGGAAGGCGAGTCCATGTGTAGCAGAGCCTCTGCCGCCTCAATCTTGTCAGAGCAGTGGATACTGCTTCCATGGACAGAAGCCTCCACTGAAACAAACACACACACTGAATTAACCACAGGAAACACATCACTGCTCAAACTCAATATAGGCAGTTATAAAATAATAAATATGTGATACTTTATTGTTCCCCGTAGGAACACATATTTTCTCTTGCCTCCTCCAGGGAGGTCAGTGCCCTTGGAGGTAGTAGGGATTTGGTGTCTTGCTCAAGGACACTTCAGCAGGGTGGATGCTTTCTGAAATAAGGATTGAGCCCAGGTCCTACACTTGGAGGACGGTCTCTCTAACCACTAGAGCACCTTGCTGCCCCACATTTGAGGCTTTAAATAGCCACAATTTCTGTTTATCTATTCTATTTACTATTTTTTCTAACAAAACTTTGAACACTTCAAGGAGCTGTTTGCTACCTCTTTAAACACTTCCACTACCTACAGTGATACATCAACCCCACCAATATCACCACCACCACCACGCATACAAAAAGCAACCATTTGCTGCCCCCTAGTGATATGCCTGGTTCCTGTTAACTCAATGATCTGCCGTTAAAATCAACACATTCAAATTTGATAAAGTTTTCTTTTTAAGAAAGTACAACCATCACAAAAAGGAATAGTTTAATTCCCTTGCCTTCTTACACTAATTAATTAAGGTAGTTGCCATGGCTGAGACCAGGGGTTTTCCTTCATTGTACCTTCAGCTGACTGAAAGAGATTCCAGGTCTGAGATACAAGCAATAGTGTAGGAGGTTCCAGTAATCTCATATTCTTTTATGTGTCTTTCACATCTCATATCATATTTTGATGCCATGCTTAATAATAAACTTGAACTTCCTTCCAGGTAGGTACATTATTGGGTAATGTTGTCAAGTAAAATGCCTGCCTAAAGTAAATATACGGTTGGCTTCCAATATTACTAAAGAAGAAATATACCTGGTCAAAAGACATGTTTAACCTTCTGATCTATGGAGGCAAGAAAAATAACGGTGCTGTTTAATCAAAATGGGAAAAGCCTGTTGTTAAGGAAGTGGCACGCAGCCCATCTGGCACCCCGAGAAGGAACCCAGGGCACCTGCTGTTGTCAATCACTGGTGGGAAACATGAGATCCCATTACGACCTACCCTGCCCATGTTTGGCTATCTGACTGAGGCAACAGGCATTGCATAGGGGAGAGAAATGGGCTATCTTTAGATTATCCCACTCATTCAGACCATCACACAAACAAACATGGCATACTAGTAGACACTGCAGCAGAGACCCTATAGGCTGCTGAGCTGCCCTTGAAACCAGGCAGGAGTGCTGTAATAAGCCCACCAAACAGCAACAGGTCAGAGAGTTTCAGATTATCTTGACCTATGTAACCACACACGGATGCATTGGCTATTTAAAGTCTTTCATCCCAAAATGTAAAAAAATAAAATAAAATAAAAAATCATTTCAGCAATGGGGAGTTTAGTAACACATTTAAATACATTATACACACAAGGGAAAGTTTGAAAAAACAAAGTTTTGTTTTAAACTGCTACGAAAATTACGAAATTATTCTGTCAATAAGGGGAATAAAACCTTACAATAATATATAACGGCGCCAAGAATAGCAGCAAGTCCGACAAAAAGTAGTGCTGTCTCTTATGACTTCCGTGTTTACACTTTTCATCCTTTCCCTCCAGTTCTCTTCGAAGACGCACACAAATCCCCCTGTCACTCAACGCCCGCCCCGTCTGCTATTGGCTAGTCTACTGCTCAACAGCCCACCCCCAGCCGACTCTAACTGGTTTCCAGCAGGCTTTCTAACGCCTCTTCCACGCCGTTGGACTAATGGTTATGTCAATCAAATTCACACCCCTCCCTTTCGCATAACAATGCTTCCGCCATCAAATTGGCCAAAAATACTTTGAATATTGCAATTAAACAAGACTGGAAACGACAAGATATTTTCACCACATCCTACTCAATAACAGAAACGTATCATACGCGTTTGAAATTACACAAAACAATTATTTGCTCGTCGCTACGATCGAATGTATAAGCACCTCTTGAACAACTCATTTCACAGGGAAGAAAGGGTGTAAGCTTGTCAGGCCATCCCACTCTTGGATAAGGGGGTGCTGAACACACTAACGGAAAAAAAAAGAAGGATATAATAAAATCTAACCTTGATACTAAGACGATTTAAAAAGTGCCCAATACAAATCAAAATCACAATATAAAGATATTAAAAGGCAAATATTCGTATCTACTGGACTGTTATTCAGGGCCATTAAGTGAAGAATATTATTGCATGTCCAATTTTAATAAACGGAAGAAACCATCCATGGTGAAATAAAAAGATATGTCAGTAACAAACGTGTTGATATTTGACAATGTAGCACAGATGAATGTAGGTAAAAATAAACCCACATGTCCTTCCGACTCAGACAGCGTGGCAAAGACGTAGGAAAGACAACATCTTAACACTTCCTGGTTTCGCAGAGCCGAATTGCAAACCATTATCATAAGGCATGCTGAAGCGGGAAAAATATATCCCAATATGCAAATGACACCTCGTGCAGATTGGTATCTATACGTGCAGGCTGGCGAACCAAACTTTAGTTTTTAACCTTTTAAACCGGGTTTTAAGAAACAGTGTAGCAACGCCATGCAGGTTGCTACCAAGGTGATCACTTCCTGATTGCCCTCCATTACTTCACGAAACTACTTAGCGGGTAGGGGCACAGCGGTCGCTGTTAAAAACACAAGGGATGCGTTAACGTTAGATCACGAATCGAGGTTATTAATAAATACCAGTACGTTACCTGCTCTAATGAGCAGATCGAGTTGATTAGCGGGCTCCTCATGCAGTGAAGTCGCCATGTTCTCCCCTTGCTGCAGATTCACATTGACTTTTCACTGAATTGTATGGGAAGCTAGTAGCTCAGGTCACTCCGCCGCTAAAGGAAATCTCCTCAAATTCAACCAGACACATAACAGCGGCTGAAAAATATCCTTCCGCCGCCAACACAGGAAATCCTTTGCCCTGCCTCTAAGCTCTCTTGCGTAGAGAGGACGTCAACAAAAACACAGGAAGAGAAAAATCTCAAATTTAATCGAGTGAACTTTATGTTTAAAAGGGTCTGTAATAATTATTACAACGTATGAGTGTTGTATTGTGATTAACTGTTTCTGGGTACACTCATAGGACAATTAGTTGTATTAGTGAGGCACATAATTCAGACCTGTACAAGCAGGTTTATTGCTAGGAAATGCGAACTTCACCAATCTAAGCCACCTCAGTTCCAAACAATCAATTATTAACACTCAATGATTTATAATGACTAAATGTTTTTGTTATTCTGTTGTAAATAAACAAACAACATGAGTGGCAATTTTATTAACCAGAGGTTAATAGGACTTTTAGGATTTTGTGCAGGAGTCAAACTTATCCCTGCAAAATTAATCATTGCCCTCTGAAAAATTCATCATTATCAGCCCAATATTTTATATTGGTTATTTTGTCACATTTGTGTCAAAAAAAAAGTCAGCATGAATTTGAGAAGATAAAGCCTTAATATTTTCAAAAAAGTAGCATTAAAAAAATCTACTAATGCAATGGTAATATGTGATTTTTGCTATAAAGTAATGTAAGAGATAATTCAAGGTTTGAGGTAACATTTGGTTGAACTATCTCTGGAATAAAGCAGAGTTTCTTAACCCATAATGGGTTGCGTTTCTGTTTCAGGTGGTTCAACACATGACAACTATAACCAGCATAGAATGTGTTTCGCCATCAATGACGTTTGTGTGGCTATATCTGTGTAGCCTTTCACAATAGTCTTGTTATTTTGTGCTTTTGTCTTGATATTTTTGCATGACTGGCGTGTCTCTTCCCTATTTTGATTATTTTTTCTGTCCTGTGTGCCTCACGTCTCATTTCCACACTATTGCAGTATGACTACTAACTACAGCACATCATCATTAGCAAAGGTCCCAAAGCAGGACTAAGTTTCTTAAATTGGAGTCTACTGCTATAAATGATTAAGTATCTATGATATGACATATGTGCAACACTCAATCCATTTAAACAGTGCTCATTTGTTTAAAAGTTTTTAAAAAATGACATTATGTAATGGTAAAAAAAAAAAAAAGCAGTGTGGCGCCCATTTTCAAACATGGATTTTTCAACATTTTATGGTTGAACCTGTGCTTTTTTTCCTCATCAATATTTCCTCTATGTGGGATTAAGTAGACAGAACAAAATGGATAGGATGTAAAGACAATAGTAATTTCTTTATCAATTAGGCCTATATCAATAAAGGCTCTAGTTTCTTAAGTTATAGGTCAAGATCCAAAATAGGAGGCAGGCCTTCTTCTGGTAGGTACCCATGACAAGAGCACCAGTACCTGGAAACTAAGCCTGGATCCCAGTTTGAAAGACTACATTTCACATTTGGGACATGGCTGAAAAAAATCATGAGTAGACTGTACTAATAGAGCCTCATTTTATCCAAATTTATGAATATGAACTGACTGCAACTTAATGGACCCAAATATGCAGTAATACAAAAATACAAGGTGCCATCCACAAGATGGCAGTGTCTGTCCGGTATCAGTATGGTGACACAGACCCAAACAGTTTCTGTCCCAGACAGTGCCTGTCACTGCTATCTACAGCAGTCATATATGACAAATATGTTCTGTCATAGCCCAATCAAAATAAATGAAAAATAGTCCAAATGAAAACATGCACTCATCAATTCTTAAGCAGTAAAATGCTAGACTTCGTATATGAAATTGATTTGTGAACCTAGATTCATGTGAACTCACAAAATGTATAATACATCCTCTAAAGGCTATGATACACATGAAACAGTTTTTTCTATGTAAAGTGGTAATATTACCTGCAACAGGAATGAGGAATGGCGACAGGGACAAAATAAATGTGGATTACATAGTGGCCTACAAGAAAAGAATGGAAAACTACTCTTAGACATAATTATTGGCAAAAGTGGCTATCTACATTGCCGTTCTTAAAGGCCTTAAGGACTTTATGAGATTAGAGAGGGTTGCCGGTTCCAATTCCTGGACTGGCTGGAAAATCTGGGTGGCGAAAACAAATGCCCTCCGCTCCTTCACAAACAACTGCCGAGGTGCCCTTGTGCTAATTCCTAATTGCTCAAGTGCACCTGATGAGTGGCTGGTAGAAGCAGAAGACTGTGCTTATATTGGGCATCTGAAGCACAACAGTGCTGAAATAGAGCATACATGCTCACTCAACTTTCCCTGGATGAATTAAAGTTAAAAAATACTGTAAAAACAATGGAATAGACACTCTTCTTGTAAGGCACTGCTTCTCTCCATGGCAAGCTCATATGGTATCATGTGTTGGTTGAAGCAAATTAGGAGACATAAATGGCTCATAGAACCAACTGTTTCTGAGGCATGCAGCACAGCAACAGGAGCAGAGCACATATGCCGGATATATATGCAGGGCCATATCCCCAATTCCTCTCTTTTCAAGATAAGATGAAACTTTAATGATCCCAGTGGAGACATGGGGACATTGCATCAACTACGGTAACAGGATACAGCACAGGAAACTGAATATAAATAATAATATAGCAAAGGGGGGTATTTAAACATAACGCAACTTGCGGATATAGTAACATATGTATAGAACGTGCACATTTGGATATGTGCGTACTAGCTGTTCAGATGGCGCTATGTTCGATATGTACAAGAAACTAACAATGTGTTCAGCAGCCTCGTAAACAAAAATCGATTCAATCACAGTGACAAAATAGACAGGACACATTGTATTAGGTATCCCCCAATTGATCAAATGAGTGATTTTCTACATTATTTGATACTCTGCATCTGAATGGGCCAAGCATATGAAGAGAAGAGAGAAAAAGGGGTAGAACAAGTTGCTTAGTGACTGATGTGGACTTTGCCACAGGCATTCTGTCAAGCCAGTTGTGTGTGTTTTGTCTTACAAAAAGGTCTGAGGCTCAATGCCAGTTGGCAGGTATATTAAACTGCACCTCTAGTGTGCACCTCTACATGGTGTCAGAAGGTAGAGGATTATGGTACAATGACTGCTGGATCAAACAGCTCATTTTGATGAAAATATTCATTCAGTTACCCTCACTTGTATTTTCCCAGCCAATCCAGGGATTTGAACCCGAGTCCTGACAGTCTCCAACCTTAAGACTAGCACTTTTAGAGTAGAGATGCCACTAAAAGAATCTATAATAAATATAAGAGCAGTTTCTCTCACCGGCCTCCCCCTGTGTCTCCACCTCATGCTCGTCACCCACTTCCTGCATCAGGTAGGCCTCATCATCATACACCAACACCTGGGCTGAGAAACCTTGTTCCTCCACCAGGCTGGCGCTGGGCACCTCCTCCACTATCACCGCTGGGTAATCCTCAGCCTCCTCTCCATCTTGTACCTCCTCATAGGCCTCCTCAGCTTCACACTCCCCCTCCACCTCTCCTTCCAACTCCAAATCAAATTCACACTCTCCCTCCTGCTGCAGAGAGAGTTATGGAAAGTGGATAGGGAGTGAGGGATGGAGGAAGAGAGTAATATGTGGAGGAAAGATGTAAGATTGAAAAGAGTTGAGGCAGAAGAAATTAAGAGAGAAATAAAGAAAGCAGGATTTAGAACTACAGTTTAAATGTTGCTTTTGTTTGTGTGTGTGCATGCTGTCCTACCTGCTGCAGGTCCTCCACGGCTGTGACATACTCCACCACCATCCCCCCAGTGTCGACCAACACCACTGAGGTCATGACTCATGCTCCTCAAGGAGTGGCACTCACTGCCGAGGGCTTGCCACAGCGCCTCCACCTGGTGGCTCCTGCCAGTCTGGTGAACAGTGGGCCCTTGGAGAGAGAAAAGAAAAGTGATTAACAAAACATGTTTTAGTTGATTTTGTCAAAAATGATTATTATGAACGAATGATTGTTATCATGCTGTGCCAGCATGAGTCAGCATGCTTTACTAAAAAGAAAAGCAAAAGCAGAAAAGGAATCTGTTCGCTCACTCCTGGCATCCTGTCAAATGTTTTATGAAATAAAATTGCCTTTTGCTTGGACCTAGCTTAGTGCCTACACTCTCCCCCAAACTCTAGTCCAAGGCCTTGGTAAAGGCCTACACCCCTTCCATCTTCTAATACTCTGTCTTCGCCCGCAGGAAGTGCCTGTCTGCCTATACAGGAAGTTATGAACTGACAGGAAGCAAACTCATTGACTCACACACACACAGTCCAGTGGAAGACCGAGGGAGAGAGATCTGGAGCCATGGTAACAGCTGCTGAGAACCACAGGGCCCTCATTTCCTGTTCCAGGCTGCTCTGTGGGGCAATAATAGGATGCCATATAGGGGGAAGGCAGGAGCATTGAGGGTCAGACGGACACACACAGACACACAGACATACACACAGACATACACACAGACATACACACAGACACACACACAGACACACACACAGACACAGTAATTTACAGGAATTAAGAAAACTGTTTCTCATGAACACTCAAGCATTTTCCAACATTTTATAGTTCATTTTCAATGGTTGGGCCTTATCCAAAGGTTATGACAAATTGCATATATGAAATGTATGCATGACACAGACAATTTGGAATTTTATACAAGCCTACTGCAGCTGCCTCACCATACAACATCTTCTAACGTGGTGTGTCTGAGTCGAGACTTGCTCAGTAACTCTACCTGCTGTATAATTGATGAGTCATGCTGGGCTGGTGTGCCCTCCAACACTGAGACCAACATGACATCAGCTCCAATGGGACTCCTTTGTTCAATTACGGCATACAGCAGACACTGACCTATAGAGCTATATATTCTGCTATGATGGGAAGATGTTAATGTCAATGCACAGGTACTGTGCTAAACCCCAAACCAACAGATCTCACAGAGGCATCTGGATGCCTGCTCATATGTGCTGCACTACAGACTCAATGGTTTAGCAGTGAAGCATATCATAGCATTTAGAACCAGGCTACGCAAATACAAAATTGCACATATCTTCCTGTTGCACAGCTCTGCAGTTTCAGTTGCCGTCAAACTGTCTGCACCGGTTCTACAGTGTGAGTGTGCGCCATCAAGGCTCGAGACCCTAAGTTGAGCTAAACAGTCCAGTACTGTTCTCGGAGGTTGTTTTCCCAGAGTTGCGCTTGTCTCTCTCACACGCTGTGGGAGTGCAGACCAGTAGGGCAAATCCACACACAGAGTTCTGGTTTACCTAGACTAGCTTACCTATTAGCATGAGCTGTGCAGCAACGTCCTAGACCATTGTAAGTAGGTAAAGAAACAAACCTTTCCCTCCTTTGGGCAGAATGTGGCACAATGAGTAGGGAGACCGCCCTTCAAGCAGAGCACCTGAGTTCTATATCCCCCACAACAGCAAACATCCCTGCTGAAGTGTCCTTGAGCAAGACACAATCCCTACCAAGTGTGATGTACTGTAACTGAACCTGCACTCTGACCTCCCTGTGAAAGAGGGGAAGTGAAAAGAGAATTTCCCTGCAAGGCTTAACAACCAACTAAGCAATTTTACACTGATTAACTGTCTAAATACATCTAAATGGTTTATAGCGTAAGAGGCCTTTTAATGATATAATGTTTGTGATGTTCTTACATCTGTCCTCTGTAAAGTTTGTCTTGAGTATGTTCTGTTGTGTCTCGTATGTGTATTTTATGTATATTTGTTTTTCTATGGACCCACTGGTGTGTCTGCAATAAAGCTGAATTGAATAGCATCTAGGCTAAAATTAGGCTACATAGGGTTAAAAGTGAAAGTTTAGAAGAATTCTATGGAAATGTAAGCATTATCTTGTACATATGGACTTCTCTGGTACATATTTCTGATATTTACAGCAGTTTATGCATCATTTAAATATGTAATAATGTATTTACTGCTTGGTCTAAAACTGGGAAATACACAGCCAAAAAGATCCTGGGTGATATGAGAGCTAAAGCTTCGATGCAACATTGAAAAGACGTGCAGTGCTCAGTGGGAAAGTATCACATTATTATCGATCAGTCAAAGTGGCTGGTTGCCACAACCACAATGTACCACCATTCGGCTGTTGGCTAGTGTCAGTATTTCCCAACCAGATTGTGAGGGCGGGGATTCAGGACAGAATAACACCTTACTTTACCTGGGTCTCCCTTTGCTCATTTTTAGTCATTTTCCTACAGTCAAAGGACAAGCTGCTGAACCTAGAGAGGAAGACTACAGAGGAATAAACTGACTCGCACCAATCCACTTTTCTATTCCTCCTTCCATTATGAGCTTGTGTTTGAATATTTCACAATCCAGTGGTTCTTTTGTGCCCTGTCTTCTCTCTGGCACAAATAATAAACTTAACAAAGAAAGGTGTGTGTTGTGTGCCACCAGAACCGATGCACTGGTATCCAACTATAGGTTGATTGTTGATTATAGATTTTTTAAAATCCTTTCCAGCCTGTATGGATTTAAACTCATAGGACTGGTCTTCATATATTATTTGGCTGTTTAACTGATGCAGGCTGTGATGCAAGTGTGTGAAACAGTTTGGAGATTGGGACACAGGTTTTTGTAATCTATTTTTCTACTGCCCCCATGAGAAAGAAAGATCAGAAGAGTGAGTGACAGAGAGAGACACAGCCAGTCAGCCAGAAAGAAAGATAGACGGAGAGATGGGAAGTGAGGGAAAAGAGAGCACGTCAAAGCGCAGACAAAGTCCTTGAGAGCTGTAGTGCCTGCATGTTCTCCTTCCCTTGGTCTATGAACTGGCACCAAACTGACTGAATGGATCAGCTTGGGCCTCCACCAGAGACTAAACTTGACATTGAGCAATTTCTCTCCCTCTGATAGTTGTAGTCCTTCCTCTCCTCATCTTGTTCTATCCATCCTGGCTTGACCTCTATTTCTTTCTTTTTTTTCTCTGCCTACTGGGATAATGGAAATATGCGCATGCGTGGACCCCCCCCCCACTATAAATGAATATGCATATTCAATCGAGAGAACAGAAATAGGTCAAACAACAGTCACTCACACTCACACACTCACACACACACACACACACACACACACACAGGATCCGTTAATAGTCAATGCCCTCAAACAGGACTTGTGAGTTGCATTCAAACAGGTACTACAGGACCTACTAGACCAACACAAGCAGATGGCTGCCATGTCACCAATCAGATCAAACATAAAATCAGTTTAAAGTCCATATTAGGCCTACACTATGAACAGACCATTTTATTATACTGCCTGCACATAGTTTTGCATTTCATTTCCATGTGAAACAGGAAAACGACATTCCAAGCAAAAGAAAGAAGGTAAAACAGGTAAAACAGACAGCAGCTAGCTGCCTGTTTTCATTGATAATGTGACCCTTGTACTCCTCACTGCTGATTGCTTGTAATGTCGGTGTTAGAGGATAAGCTTGTCTACTGGATAAGAGCGTCAGCTAAATGTCCAAAATGTAAATGCAATATCAACAAAAGGATGTCAAGAGCAGTCAAATAAACATGTAGTTTGAACTTTATATTACCTGGATGAAAAAAGGGTGAGGAGGTTGACTCCATTACGAATGTTATTCCGACTGGTGAGTCAGTCAGAGAGTATCACGATCGCTCAGTATACTGCAGATTCATTCTGACAGGCCAACTTTCCCACCATGAAATCCCAATGGACAAATCCAAACAAAGATGAAGAGTATTCCAAACTCGCCTTGTCGCACAAAAAACATCTACATTTAGCTGCCGTTTAAAAATCCACAAAAAGTGGAGGAGAATGAAAGAATGAGAAAGAGAAAGTGTCAAGACTTTTCTCTCTCCCACACCCCTTCTTTCTGTCTGACATCCCACTTCTCTCCTTTGCTTGGTTTCTTTCTTTCCACCCATCCATCCATCTTTCCATCCATCCCCCTCTTCTCTCTGCCTGTATGCTGTCTGCTCCATGCGGTGGAAGGAACCTCTCAGAGCGACTCAGCACTTCTTAGCCCCAGCCCTGCCCCCAGATCACATGACAAGGGTGGAACACACACACACACACACACACACACACACACACAATCACATGATCTTTCAACAACAGAGCTTTTGTTCCAAGTAACCGGGGCTGTTGCGAACGATACAACACCCTGCCTTGTGCCCTGCCCTCTAACACACACACAGATGACATGATGAGCAAATACACACACACACACACACTCTCTCTCTGTCTCACACACACGCACGCTTCTAACTGCTGTGCCTCAGTTTGTAATGGCTAATGACATCTTCATAAAGTTGAGCTATGAATTTTCCATTTATACTGTTCAGCTGATCTGCTGGATCATTCCAGGAGCAGTAACCAAGATGATTAAAAGTACAGCAGGCCTTCTGTACATTACCATATGAGATTAAACAGTATGACTAATGGCAATCAGACCTCCAGGTGAGTGCATCCTCTTTTGCCACACACACACATACACACACACGAATGATACAACGATACAACAACCATCCCACTGTTTGACAATCGAACCTGACACTATCAGTTTACTTTTATCAGCACTCCACCCCCTCTCCTGTCCCCCATCCATCCATCCTATCTCCATGGTAACCCAACCCTTGTGCTCTGTGTCTGTCTTTGCCCTAGTGGCCTCTCTCTTTAGCTCCAACACAAAACACTCAAGCAACAGTCCACAGTGAAGACATCGGTTTAATGGTGGCCTACATACGCTAAACACTACTCCTAGACACACCCATTCAGAATTATGTTTAATATTAACTGCTAAAGCATACTGATGACCAGTCCATGACCAGTAAAGACGGTCAAGATGGGGTCGACAATAAACACTGTTTTAATCTATCTCACGTGCACAACTTGGTTGTTTTATCACTGTGCAAATAAGTAAAGGCTTATGGGTGACAAAAGGACAAACACAGGGAGGGAAGCAAGTTCCAAGACCAGATTCAAGACCAACATTTTCAGCAAGCAATGTAGAAAACATCACAAGATTGTAACAGGTCTTACCATAATACGCTGGCGTCACTGTCCCTATTTCTCACCACCTGGCACTACATTATCTTGCCACTAAACAATATTTTAAATTCACTTGCTATTCAACAATGTCAATGTAATTGTATTGAAACTAAACTAGCTTGCTTAGAGGAATAACCCTACTACATACAGAAAGGCAATGTACTTAGCTCAAAGGTCTAAATTGCTACAGACAAGAACCACCCCTGCTTGCTGTCACTCAGTTGGCTGGCCGCCTGTTTGAATTGGTTACACATGGAGAGCTATGAGAGGGGTGTAACAGCAAGATTATGTCAGGCATGCACAGCAAGCCAGAAAGGGAGTTTGTTGTTGCCTTTGCTCTTCAATGCAGAAGGGCTAATCAATGAATTACTAGCCAGCTCTTCCATTTGATAAATAATGTAGTTAACCTAGATGGCTATGAATCTTTCTGCGCAAAGACCCAAATAAACACCATAACCACAATTTCTGAGCGCACGTCGCACACAAACTCAAGTAATTTGCTATAAGCGGCATAATATTACAATGACATTAACTTAACTTATCTAACGTTAGCTGGCTAAGTTAGCTCTAACAAGCTGTCAGAAATTACAAACTATGCGGCTAATGTTGGCGAACGTTAGGTTAGCTCACCTGAACTTACCTTGAAAGTGTTGTTTTTGCTCAGTGATGGAGCAACAACTTAGTTTTCAGGCAACAAGTAGACGTTAGCTTGGCTGGCTAATGCAATCGCGCTGTCTGTGTGTGACATCCAGTAACTGTCAAGCTTGAGTCCCGAGGCTAACGCTAGCTCATCTCACGTTAGCTGTTGTTTGGCTGTTTGTCTCCATGATGAGGAGCCCGAAACGACCCAGACGGATGATTACAAACACAATGCAACCCTGGCGCTTCTGTTATTGATATGAGACAATAAATAAACATACACAAATCGCTCGTGAAGAGGGGCTGCACCTCCTCCAATGAAGACTGATCCAGGTCAAAGCCAGTTGTCAGTTTGCTTGCTTGTTCTAGCGAATGACACTCGTGACGTCAGATCGTGGAATAAACCATTCGAGCTTTCTTTGAACTCCTTTCCTTGGTTTCCCAGCGTTTTGTTAACAAGACTTTTTTATTTAGTTTGTAAAATCCTTCTCTATTCCATACGCTATAACCACTGAATTTGTAGCTTATGTTTGACCACATGTCGATATTTATTTCCTTACTTCTTGCTTTGTCTTAAAGCAATTAGACTTATGATGACGACGGTCGCAAGTCTTATCAAAACCGTATTAGAAAGCTAATAACGAAAATCTTACCCTGCAGATGAACTAAAGGTATTTGTCTCCACCAAGTGGTCAATGAACTGACATTGACCAGCACAGTGTGACAACGTTTGCCTCGTATACGAATGATAATTAGTAACAATTGTTTCAGCACAAGAATAGTTTCATGGACAGCTGACGTCTGCTTATGTACCTCTTTATTCAGAAAGTTTACATTCCAGATCAGTGAATGAGAACTCATTTCTCTGGGTAGTGCACTAACAAAGATATTTAAAATTAACTATACACAACTCATATATAATTTGTTTTTGTTCTATATAAACATCTAACTGAATATTTCTGAATCAGTTTACACAAGTTAATCTGAAGTTGTTTCTCAGTTATCCATCCTTTGATGTAACATGTAAAATATAGACAATGATTGTATTGTAAGCACATATACATTATACATTGTACACACAAACATTATCATATTATGCATATGGTCCCCTGGGGGACAAAAAATATAATATAAACAACATTTGTTAGAATTGCTAGGTGTAGGTAATTAAGTATCATAATTAAATAATAATTAATTAATATCCACCCTTTAATCAGAAAAACTCTAACATTGCATTAGAGCAGCAGAAAACGAACCACCCCCCATTCTTCCAATTACCCTGTCTATCAAGAAATTTAAGTTCAACTGGTCATGAAAAGATTTTGCAACAGTGGCACCTGGAGGAAGTGAGACATAATGGGAATATATTTCACTCCACAGGGATAAACAGTGGGAGTGCAACTACCCAAAACTTTACAAAGGTGGCCTCCTGCTGTAATATACAATATGGACAGAAACAGAAAGAGAAAATTAGAACATTGATAAAGCATTATGAAAGGACACATCATTAATTTAACCTATAACAAATTCTCCACGTTCTTTTCATTAGTCATCCTGGCTTGATTGATGGATAGGTGAATGTTCCAGAAGGCACATCTGTCTGTCATCATCTCCCGACTGGGCTGTCACCACCGCCATGGTCTCTGTGGCTGAAACACATAAAAACAACAATAGTTTGGTTTGATAGAAATACAGAATCTTACAATGCATTACCAAGTGATTTAGGGACCCATATTTGGTTCTTATCATAGAATTAGAATAAGTAGAATGGACATATTTTATACATCTGTGAATAGCAGAATATGTGTGCGACTACTACTACTACTACTAATCCTCTTTATCCCTATTGGCAAATTTGTGGCAAGCTCTGAGGAAAGTGTGTGAGTGGATATGATTCACACCATCCTCTTCGTCTGTGGGACATCTAAAATGTGGCTGTTGAAGAGGAGCACCTATCTTGGAGATGCCCATTCTACTATCGCTAGTTCTATGCAGAGTCCTATAGACAGCTGTGTTTCTATTTTTAACTCTTTACCTTCTCAACTGTACTACATCACTGAGCAGCTTTTTACAGTCCAGTTAGACACCTGTGACTCTGTGGATATAGGCAGAAAAATAATAGATTTGGTCAGAGCCAAATACAGGGGAAGACTCTGATGATGCTGTATTTGAAAGGCAAAATGGAACAGCAATAATACGTGGTAATCCATTTAGCCACAATCTGTGTGGTTTTCATGAGGTACACCTGAACCAATAAAGTATCATGAAAACCTGAAGCCTCTAATTGGTTCAGGTGTGCCTGAGTAAGGCTGGAGCTAAAAACACCAGGAGAGGGGGTCCTTGAGGACTGGATTGAGAACCACTGATGTAGGCTACTACACACCATTTCTCTCTGTAATATGTGCTTGTCTGTCCCACACCTCAGGACCCCAAAATACCAGAAAATGTAAACAAATCCAAGCCCACAAACATATTTGTGTGCAAGTATGTTCTTACGTTGTCCTTCCACTGGTGGCACTGCCTCTGTGGCCTCCTCTGTTACATCCACGGCTCTGTCAATGGTCACTTGGACCACCACCTGCACTTCATCTCCCAAGGCAGCAGGTGGTGCCACCTCCTCTTCTGATGTTGTAGTAGAGTGGCAGGAGTGGCAATGCTTGGTTTCTTTTAGTGGTGCCTCTGATGTCGAATCTGGTTCAGCAGCTAAAAGGACATCCAGGTCTGCCTCCTCTGCTGCTGGCTCTGCCAGGGCTTCAACTAATGCTTCCTCCACTGATGTTTGAGCATCAGGGGACTTGTCAGCTGGAGCAGCTTCTTCAATCAGGGTAGCAGCCTCTTCTGGGGAGGCCTCCATAGAAGAGGCAACCTCTCTCACCTCCTCCACTACAGGAGCTGCAACTGTGGCCTCCTCCTCCTTTTCTACTGCAGCAGGAACAGGTGTCTCTGTAATCACCTCTTCAGCATCTGGAGCCTCTGCAAATTTTATATCAGCCACTTCATTTATGAGGATATCAACAGCAACAGCCTCTGTAGATTTGGGCTCCTCCTCATTTGCTACATCAGCAGCTTCAACTGCAACTGCCTCTTCAACTACTTCCTCCTTGTTTCCCTTTGGACCATCTGGTTCTAGCTTCCCCACTATGGATTCCAAAGCTCCGGGTGCCTTCCCATCACATTCCACATGCCGGACGGCATTCACTATGCTGGTCTCACCAACAGAAGCCGCTGCAATCTCAACTGTAGAGCCGGCCAGGCTCTTCACAGCTGTAAGGAGATCTGGTGGGGACTCTGAAGGAGAAAAAGGGGACATAAAGTAATGGCTTTGCGATATAGAGTGAATTTGAGTTCTCATAGTGTCTCATATTCTACTTTAAGCACATAATCACATCAATATTGTGACTGCTGTATGATGAAAGCTTGCCTTGTGTTGTATTTTGCAATGCAATATGCTTAAGAGATTGACAGCCTCCTGTACTGTGATTTCAGTCTGACACATTAGTTTTGCAATCCATAGTAAAGCTCTACAGCAGTGTGAGCAATATGGCTTATAGCCAGGAGAATGGATATGTGAAATGGAATGGATACAAAAGTGAAAGTGTAAAGCCAAAAAGGCATACAACACATGTAATACTTCAGTAACTAGATTAATCATTGCATATACTTGATTTTATTAATGGAGTGCAATGCTGTTGTATAAATTCCACTTACCTTGACCAGGCCTCTACAACTGAGTGGTATGAAATCACCAAAGGTTCAGGAATCTACAGGAGACTACTCAGTCAGTTCATGCCCCTTCTATTGGTTCAACTCCCAAATTTTTAAACATTTGTCATAGACCCAGACCCAGCTTATATGTATCTTGTGAGCACTTGGATTCGTAGACAAGTTTAAAAAAATATCTACATATAGGATTAATATTAAGTCTGAAAGGCTGACAAACAATGTGCACTGTTTAATGCATGTGGTGTGCTTTTAAATCAGTTTCTCCACAACAGGACTTGTCACATCCATCTGACATGGAGCCATGGTTACTGCAGGCAGCTCTCTTCTGCCTCTTGTACATTCTTAGTCATGACCAACTTAAGACAGACCAAAATATTGGCAAAGACTGTTCATGTTAGGTGAAGGGTCATTTGCTTCAAGTGTGGCAAAAAAAAAGGCAGAACTAGAAACATGGCATTCAAGGCAGATTTAGTCAACTGTAAATGGTACCAAACAAGAATGCAGTCAGTCGGTCTTCAACTCAAATGCTTAGGGGCATGAATACGGCACAGGGAGTCTTCAGAAAACGGGAATAACTCTACAGGAAACGGGTTATTTTAGACCTACAAGTATTTTTAAAACACATACAAAGGTTCTTAGAGTACGGTACAGGAGGGGTGTTGGAAGCACTCTAGCAAAGCAGCCAGTACCTGGTATGACAACTGCTTGACAAAGGGTGCCTGTAAGAGAATATATATCTGATTACATATTGATCCTGAACCAGTTTTGGACATGGTGCTATTTGTTCAACAACCTACAGAAATTTTGTGAATCAGGACTATTAAGACAAAAACCAAACTGGGTTTAAAAAAAAGACCAAAAAAAAACCCAAAAAACACTTAATACAAAATAGGACCAAAAAATAATGACAATGTCTTTATTGAACAACTTCCCTTATTATTCCGTGATACCGTTTCATTCTTTGAAAAATACTAAAATATTAGTCATGACAACTTTGAAACGAGTACAAAACATCCAACACTGAGACAGAGGTTAATGAGTTTCTAGAGTGTTTCCTCGAAAGATTAGAATTTCACAGTTAAGAAACCAGAAACACCAGAACAGTACTGGCACATAAAAGGAACAAAAATGGCTTTGCATTTCTAAGGCTGGTAAAGGCTAGGCTAGTCAAAGCGAGGGTCACAGCGTTTGAATGGTCTGACGTGTGTGAATGTGGTTGGTAAATTGGTGCTGTACAAAACGCTGGCAGGTTCTGACTGACTCGCCTCATCACTTGTGGAAGTAACAAACGGTCAGTTAGATGAAGTGGGTGCAGACTGGCTGCAAACAACTGGTAAGAGATCTCATGTTGAGCAGATGGGACATTGGTTTAGTTAAATAGTATCTGCTTGCCCCAGAAGAGTACATGGATGTGATTATCTAGTAGAGCCAGAAGTGTCATAGCAGGAAGACTGCAGGAGCAAACCGCATTCAGGCTGCACTCAGGTCTGTTTTGACTCCTGGAGCACAGGTGATGTACAAGGATATTCATTTAGACTAAATGTCGACAATGTAATTCTGGGACGACGTGCATGAATAGCGCTTTATGGGAGAGGAAAAGTAGACAAGCGGTGGAGGAAAAGGGGGCTTGCAGGTTTTTAGTCACATTTCACAATAACCTACAGAATAATCAGCCCGAGTATCCAATAGATTTATCGTTTCTATAGTTGACATAACCTGCCACAAATGCGTCAGATTCTTGAGGGACAGGACACTTACATTTTTGCTGGATGATAATACTGAGAAAACTATGTGGCAAGGAATAAAAGACTGAAGGAACAAGGTGCAGGCTTAGGTCCTGTTGTAAAGAGCACTTGGAATATATATATTATTTTCTTAACACAGGTGTCAGGAATTTTAGTTACATTCATCAACTCTGTTCCAGCCCTCACAGTGGCCAAACCATCATTTGTTCTGAATTTTCCAAGCAGAAGTTAAGTGTCCTTAATAGTGTAATCTAAACTGGCATATTATTGTCAAAGGTTTTAGTTTGGGTCTGTGCAAGGTGGGTTGGGGTTTGGGAAAAGGGCCCCAAAAGTGGACTGATGGACCACAAGTGTATCCTTCAACCAACTGGAAGTGAAAACCAAATGCTGTTTGCTCCTGGTAGTTATGAATCTTTGAATAGGGGGGGAGGGGGGGGTTCATAAGTCCATTTTTCTGGGCCCAAAGAAGAGGGACATACAGCACTCCCATCTGGATGAACCTAGAACCATCAAAGCCTTATGCAGCCTCTTGAACAGCAGAGGCGGCCTCAGCCTCGGCCTCAGGGGCTGCAGGGCCAGTCTCTGCCTCAGCAGGGGGAGGGGGAGGGACTTCCTCTACTGCTGCCATACCGCCACTCTCCGCTGCAGGAGCCTCTGCTGGGGCTTCCACCATGGCAACCTGCTTCCACGGCGACAGGAGCTGCTTCAGGAGTGTCCTCTACCGCAACAGGTGGAGCAGCCTCTTCTGTGACCGCTGGATCAGCCGCAGTCTCGGCAACAACCTCCTCAGCAGCCGGGGCGGCCGCTTGCTCGGAGATCACCTCGGCGACGGGTTCAGCAGCAGCGGTCTCGGCCGCAGGTTCTTCTGCTGGAGCTGCAGCTTCTGCTGGAGCAGCGACAGACTCCAGCGACCAGCGCTGCCTCCTCCACTGGGGCGGGTTCAGCTGGGGCAGCTATGGCCTCTGCTACTGCCTCAGCTGGAGCAGCTATGGCCTCTGCTACTGCCTCAGCTGGAGGAGCTGCTGATAAAACGATAAAGGGGTTGTAAGAGAGGACGTGTGTAACTTTGTCAGTCTTCCCTCAGTACTTGAGACATTTAGGATTGTGGTGCTCAGAGCACTGGGAAGAATAGTATTTGGGCCTTAATGCTTTTTCTTGGGGAAGGTTATTGATCTTTGTGCAGCCCATGGCTAGGAGAGGATTTTCATGAAGCTATTTATTCTCATAGAGTACTTCAATGAAACACAGGTGTCCTGTCACATGTAACAAACCAACCACAGAAAAATACACTGGATTTGCATTTATTCTCATAATATAAAAGCTGATTACAATAACTTAATCTAGGCACCTAGACAGCCAATTGGGAAAAAAAAGCAATTCAGTCAATGGCCATCTTAAAGCCAAAGCAATATACTGCCCAACTCTGTAGGGTGCTGGACTTTGGACTATTTTTGACCAACTGTAACAATCTCAGACTGCATGTACCCATCTGAACCAGTGAAAGCAGAAGCTTAACACCCTTACAGACTAGCTAGCTAGTCTGGGCACACAGCCACCTTCCTCCAGGCCCAAACTGGCTGAATAGACAAATCATTTGCAAATCGCAATCAGAGTGGACAGGCCAGATTAACCTATTGAGAGTGACCAGCCTACCATGCATAATATTTGGGTGGCATAGCCAAAACAGTCTCTCAGCCCCAGATTTTCTGCCTTCCCTTAGCAGATGATCCAGCTACAGAAGGCCTGTGAGCTGAATGTTATACGGTTTCAGAGCAGAGCCACATTCCTTCACTACCTGACAACACAAGGCCGGACTTTTGATTCTATTACTGAATTTGGGAATACTGAGCTGACACAAGTGACAGACCTAGACAGTTAGCTATAGTGTGGGTCATACAAGATCCTATTGAGGAGTGGATTCAGTAGACTCACCCTTTGACTTGGCACCCATGTCAGCAAGTCTGTCATTATATCTGTCACTATCACCGTTGATAGTCTTGTAGGCCTGTGGAGGTGAGATGGACATGTTACAACACAAAGGAGCATGTCAGAATTTCAAAATGGCCACCTTACGCCGCCATTTTGTCTAACATAACACATTTGATACATCTGTGCCTTGCAAGCAGCATACCAGTTTACAACTCTGTTGTGCTTTAACAGAGACTAAATTTACTCTGACAATAGTCGGTAGAAACAAATGAGTGTTTCATAAAGCACAAAAGTGCCTTCCAGTTCCTAAGCTGTGGTAATGTCTGCTCCATGACTTTGGATAAATAGTGACAGGAGACAAAGGAAACGGACATTAGGTGCACCAATTGGAAAACCGAAAATGTGATGGACTCTGAGAAACTCACGTAGACCACTGCAGCAGTGAGGCCTCCTCCACACAGAAGAAAGTATGTAATGTTGGTGGATCCACCAGGGATCCCAAAGGACATGTGCCGCACTGGAGCTGCTGAGGACGACAGACAGGGAAGGCAGAAGATTCACCAAGAAGGTTACGTTGGGGAAAGTAAAGTAAAATGAAAAAAGAAAATTCTTTAAACCTTCTGCATAACTACTTCCATCAAGTTTGCATTTGCTCGTGTTTATCTTTTTAAATGGATTAAATTGATGACAGATTGAGTAATTCGCTCCATCATTTATCCATTGGGTGGCCTTGTGGCACGTCTGGAAGGTTTACCTTGCACATCATGAAATCCAAAATAAGCAGGTGAGAAGGAGTTTATTTTTGGGACCCTTTATTATGGGACTGCTTTATTCAGAGTTGTGACGCCATCTGAAGTTGGACAAAGTACTGTCTTCTGTTTGCTCCATCTCTTAATCCAGTCTTGATCTCTTAACCCAGTTACACAATACACCCCCACGCAGTTGTAGCAGAGGAGACGGAAAGATTTAGCAGCAGCCAAGTTAAACACCGAATTGTCCTTTTAACCAAACACAAACCCTTCCTGCTTCAAGAGCTAAGATCTTCATCCAAACATATTATCTGGTGGACTTGTGTTCATGTCATACAACTGCATCTTGTGAAAAACTGACAAATTAAGGGGATCCAAGGCCTTCGACAACCTTTAATAGGCCATTGTTGTGTCGGTGGCTAGGTGAGTGGTTGGTAGGGTTAACATGCTGCTTGCGTGTCCAGTAAAAAGACTGCCTTGTGTTTAGAGACTTTGCAGTGGTGCATGAAGGCCATAAATAAAACCACCCTTCATCCCAAAACACTGCCTTGACCTAATCTCTTCTGAGATCAGACACAAAAGCACGTATCCAAATAGTTCTATGAAAATCTTTAGCAGGTTTTATGCAATCTGTGTGGACACATGAATGTGTATTTTTCCCCTGACAAGCTGACTAGCCCAGTTGAAGCAGTGAAGGAACACAATGTACAGCACAGCCCCTCCCCCCTCCACATGTAGACAGAGTCACCATTCAGCTTGTGCTTTTTCCCCAGCACACCTCTTCTCCGTATAAAGATAGGGACAAATACTACAAACTGAGTTACTCTTCCAACCTTACCAAAAATCAGCTTTACTTGTTCTTAACCCTTTAAGAATATGGCTGGTCTTTGAGCAGTGTCAACCTCTCCTAGACAGTGCATCTCTCAGACTTTACCTACAAAATGTCCAGGTACAAAAAGTATGTGTTATTTTTACTAACAGCTTCTACAGCAAAGACCCCATTTTCAGCCTCTGCTACCTGAGGGGATGCAATTATCAAACTCAACCTCCTATTATGACAATTGAAACCAAAACTGAGAACTTTTGTGAAAGTAAATTTGTACACAATTAGAATTTATCATTCGGTGTCTGGTTGTACTGATACTGTGATGTCACATGCCATGTACATGTGTCTGTGTATTGCACATTGAGCCAGTGAGGCCCTGCAAGGAAGTCATGAATCTGAACGTGACCAGACCACTACTATGTGTAGATCCTTAAAAGGATCCTTAGCATGAAACATGTTATCTAAGCATAGGTGAACCAATCATAGGAGACTTTTTTGTTCCTAAAGAAACTATAAAGATTATAGTTTGCTGATGTTCAGTGAGAGAGACCATGCAGAGGTTCTGACTTACTGTAGGGCCTGGTTCAAGGTATTTCTCTCCAATATATCTGTATACAATATATTTAATACTTCAACCTATCAGTGTTTTGTGTATTATTCTGTTTTAGTCCCGAGTGCTTCCAGACAATTTCCACAACATTTTCCATTCTCTACCATTAAAATACATGGGATACATTGACCAAAACAAAAAAGCTATGTGATGGGAAACAACAGCTAACAGATGAACACCATCCCATCATAGATGCTGAGCCAACCTTGCAGTAAGTCCTCCCAACCTTATCTCTGCCCCTCTAATACCCATGACACAGCAGCACTGTGCCTGGACAAGGCCAAGTGCAGGTTATTTTTAAAAAGGTAATCAGTTAATCCCTGCACTCAGGTTAAAGCCTGTCAAAAAGGGACACGCATGTCATGCAACACATACAAAAACCACAAAGAAGGTTGTTCTATAGCCATGAAACATGGACATGCATGGTGGATGAGATGAGGACAGTCACATCTCCTTTTGCATGCAACCTAGAGCAGGTGTGCAAACTAAACACATACACCAGCCACCCAGGGACAAAGGCCTGGCAACCCCGACTTGTTTTTCTACTTATTGATATGCAGCAAAACAACTAGCACACACACCAGTCTTTGGCATACGCTTGACACCTGAATGCAAAAAATGCCTCATCATAGTTACATTGGCAATCATTGCCCACTCTGGCCTTGCAGGTTTGTGTGGCAATGCAGTTTCTGCAGCATCAGTAAGGGGTCTGTTAGTGGTTTATAAACAGGAAATGACAGCAGCAACAGCACACAACCTCCCTCAGGTTAAATTCCACATGCAGTGACGCGTGGAGAGATCAGCGAGTAAAGGGATGATCCAGGCAAGAACGCGTGAAAAGAGAAAGACCTAAAAATACAAGTGATCAAGTCTCAAATCCCCTGATCTTACATGCAAACTCTCAAGCACTTTAAAACGCAATTACATTCACTAAAGAGAGGCTTTTGGGGAAATCTGAGAAAAAGCCAGAGGTAATGGACGTTTTAAAAAGCTTAGTGGGCCTAATGGCTTCAAGTTCAAGAGGAACTGGTTCTTCTACAGGGAATAATCTGCATGTTCATCCCCAGGTTGTCCCTGCTCATAGTCCTACAACAACAACAACAACAACAACAACAACAACAACAACAACAGTAAAATCAAAGTTCAGAGTGTAAATTTTCTTATCATTTCTTATTAGTTCCACTCTACAACATGGGGAAGGGACCAATAATTGCAAACACCTTGTTAAGAGCACATGTGGAGAAAAAGCCTGGCACGACGTTTACTTGAAGTCTTGAAATGGCTTGGAAACTGGTTTAGTTACAAATACCTCATGAGTGCATTTCATGTCACTCAGTTATATAAAAGGTGGTTCGAGTGAGTTTATTTTGTCGCGTGTGATGCGCTGTTTCATAACTCATGTGCAGGACTGAGTGTTCCCAAAGCAGGACACGCCCCCCCGCACACTGCCCGGGGCGGATGCCGCTCGACTAACCACACGGCAATAATCATCCTCCATTTAGTTTCATTGCATTAACACATACAGTTAAAACTACTGATTTGAGAATGATGCATGAAACAGAACATTTAGAGCTCGGGAAGCTTTTCAATCGGGAAAATTAAACTTTTTTTTAAATACGCACCACAACCAGTCAACAAAAAAAACGCCTGCACAGACCGAGACCTGACTCACCATTCGTGGATGAGGGTTTGAACGCCCTCCGTGCCAGGGGCCCAAGTCTCTGCCATGCCCGTCTGCAGAACATCTTTACTCGCTGATGAATGGCCACACAATAAAGAGTGCGCGTGTGTGTTCAGCAAGAGCTTTTATAGAATGATGAGGAGGAGCATTCCCTGCTGTCCAATGGGAATAGCAGAGTGCCAGTGTTCCCCCTCCTCTCTGACAGGCGGACTACTTCTCTAGCAACATGACAACATTTTAAGAAATAAAATGATCCCAACACTGTTCTTTGGAAAACTCATTCGTGAAGATGTGATACTTTGCTGGGTATTATTTGGGAATTAGGAGTATTTCTTACTCCTACACCCTGATGAAATGAAATGAAATGTCTAAATGTGTTAATATAGCACATTTCGTACATTAAGATGCAATGTGCTTCACATCAAATAAAAAGTGGAGAAAGGTAAAAGATTAAAACCAATAATAAAAGATTAAAAGAAGAGATGATGATATTTACAGTGATATTCGTATAATAGATGTAAAAAATCATATAGGTTATTTAGTTAGTTATTTTTTCGTGAGGGTAAATAATGATTAGGTCATTCAAGCATATTGAATATCTGGGTCATGAGAACAGGTCCTAAATAATCCTAGACTCAAAAACAGTACTGCGGAGGTTTTTCCTCATTCAATGCCACTTTTGTCATTTTGTTAAATCTTTGATGCAGAACTTCACATCTTTCAAAATCCCTTACAATATTAATGATGATAATACAATGAAATCAAGGATCCCTGTTGCTGTGGAAAAACTCTGTAGAGACCTTTGCTCGGAAAGACAGCTAAGAGTGGTTGCATAATACACTACGGGGTGCTGTTGTGGGCCCACATGGCTCTGAGTGCCAGGCCCAAAACATGGTACTGGAGGTAGACGGACGGATGGAGGGACAGACACAGGGACAGTGAGAGAGGAAAGTGCTCTTTCTCTATAAGCACCGATAGCGAAATATGTCTCTAAAATATAGTTAGGTTGATAGAGGCCGGGCCAGAGTCAATAGTCACACCTCGCTTTACTTCAACATGGGCTCAAAGAATGTACAGTGTGTCTGGCGTCCTCCTGTGGTTAAAGACAGCAAATGTTCACCTCATGTATCAAACAACACACATTGGTTTTTGGAGTGAGATTGCCATGGGATCATCTCTTTGCACTTTGAATTTGTATCAAAATCTTGGTGTATAAAGCTGCGCATGGATCCACACCTCCAGCCTTGTATTGTACAATTGATATTGTACTGAGCTTTGCACTCCTTGTTTTTGGTTTCTTCTCATTTTGGTGATCTAGGAATTTAAGCTTTTTCTGCTGTGGCACTCTTCGTAAATTGCTCTGTGTATGAGTGTCAGGTAAATACAAAATGTTAAGGGATTTGAATCAAGAGGAACCTCCTTCCTTGAGACTTAACAGACATCTTCCAGTTGGGTGGTGAATGTTACACCATTGTGTCATAGTAGACTCACACGTGCACACTGACAAACACACACATGCACAGCTGTTAGTGCCTCTTGTGTTGCAGGATATAATCTGGAAGACATCATGTGATGGATTCTGAATCATCGATTAGACTGATACAATCACAACACATGTGATACTTTCCATCGCCCACACTACTCATGCACAAGACCAGAGCATGACTGGTCTGATGTCTGGACACGGCGCTGTGGTGAGAAAACACGAGCAGCCAGTTAACACAGCTTCTAAACATCCCATCTGAAACCCAGTGCATGTATTCCTTTACAGCATTGAACTGACAGTCTTATCCACAGCAACTCACAATGAGTGAGCAGACAGGGGTTCGGTGATTTACTCAAGGGGACTGATGTGGGGATTGAACCTATGACCTTTTGGTTACTCATGAGGCTCATGCTGCACCAATACATGTATGCAATCCTCAGGTTTTCTACTTTAGGATACAGTTCCAGATGCTAAATGAAATGCTTTAAAATGTGGTTTTGAACATTTCTCTTGACAGAGAGACCCAAACAAGTTTTAGTCAAGGTTAGCACCAAACATTTCCCAAGACAACTTGGATAAAAACCAGCAACATTATCTTCCTTCTACTGTAAGTAAGAGGAATTTGAGTCAATGTAGGTCCTTAGTGTGCTGATGCTTTGAGAAAACCAAGGTCAAGTCATTCACTCTGCTCCACCATCTGTTGTGGCCTCTTGCATTCCTATGCTAAAAGAAAGTAAAGACTGAGTGTGATCAAATCCCAAAAACTAAGAGACTAAGAGACTAAAACTCAGTCATGGTACAGCAAGGTGCTTTGAATAACAGCCTTCATCAAATGCCATTTGTTACATTCACAGTCTTTTATTTTACACCGATTGTCAACAATAAGATCACAAATGTACATAAGATTCCTAAATGGTACACCATAAATATTAAGAGTATCAGAGGAAAGGCACTTTGAGATCACTTCATGAAGACAAACATCACAGTTTTCCCATCTGGGTCTCAAAGTCGCAAAATAAGAAATGACAGCAACTCAACTTCAAATTTAAAAAAGACGTACATTTCAAATGGTCACCTTTGGTCAGAAATGAACACGTAACGTACAACACATTCAAGTTAACCACACATTTGCATGCTAACAGTCTCTTACACACAGCACACACACACACATACACACTTTGACCCAAAAACACACACACACATACAAAAAGCTCTAAAGAGTCAGTTTCAATCTGAAGAGACAAGCCAGTGCTCTCTCTCTCTTTCTCAGCAGGTGCAGACCCACAGGTCTTTCTCTGGTCCTTTCTTGGCCGGTATTTTAAAAGACCCGCCATATCCCCTGGTGTTCACTGCTGAGGGTTTCTTGTGTCTCTTCAGCCTGGCAGCCACAGCCAGGACTATGTCTTCCACCTTGTCCTGTTGATATGGCACCGCCCTGTTGCCACCTTCTCCTCGTCTGTGTACCCCACTTTTTGGTTGGGGGTTCTTGGCGGAGGTCTCAAACAGCGTCATACCATGGGCCTCTGCGAACTTCATCGCCTGCTCCCGGCTCACCCGGACATCAGCCGTGATATGGTCACACAGGTCAATTTTATTACCCACCAGGAACCTGGGGAGGAAAGGAGACGGTAGAAACGTGTTACATTTTTAAAAGAGTTCACGTAATCAAGGAGTCCAACTGAACAGGAGGAATAATCAAATGGGTCCTAAATCTGCTCCTGGCTAGTAATTACACATTTCAGACAGGATATCCTTATTTTGCCTGAAGCTGCAGCATCTCGACTTCACCTTCACCTTTTGATGTACCCGCTATCCCTCAACCTGCCTCGTCTACTCCTACTTTAGTGATTTCCTACATTTCCCATAATGACTTTCAACAATCCCCAGAGAAGGGATGTGAACTTTCAAATCAGACGGTGGGCATACAGCTAGCTGGTCAACTAGTTTGTGAACACTGTGGCGCATCTGTGATCAGGGATGCACCCCTTTTTCAAAAAATGACATGTGACAGGTCCATGACAATGACATCTTGTGGCTGGTCTATTGAAGCTATTGGTATCTGTCTCTTCTACGATGGATTTCTCCCAGTGTGATTGTTCAATGTTCAAATGGTGAGTCTAGAAAGAAGCCCTTGCTCTTTGATTCTGAGGGGCTAACACCAAAATCTGACATTTACCATTGATGTTTTAGATAGCTGAAAACATTTCTGCTATCATTCCTGCTATCCATCATAGCTGCCCTGGAAATATCTTGATGTGACGTCATGTCATCTACATTTGGCCAGTTATCTGGGGGGAATAAGAAAAAGACACCACCAAACACCAAATCTATTGCTAATTGCTTATTCTGTATCCGGTGCCCCTTTTAGTGCATGACAGTATATATAGAGACTGTTGCCTTACCTGGGGATATCCTGGCCCAGGGAATTCTGCCTACACTCTTCTATCCAGGCAGGCAGGCCCCTGAAACTGGCAGGGCAGGCAACATCATAGACAAAGAGCACGGCGTGAACGTTGCGGTAGTAGTGCGGCACCATGGACTTACGGAAGCGCTCCTGTCCCGCCGTGTCCCACAACTGGAGCTAATGGGGGAGAGAAGGCAGGGAGAAAGGACTGTGGGTGAGAAAGCTGAACGATGGACCTACAGCCAAACGACTGGTGAGGAGGCGAAGGATGAGAAAGTAGGTTTGAGAAAAAGAGCAAAACAAGGGGAAGTGAATGAGAGGAAGGCACAGAGGGAAAATACCCACCACTAGGCGTGCACACACACACACAAACACACACACGCTCACACAAGGGGAAGGAAGGACGGTATAGACTCACTCGTCGATCTCGATCTAATCTTTATAAAGTCTTGGAATTCCATTGAATGAAAGAGATCAATATGAGGTCTAATTACCAGACGTGTCAACAGTAGCTCAAAACAAATAAACACGTTTGTTTGCTGAATACAGCAAAAAATAGTCTTTCTCACAAGGAACTTGAGCTCTTGTTTGCACATTACTGCCTTCTCATGCTAAACAAAAGAGATACGGGATTTCCTTAATGATTAAATGTAAAGGACATGATGCTAAAAACTCTCGTGCCCTGAACATACATTTGTCAACAGGGCCTCATATTCACCACTTCCTCCATCATGTGGGTATTACCAAACTCCACGGAAAGAAGAACATAGACCAGCTAGCACCCACGGTTTGATGACAACTCATAATCCCCTATTGTGTTTACAAGATGAAGTGAATTTGAAATTGAAAACCAAACTACAGCGGCAGATGTGACATCAGTTTGATTCACGAAGTTGCTTAGTACTGTTGCAAAGTCAGCAGGCCTATTGATGTTGCATGTGTAACACTTACCATGCCAATAATACAAAGCAGGCAATAGTCACAGTCGTTAGGTTTAGTTAGTGCCGACTGGGACCTCCCAAATACCTGGGTGTTCAATCACTAACTAACTACAGGAATCCTTTAATAAATATCACATCAGATTTACAATCCCTCTAGGAATATTATAGCGATACTATAATAAGAGACCCTAGAGGAATGTAACAGGGATATTACAGTGATTTTTGTTAATTCTTTAGTTCGATTAGCCTGTTCAATCGACTAAACATATAATCGGGTCATCATGTCTTAGTTTATTAGCAGTCGACCTTTGATACTCAGTGCGGCTTCGTTTTAAAAACTGCAGAATCGGGACATTCCGGACACAGTGCGCGTAAAAACAGCGGCCTACTCTTCTGTCATGATCCAGCTGATGTGCTTTAAATCAAACCTTAGTAAATGACACCTTCTGGTTTACCTTAATTTTCTCCCCTTCGATATCGAATAATGTGTCGCGGAAATCCACCCCGATGGTAGCCTCGGCTCTAGCGGGGAAGTCGCCGGCGCAGAGTCGGTGGGTGAGACAGGTCTTCCCCACCCCGGAGTCTCCAATCACGATGATTTTGAAGGTGCGAGAGCGCGCTGGAAGAGAGGACACGCTGTTCAAAGAGTTGGAGAACTCCAGAGAGGACTCCATGTTGCCTGACACAGTAAAGTCAAACTCGGGGGGGAAAAGAAGAGTTTTGCGTCGATCTTAAATAGCGTGCTCCAAAAGTTCCCTAAACGTGAAACCGAAAACACTCTCCGGTCTCCGTCCAGAAGCTCGCGCAGGCTCGACTGATATGAGCGCAGGCGACTTGGAGGAGTCGTTTGACGCCTACGTTTCATTTGACAGCAGGGTGATGATTACACGAGTCTGAAGGTGGAGTGTTGGATCAATTCTAGAGGGGGGTGATGGTGGGTGGGTGTCACTATAACCAGGGGCACAACACACACTGGGTTCCCTCGGCCATGAAGATCCTGGAAAAGTTATGACATTTTAAAATGTCTTTCTCAGTCCTGCAAATGTTTTGGAAATCTCAAACATTTGAAAAAGTTGTTAAAAAGAAAATGTAAATAGTGATACTAGGTTCATCCTTTTTGTAAACTTGAAAATAAGAATTACATGAGTATTTTAGAAAAAACTACAAAAATTAGTAGACTAAGGTGCAATGGGTCAGGCTAGAGTCCTCATCCATCTACATTTTACATCTACATTTCAATTTATTAAGATTCTTAATTTAATTACTTTATACATTTTACCACAATGCAAAAATCAGTGGAGAACATAGCTAGCCATAGACAATCTAGACAATCAGGCATCTATTTCAGTCATCTAATTTTCACACTGTTAACGGTGTGATTACTTTTGGTCTGAATAATGGCCACGTTTTTAAAATAGCAAAACAAACTAAAACCAAACTATCAACTATCAATATAGTGATTCTCAAAATGCCTTTTCACTTTCTGCAGCCTAGAGCAGTTTCATTTAGAAGAATACAACTGACATAATCCAGAAATACTAATTGAATGATTGTTTATCTTGTATAGAAACATCTTTTAGTTGCTGGTAAATGGATATGGAAACTATCCTGCTAAACAAATAAATTTTATTTAATTTCATATTGCTTTTTTATATCATATCTGTAATAGATTGGATGACATTAATCTTGGTGAGAGATCAGATATGCTAGTACTTGCACTTACATTCCCCTGAAAGGGTCTGTACATGACACGCTACAGAAATTAGTTTTAGACCCCAGACCCGTCTTGCATTTCTGGGGAAATGCCCTTAAAAAAAAAGTTAGTTTTATGGCATTTCATTTCATGGCTGGATTCAAACTCAAGACATTGCATTCACATGGTAGGTGCCTCAGCCAACTGAGCCACCAGGACAGTCCAGATGTTGCCCTCAAGAAAGAGTAGTGACAATATACAACTGGTCCACACAAAAGACTCAGATATCAGACATCAGTCCAGAAGTGACACCATTGAGAATACCACAGCTTGCAACTACTTTTAAAAACTTTATTGCATTGTATATTTGGTACCTCTTACGCGTGTTAACAATAAGGGCAAGTATTGGATTTTACAACTGAAAAAGAGACTGATTGTTTGAAGGTAGAAGGAGAACAAGAACTATTCCCTCTCTCACAAAATGTATGTTTTATGTAAGTTCTAGGGCAGTAGAAGACACACCGTGAAGATCAAAATATATTACCCAAAACTGGTAGGAATCCTAAGTAACTTAAGGTACATGACATGCTCACAAGTGCCTGGAGAGTCAAATGGGGACATTCGGTGTGAAAGTGACTCGCAATATTTCTCCCAACATTTCTCCCAAGATCGCTACCAGATCCCAGAGACACAATCTGAACAGGTGAAACAGAATCCCTGCTACATACAGTGTAACGTGTGCCAATGCCAGTCAGGATGATGTTTCAGGATCAGATTGTGCTGGAGTATCCGGTACAGTTCAGAAGTTGTACTCAACTGCTCTACACCTCAGTCCTGTGATGTTACACTGAGCAACCCACAGCAGAGGGCCTCAGCTCCACTTACACATGGTTTCAATGGGACTTCTATTACCGATCACAGCAGGGCGGGTTACGTGACAGGTCTTGACATACAGAAACTGTGCTCACACTGCTATTGGGTCTTCAAATCCAGATTTGGAAATGGTCAGACTTGCATGGTTATCAGAACTGTATGTGGCCTGGACACACTTCAGCCACAATGTGCATATAAGCAAAAGGTGGGTGGGGAAAAAGTAATGCAGGCAGATTCAAATAAATAGTCTCAGGCGATGCATAACAGCCATTTTCAGACCACATGTGGACATAGAGCAGTGTGATATTATAAAATCACATCTTGAGAATCAGAGCTCAAAAGTCATGCCAAAACGACAAGGGTAACCGTAACCACTGTGTGTTTAATCGAGCGTCTCGGAGCAGAAGTGCTGATCACTTGATCTTAGAATCCAATGTACAAGCATATAAAATATTAAAATAACGAAAACTAAATCTAGAGCATTCATAGCTTGGATAATGACTTTGATAATCACCCTTAGCTTTTCATTTATCACAGGAAATTAGTGAAAAACGAAAATAACCTGCTTAGTTTGACTTTATATATATAGTACCTATAGATGAGGACCCAGGTTGTGATGATGATCTGAGGCAGAAAAGATCCTAGATATGCACTTCTATGACAAGAGGCTTGAGTAAAACAGCCCTGGAGACCATGCTACCTTTTCCTGCCTCTTTGACGAGGAGTACACCAGCGGCTTCAGCTAGGTTAATGCTAGCTAATACGCACAGCCAGTAAGTCAACATCTCAGTCAAGTCAGAGCAACAGGAGAGATACAGAAATATACAGATGCCAAAAAGTCAATTGTTTTCTTTTGTTTGGTTTTAATACAAAAATCCAGAGATATCATACATCACCATCTCAGATTTTATCTTTCACATTAGAACCCAAATTAGAGGAAAAAAGAGGGAGAAAGGGGATTAACGAGAAAACAGAGGGGGGAGAAAAGAAAAAGCAAAACCATGACAAATTCCTGGTATTCAACCTGCTACTTGCCTTGTAGCATTTTCACATCCGTCACCTTGGGCAACAGGCTTTGACTCTGAACTCTGACCGTTTGAGGAGCTATTTTGATTTGCAGAGAAGAGCCCTCTTAGACAAAAGTAGGATGTAGTGGAGGCTCATTTCCACATCGACTGCTAGAGGCCCTGGGTATTTTCATGCACATAAAACCATTTGTTTACAGTGACACTTTATACAACAGACTTACTGAACAATACAAGTCACTCTGCCAAGAGGTTCAATGTAACCCATTACAACTGGATCTAGAAATGATTAGTATCAATAATGAGATAAGAGTTTCATCATTCCATTATGGACTAGACAGTGTCTACAGTATTGCTTAGCTCTATCCAACCCTTTCAGAGATACATTAAAATGGTTAAGAGTAGCAGTATATTTGGAATTGAGCACAACACACAGCCTTTTAAAATCTGTGCTATGCTGCATTTAAAACACACAAGCTGAAGCTCCAAGGTGCTCCATAATAACACAGATTTAGGATACATATTCCCAAGTTTAACCTGGAACCATGAGGGAACCACAGCAAACATCTGACCCAAAGCTGTAACTTGTGAGGTAACCTCCCCAGTACTGTGCCACCACATAGATGAACCACTTAAGAGGCAGGCCTTCCTACCATACTCCACTGTGCTGCCACATGTAGATCAATATTTATCAATATCAATAGGTTGGAAGATCCTCAATTACGGCAAATACGGATATAGACACCCGTGTTCGTTAGATGTGCAGGTCTTCAGTGTCTAATTTGGGTCTTCAGTAACTATTCAGCTTCCTACAGATCTGTCAGAGATCCAGTCAGCTCAGCTTCTCATTCCCCAGTGACAGATTCGTGTCCTCTTTTCATATAAATTAGCTTTTTTTAAAACGAGGGAACACTGATCACAGTGCAGTATGTGTTCGTGCATGTGCAGAGCAGCACTGAACCATACTCGAGTGGTTGCTGTCGCGGTTGTTCATGTTCTCCAAGGAAACCCACGGTCTGTCTCCGTCTGTCAGTTTCTCATAACAGTTTGCCAAAAACAAATTGTTTATTTTCATATTCAGCGTGGTTGTCAGCACTATTAAAAAACTAAAATGGCCGTTTTGTTATCTTCCTCTTTTTCCCCCTTCTTCCCCACAAATACACACTCACGCACGCCCGCACACACACACACACACGCACACACACAGAGTCCTGATTTTCACCATGTGGGAGAGAGCCAAGCCAATGCCAGGTCAGACCATATTGAGCCGAGTAAACAAAACGCCACTTTTGCTTCCCATGTCTGGCTCTAGAAAATGGCTGCCAGGCGTACCACAAGGCTCCGTGCTAGGCCTGATTCCATTTATCATCCACTGTTGCTCCATCTGGCGCTCACATCTCATTGGCCAACTCCTCCGTCTCTGTGGAAACGTCTCCATTGGCAATCTTGGTGTTTTCCTCATATCCAGGGGGCATGAAAGCTAACGTGTAGGGGTAAAGCTTGTGACACTCGGTGCGGTACGGCTCCGCCCGCTCCTTACAGTTGCCCAGCGTGCCACACCGAAGACTCTCCAGGACGTCTGTGCAGATCTGATGGAGGGAAGACAAGAATCAAGAGGTCTTCAGTCTCTGATTAAATGGCTAAAATGAAAACCAGCAGGGCTCCGGACTCCCGAGGTGCTGGACTGACAACCACCTAGTTTATTCATTCAAAGTCCCTTCAGTAGATGAGCAATTCAGTGATCAAAGTCTTTCAGGTGACATGCTACCATGTATGCTTTACCTGTATGGTTCTATTGTTGAGTGACTCATCGAGGGCAGTGGCCAGCTCCACTGCCTTTGTTTCTGTTGACGAGTCCAGGTACACCATCATCTTCGCAGCTGCAAAAAGGGCAGAGGATTGAGAACCAACCAAAAAAAAAAAATGAAACTACAAAAGAATAGATGACACGAACATATCAAGCCTTTATGTTAAGAGATAAAGATACAATATGTAGTTTGGATTCCAGTGTGTGTGTCCATGTACGTGTGAGTTTGAGTAGGAGTGTGCGCGTGGGAGAAAGAGGCCTACCAGCCAGCCGGTGTGGTATGGAGTTGGAGTGCTTGGTGAGGTAGGCCTGGTTGAAGCTCTTTGCGTTGCTGTCTCCAAACAGCCGGGTGATCTCCTGCTTCAGCACCGTCCGGACCGCCTCAGGCAACTCCTTACTCTCAGAGACTGGGCAGAGGGAAGGAAAGGCAAAGGAGTGATGATGCGACAATTCCACAGGGAGGAATGATGCAGAAGAGAGTGGAAAGGAAGGGGGGGAGGGAGGGGGGGGTGCGTATGCCAGGGATGGGAGGAGGATTAGAGGAAATTGGGGAATGGATCAGAGGAGCCGGTAGGAAAAGGGATGGTTGATAAAGAGATACGAAGCGAGCATAGAGACCATCTTTATGTCAGACAAAAGCTTAATATTGTGCATTTAACTTTAACTTTTTTCTCTCAATCCAACATTCATCAGTTGCATACTAGTAGTAGCACCCAACCTTACCTCCTTTAAAGAAGCGTACTAGACACTGGTGTAGCCATGGGTGGTCTGAGTCTATGGCCAATGCTCTCTTCACTGACTGGAGCATCAACAGGTACTTCTCTGAAGAGACAGAGGGGAGGGATAATCAGAATGAGAGAATGACGGAGACAAAAAGCAAGAAAAGATTTGACTGTAAACACGTCAGAGGCTAAAAAAAACCACTCATCTTATGTGAGGTTGACCAAATATCTGTCTAGATGGGGATTGGATACAACCCCTGCTTGTTCATGAGGAAGTTACATCTAAAATCACATCTAAAGTTTGTTTGCCTACCTTTCCTGAAGTAGATCTCAAAGGCCAGTAGGTGTGTGTCTATTTTGTCTTTGACCAGGTGTTTGAGAGGCGTCAGGAACTTGACAGCTTCTTCCAGTGGGTTTTCTACCTGTAAACAGGAAGTAGCACAGAGACAAACAAAAAATAATTAAAAGAAAAAGGTAAACATCACCGTAACCCATCCGACTCACTCCAGCATTAACACGGGGCGCCTCGCTAACCACTCCATCTTTCTCACACCAACCTTGGCCAGTTTGTCAGGGATGAGCTCCTCCTTGGGGCCTCCGATCTCCTCATCGTCGTCCTCTTTCTTTTTCTTCTGGTTCTTAAGCTGCTTCTCTTTCTCAGCGTTCTTCTTCTCCTCCTCCAGTTGGGCCTTCTTCTGGGCTCGCCGCTGCTTGTTCCTCAGCTTCTTCAGCTCCTTGTCTGACAGGTTAGCTGGGGGGAGAGAGAGGAAGAGGGACAACAAGAGTGGTTGAAATGATGGGTGAGGTTGCAGCGGAGAGCTTTTATAGTACTCTGAAATTACAGAATTGGGGATAGGCTAACTAAAAACTGCAAATGGGAGCGCACTTTTTATTCTCCTGCAGGTAAAATGTCACATACTCATGTGTTGAACTGCCAGTGCTGACCGGCTGTGATGATATCGTCTCCCACTTCTTGTTCTTTCAACTAGTCCAACATCCCCTACCTGCAATTCCCTCCCTCCTACACCCAGACACACATCGTCACTCCCTGGCCCTCACCGGTGTCAGCCTGCAGTTCCTTGCTGTCGTCAGTCAGGGGATTGTCGTGGAGGCTCAGGTAGATCTGGATGGCAGTGCAGGCAGCCTTATAGTAGAAGGGATGCATCCGGAGCACATCCTCCAGCTTCAGCAGGTCCACGTAGGAGCGCAGTGTCATCTTCCGCATGCAGTAGGTATGGAAATCAAACTGGTCATCTGTGATCTCCACAAAATGCTGACGGGAGCAGAGAAAAATGTCATTAGGAATTCAGTGTGAGATGCAAATAATTTGTGGGATGTCCATGACAAATATCTAAAGGAGACAAGGGAAAGGTGAAGAAAGAAAGAAGAAATCCAAGTGTTTTCATATCTGCTAAACCAGACCTACCCTATTATACAGAGTGAAAGTGGCCATTCTCTACAGAGAGGCTAAAGTATCATCACTGAGGGCTCACCCTTTCGATCTCGTGGCACTTCTTGAGGGCCTCCCCAAACTTGTTCATGGCCTTGTAGGCAAGGGCACACTCAGTCTGGAACCACATGCATTGCATCTCATTCAGGTTCTCTACTGCTGACGCACCCTCCTGGGGAAGACACAAAAAACGCACACATATGCACACACGGTTAGTGTTAATCACAAACAGGGCGACACAGCCTGTTATACTGTCATGCCCACTAATGCTATATACTACAATGTTTGCCTAGTATGAATTCATTCATTTTAATGGTTTTTGACAGCTTGACAACTCATTTCAGTCTCCAGTGTCTCCTCTTATTTGCACAAACAGACATCAACACCCACGCGGTAAACAGTGACGCACGATTTATGTTCACTACTGCAAACGCACACTAGGGGGCGATACGCCCATATTTTAACTGGGAGCTCCAATTTGCAAATTATGATTTTGTGTGTCATTCATCATGTCTTCAGTGTGTACACGTACACCCACACAACATACTCACCCGAGTGAACTTGGAGCACATCTCCTCGGCCTCTTTGGTCATGCCAGCCTTTAGCATGTACTTGGCACACTTGGAGTTGATGAATCTGTCCGCCGTGTCCAGAGCCTGGGCCTCGTCCATCCACTGAGCTGCCTCTTTGATGTTCCCAGCATGCTGCAAGTGGGGGGGGGGGGGGGGGGAGATTAATACCACAGTCACTACATGACACAGCTATCAGGAACGCTACTTAGTTGTACAGGACCGTAAACACGTGTACAACTGTGTAATGTGTGTCACCTTGTAAATCTTGGCCTTGATAAGGAAGAGTTCAATGAGCGTGGGTGTACTCTCAATGGCTGTGTTGATGTATTCCAGGGCCAGTGTCTGTTGGCCAATCAGGTCGTAGTGCTGCGCCAGGAAGTACTGCACCCAGAGCAACGTGGTCGGTGGCTCCTCCTTTCCGTCATCTGCAACAGCCAATCACATTGTAACCGTTGCAACTTAAGGGTAATGCAATAGTTCATCTAAGCTATGAGAACAATATGCTACGTGTGCTCAGTTGCACTAGACAAACTCATCCACAATTTGTTTGTAAAGAAGTCTACGTGAAGTGGCCTATATCTTGATGATTATCTAATACCCTCAGCTGAAACCTGATCTTCAACTCACCGTTCTGGTTGAACATTCTACAGCCGTTTAACGAGGTTTCAAAGCCAACCACTAACTCCTCTATTATTGCCACCTGCAGAGAGGAAGGGGAGAAAGTAGTTATTATTATAGAATAAGAGCAGAGTTATCTCAGCTGCTACATGAAATATAAAACGTATGAATTAGACTCCAGAATGTTCCAGAATAATCATAATCCAAGTCTTGGCTTCATTCAGATTTCAGTGTGTTCAGTATGCATAAATCCTTCCCTCAGTTTGACCTCGCTGTCAAAAGGTCTATGATGTAAACTGAGCTACAAGTGAGGGAAAGGGTGGCATTGAGATTTAGTCTCAGAGCATCTGTGGTAGAGTGTTGTCACCTTTTCTTTGTCATGATAGAGCGATTTGAGGGTGGTGAAGACAGGTGGACAGCCTTTACTGAAATTCATTCTCAGATACCGGTCCAGACACTCGCGGAACTTCTCACCTGGAGAGAAATAGGACAAGATCATACACTACTTCTGCACTGTTATCAGGGATTATTCAACTAGCTGTACTGAGTTGATCAGATGCCTGGAAAAAACGTGACGCACATTGCTGGCACCCTATTCTCAAGGGTATTGAGCCCCAGGCTGGTTGCCTGATATCATTGCGAAAGGGTGGCATTAAATAGATTAATGGATTTCCATCAGCGCTAAACCCTTGCAATTGCTTTGTTTTTTGATCTGCATATGCAGCAGAAAATAAAATCCAAGCATGTTTTTTCCTGGGGGTCAAAATAATGTCCATGAAAAAAATAGCCCTTCTGTACAGAAAGGCTCGAGGGAGGCAGGTAGATAAAATTCAGTGTAGCCCTGCACAAGTGCTTTGCAGCATTCTAAAAGTATTTATTTTATTAGATTTTTATTTCAGTGCGCCTCCATCTAAAAAAGGCAGTTGGGAGTGTGTACGCACCTGCTGTGCGTCTACATTGCAATCAATTAAGTTTGGCGGCTCAAAACGTGGCCTCAGTACCGCCCCACCATTGTGCTTTTTTGTCAAAAATACACCCTCGCAATTGCATTTTGTGCTGCTAAAAAGCTTGTAACGCGACACCCTTTGTTTTCATAACATGTAGCTGCCACAATCAGCAAACAAAACACAACAAAAAAGTGGGTGATGTTGTGTAAAAGATTAAATAAGGTGGTCGCAGCGTGAAAAATAAATTCAGAATACGAATGCTGTCCAAAAACCAAACTAATGACGCTCAAAACTAGCTACGGTTTATTTCTACTGATGACATGGATGCAAAGGTAAACTGAAGTTCCCGTTTTAGGGGAAAGGAGGCATTTGATTGGTCGCACCAGAGAGGAAGTTGAGGGGCAGCCGGCGAGGAACCAGTCCTTTGGGATACTTCTCCCAGGTTTCCTCATAGATCTTCTGTCTCTCCTCGACGCTGCCTGAAAAGAGAATATTCAGTAAGCTGTGGACAGTTGTGGCCTGGATGAGTTTTGTGGCAATTTTAGTAGACAAGGAGGATAAAGGATAACGGTGGTATTTCTAATAAAAGGAAAAATACAGCATGAATCTGAGGCTGTGTAATTGGTGTGTACCCGGTTTTAAGGCCTTCTCCAGGCCGTGGTAATAGGACCAGTTCTCTGGGTTCCTCTCCTGCAAACGACGGTAGACCTCAGTAGCCTCTTCCAGACGCTCCAACTTTAACAGCAGTTCTCCTGCAGAAACATGAGAGCTCCAGTGTGACAGGGTGCATGGGAATACATAGGCAGTTAAAAACTTCAGAAAACGTAGAAGTCGTTTTTCATCGGTCAGAAGGGAGAAAATAATCCACAGAATCTTCATCAAAATAAAAAGATCTATCAACTCTGTTTTTGAGTTAACTCTGCCTTAAATCATTAAGCATCAAGATATCACAAGTGTACCAAGAGCTGTTAGAGGATGCACTCTCAGCCATAGTCTACACCGGTCGTGTCCTCATTTTGTATCTACACTAGTTCAATTCAGAAAGTATGAAATCAAGCACAGCCTCAGAATATGAGCAGAAATTATTGATATGGGTAAGTATTTTGGAAAATACTTTTCAGAGGTTGACCATGGAGAGAAGAGATCCTTCTTAGCTCAGTCTGCTTAATAGAGAATATACGCCAAAATACTGGTATTGAAATAGTTTAAAAGCCTATTGAAAATGCATGGTGCGTGGGAAGAAAAAAAATAGACTTAAAGCAGGTCAGAGCAGGTTGGAGTGATGTGCATGCCCACACGTAGCTGGTGCAGACAGCAGCGTTGATGAAAATGGGTGATTCTGCTCTGAGACATGGACGATATGTAGACTGTGTGTTATACTGAGATTGGGAAAGACAATCCCAAGCGCACCAACCCACCTCTCATCTCCTCCACAGCCAGTTTGTCACAGATCTGTTTCTCATAGTTGGAGAGGTGCTCCAAGGCCTCCTTGTTCAGGCCTGCCTCCCTCAGCACCTGGTTCTGGTACAGCAGCAGTTCGCTGTACTCGTAGTCCACTTTGTCTGGAGACGTCTGGACAGACACAAAAGGAAGGAGAGGCATTAGTGTCATTAACATTTTGCAAAAGTAACAGTGATAAAGTAATGGAGCCACGAGGTGAACTTCTATCTACACTGCAGGAAAAGCTTTACCGCAGTCTTTGTGTGTGCGTTTGCCCAGTCACACCAGCTTTCTGTATTACATAGATGGCACAAAAACAGGAAGCAGGCTGGTCTTATCAAGAGGGGGCCAGAGAGAGAGAGAGAGCGCTCTATTGGAGTTGTGACCAACTCACAAACAGACCCACATATAGACCCTGCTGAGGGAGAGGGCATGAACAGAAGTCAGACACCTACCCAAAGACAGAAAACCAAGTAGGAAATGTGAGCCATTTCCATTTTCTGCTCGCCATGCAACAGTGCATTGTATTGCATGGCAGCTGCTATGTACAAAATACTTGACATTGACTCCCATCTGTCAAGACAGAGAGATACATACTAAGCTGTTGTCATGTCCAACCTGTTGCGTTTTCCTGAACTCCTCGATGATCTTGGCGGCCATTTCGTAGTCCTCCAGGAGGTGGTAGGCGATGGCATAGCCGATCCAGGAGGCCCGCTGGGCTGGACGCAGCTGCAGCAGCTGGTACCGCGTCTCCTTTAGGGAAAATTAGTGGAGAAAGGTCAGTTTAGCCATGAGTGCAGCATCAGGACCAATAGGGTAAAATGGGACTGAGCTTGAGCAGCAAGTTTAGCATCATGCCACCCATTGTGGCATGTGGGGCCATGGAGTTAAAATGTTATGTTTGACTGAGGAAAGAGGAAAAGTAGGACTGAAGGGATGATTAACAGCGAAGTTTCGCTGACTCGTGGCACCAACACTAAACTCTCGCACAGAGAAATAAAATAAATTGCGCATAGATCTCCTGCTCTTTCACACTTAGGTGTCACACACACCTCTTTGAATCCTCACCACCCGGCTTTTATCTTGCCGTTTCATACTTCTCACAAAATAAGTATCTGAATCCAAGGCTATCTAGACTGTGGAGGCTAACTGTAACCAGATACCTGGTTGCCAATATGCTTGGTCCTCTCCAAATCAGTGCCATACTGGAATAGGGAGTGCAGAGGGACAGACCCCCCAGGGTGTGGGTATTCCTGAAGTTTCTTCACCCTTTACCCCCATTCCACCTCTTCTATCTCCATCCACCCCTCTTAAATCATATTAAATCAATAAGAACTCCCTCGTCAAAACTCTCCTCACACACCATTTATCTGCCTCTCCTCTTCCTTCCCATCTTCAGAACAGGTAATAAGGATATTGCAGGGTAATGATGCTACCTGTCTCTCTCTATGCTTGTCAGGTTAACACAAGAGTTAAAACAAAAACACATGTGGTTTGGATGGGAATCCAATGACCCAGGTTTAGGGCGCTATTGTCTGCCCTACCGACGAGCCCTTGAGCAAGTCGCTGAATCCCTGCCAGCTCTAGGGACACTGTTCTGTAGCTGACCCAGTGCGCTGATACCCCCGTGGGGTGGGTTGGGGTATTTGAAAATCTAATATCCCTACAGGGATCTATAAAGTATCTCGGTGTAATTATTATGTAAACAGATAGAACCCGTCAACCCTCAGTCCCTCTGCTTCCTGTCCATCCTCACCCTGTATCCCTCCAGGTCTCTCATCTGGATCTGCAGCAGGGAAAGGTCCCGGAGGATCTGCAGGTTGTCCTTGTCCCACTTCAGAGCGTTGCGGTAACACTTGATGGCCTCGTCGTACTTCTTATCCGAGCGCTGCAGCAGGCCATATACGTGCCAGCCTGGGATGGCCAGAGGGTTAAGGAACATACACACACAGACAGACAGACACACTTCCTCCATACAAGTTGATGTTATGATGCCCACCTCTGGTACCCAATGAACCTCTTCAGGCTAGAGTTATTAGAATGAATAAAATATCATGGCCTGTTCATAGCATATACTCTATGTTGTAGTACTCATAACACCTTTGACCGCAAACTCCAAAACTGTACGCTGTGTGTGCAATGTCATAGTGACCTCTGGGAAGAGTGTGTGAGTTTAGTTGCAGCACAGGAACAGTTCCCTTGTAAATGATACACATGTTACTGGTCTAGTTTGGAAAAAAAACAAACCGAAAAAAACCCACATGCTACATAAACATACACTCAAGATAAAGGAAGGATTAGCAAAGCAAAAGAGACTGAAAGCAGTGTTGACTTTAGGCAGGGTTTGGGTTGACATAGCACTTATCGGCTGGAAATGTCTGCACAGATTTCATTCTTGCCTCTGTGTGTGTGTGTGTGTGTGTGTGTGTGTGTGTGTGTGTGTGTGTGTGTGTGTGTGTGTGTGTGTGTGTGTGTGTGTGTGTGTGTGAGAGAGAGAGTGAGAGGCAGCAAGAGAGCAAGCATGTGCTGGCTGTATTCCATAGAGACAAGAGCTCTTCTACCCAATGTCAAAGGGTTAAGAGTGTGTGTTTGTGTATGTTATGCCACGGGGCCTCTGGATCTCATACAAACACACAGGCTGAGAGTCAATAAGTGATATAGCTTAACGTCTCCTTCACTCACACACACACCACAAAAACCTGCCTATTCCCAGTTTCTCTGAAAGACTTGTGCCGGCTACACACAGACACTAGTGTATGAAAAGGATACAGACGTGGCTCTTGAGGTCGTTGCGAAGGCCTCTTCTCACCAGGTCATAGGCCTCCTCCTTCTTCCCCAGACAGTTCAGGGTTAAGCCCTTCATCGCCAGGGTCTCTGAAGGGAGGCAGGGGTGAGACAGCGACAGAGGAAGGGAGAGGAGAGAGGCATGGTAGAGAATGAGGGGATACTTCACTGGCAATGTAAGGAGATCTTTTCCACCTATCATTCCTTGCTTCCATGCATGCATCCATCCATCCATCCAACCAAGCATCCACACTTCTGTTCCTTACCTCCGTGCTCTGCGAACTTGGGGTTGGACAGGATCTGTTTGCAGAACTTGAGTCCGTTTCTGTACTGTTTGTGTTCGTAACATCGCTGTTGAAAGGAGGGGGGATAAATCACATTAGGGCAAAGACAGCAAGTGTGACATTTGAGAAAGACAGAGAGTGAGTGATAAACCCGACAGAGGCTGCCTAGACTGCTGGCAGCCTGGGAGGAAGGACAAGGAAGAGATGGCGTTGTGATGGACAGTCACATGGATGGACAGTTAACCTGCGTGGCGTGCTAACTGGGCGGGGGTTACCGCATCCAAACAATTCCGATAGTGTCAGGTAAGTTGTCAGTCGCAGAGGAGTACTACAATAACTTTTAAACACTCTCCCTGTGATTTTCGGAACGTTCTTGTATTTACTACATTGTCCGAAGTGGCAAAATCCACTCATTTGGCATCTACAAAGCATAAAACAAACCAGCATGTACCAACTGGCCGAGGTCTTGTTTTTTTTCAGGATTGATCTGAAAGTTCTTCCTCCGATGGCTTGTCTCTACTGCTATGGGTCGAAATGGCCCACAGGCTGTCCAGCTCACATCCAGCATCGCCACTTGGCAGTATAAAACTGATGTTCATTTCATGGGATAACTGACTGGGTGAAGAATAACAATGAGTGTTATTATCCAAATGTCTGACAACATTATGGAAAGGGTCGCTACAGAAACAGCTCGGAAAACGACGGTGAAAAGGATACGAAGATAGTTTATGGAAGCGAGAGGGTGAACCAGCTGCTGCAAGTTCTAGCAGTTCCTCTACGTAAACTCAAAACTCGTCTCTCCGACTCACGCATCAACCGTAATTGACATATCAGACATTTGGATAATAACACGAATAACAATCTGAGCCCGTCCGTGACAAAAACAAGCACTTTTAGTGGACGTACTTTGACCGGCCGAGTATGCCTTTACGGATTACGTTGCCGCCATAGAGCCGCCGTTACGTGACTGCCGGTTGAGCCGATGGACCGGAGAAACTCAGAAACTTTTGGGATCTACTTAAAAGGTATGAAAAGCGATTTTGTGGACATAGAGGCCAGGTTGAAAAATCCCGGAATTACCCTTTAAGTTCAAGTGGAAGCAATGTGCATTTTCAAAATCGGAACTTTCTTTGGCTAGCTGCCTGATCAATGAATCAGAATCAGTCAGGAAGATACACATCATATGATATTATGCCACAGCTAGCCCCAGCCTGGCTGAACAGAGCTCAGAGCAACAGACAACTATGAGGAACTGGAAGAGGCAATAGCTGGAAGCAGGACCCCAACCATAGCTAGATTTGTATGTGACAGTACTGTACACATGTAGAGTAAATGCTCTAGGGCCTTATTTTGGTGTGATTTTGGTGACGTTATAGTCATGATTTTCACATTAACTGTACTTAGACCTTTGAGACCTTAAGACAGAACAACTATCAAAACCCCAGTATTTATGAGTTTTACAATTCTGGACATGAATTTGGTCTGGAGTGGGTTCATAATGATACCACAACAATATGTCATTATCAACCAATAAAATGCATATCCGTAACTTTGTTCCACAATAATCTGTATTGGGCCCAAAAAAGCCCTATCAATTACCTACATGAATTAAACTTCAGATTTTACTAGGACGTCAAAAGAAAGCAGTTCACCCCCTTCCCCCAAAAAACCCAAACATTAAACATTACCTCGAGTTATATTTAGGTGCACTGTTGCACAATCACTACCATTCTCTACACTCTATTTAAGCTGATCACCGACTGCCAGGGAAGATATTGTGTTTGTGTCAGAGACAGATAGGCAAAAGGTTAGCTGGCAAATGGCATTTTGTTGGCCTGCCGTGGATGTGAGCTGATGGTAATAAAAGACGTCAACTTAACATACAGATGCCATGGTTGGTTATGAAATTACAAGTAAAACACTGTAGAACTAAGCGGGGGATTAAGCAATTAGCTGACTTGGGACTAGAGGACAGAAGAAACAGGCCCATCTCCTTTCAGTCAGTGTTAGTCGTGCTGGCCTAATCTCTCCTGCATTACGTAGCTGAAGTTACTATATATATAAAGGACAATGAGAACCAAAATTGTGTGTACTGGTGCAAGTTAGTTGCATAAGTGTGAAAAGTCCATCTGTCCGAGGGAGCAGGAAGGTACAGATTTGGCCACACAAAAGAGATACACCCACTCTCATCAATGGTACAGCATTGTTACTATGTACTAGTGTTGCACGGTATACTGGTACTGAAAAAGTACTGCAGTACTAGAGTTTTGAAAACCGTACAATACCAGCATTTGAGGGGGGTACGGCAATATTTTGGCTTCAAAATGGACGAAAAAAGATAAGCCCCAAGACACAGCAGCCACTGTGTAAGCGCTGCATTAAAGTGTGTGAATCTGGCAGGACATTTGCCAGACAAACACCCCAACCTTTAAGAAATTCAAGGACCGACAGACCATAGTTGACTAGTTAACACCCCAGATATGTCCATGAAAGAAATACATTAACATGCTTGTGCATATGCCCCCAACTGACACCAATTGCTCTCCGCGCTGTACGACCAGGAACTATGAAGAGCTGGAGGACAACACATTGACTGAGCAGTCTGCATCTTTGAACAGAGATGGTCAAATTGTTGCAGAAACATTTGTTAGCCACCTAAGCTTTGAAAATGTTTAGCTCTGCTCAGTGCTCCTTCTCTCTGCTTCATTCCAGATGCTACAATAGACTGCCAAGAGTAAACTCCTGCTTGGCATTGCCTAGGCCTTCAATAATACCTCCCTGTCCTTTTTCTAAGAAAACTAGGTCCCTGCCTGTGCTCAAACAATCAATCAGAATCTTAAATTTTAAAGACCATACACAAAAGGTCAACTGGATTCGAAGGTATGCTTTAGATACTGGACACTTTAACTGATTTTGGACAGCACGGTGAGAGTTAAGAGAAGCGATTGCACCAAATCCAATGTGATGAGTAGATGGCACACAGCTTAATTTGCTGAGTCAGTCAAAAGCCCAATATTAAACAATATTTGTCTGCATTAATATAAAGACAAATGATGCTCAGAAAGTGTCCTCTCCTAATCCCTGCTATACTGAAGCAGTAATAGATAGTAGCACCCTTATATGGCCAAGCCTATGTTACAGCTCTACAATCTCTCAAACTAACACAGTTTGACAGGAGGAATAAATGATAAAAGACAAGAGAATGCCCTGGCAGCAAGGACAGCCCCAAGTGTCAATTCAAAGAGCCACACATACATGATGCAAGCACAGACCCCAGTGTGCAGACACACACAAATAATGTAAACTTAGTAACATCATCACCACAAGCTGTGCTTATCCAGCATGTTCTACACGCCACCCAAAATAACTTGGCCCAATGTTAGAGAGGGTTGCAAGAATCCCTCAGTCAGAGTTCTCGTCTCAGCTATGGGACTCAGTGGAAGGAACTGTGAGTCTTCCTCTTTCCCCCCCTATTGGGACATAAGGCCACAAAACAAAACTGAGGAAGGAACAGTGAGTGCAAATGTTAGATTTGGGAAACAACCTTTCCGTGTTTTTTTCAGAAGCACTGAATGTCAACAAAATCCAACCTATTCTCTTTCTTAGTACCACTACATTTGGAAATGTTAAGACGCAGACAGACCAAAATGACCATGGCACATCTGGGTCAAACAGTATTTGCAAACAATTATTTTTTGTTTTACTCTGAATGGAGCACCAAGTTGGTGTGGTTTAGTGCCTCAAGCAAGTCAGATTGTGTTAGCTAAATTGCCAACCACATAGAAGTATTTTAAATGATGGTCCTGTGATGGTCTAAACCAGTGGTCCTCAAAGCCGGGCCTCGGGGTCCAGAGTACTGCCGGTTTTCTATTCTGCCAGGTAGTTTCCATTCTAGCTGTCTAATCAGGGATTGATTAAAGGGGAAATCCGGTATTTTTAAACCTGGGCTCTATGTGTACAAATTTGTTATTTATGCCGCAAAATAGGCACCAAAATTTTTGGAATTGCTCCAGTAGATCGCCTCAGTCGGCAGTCGCGAAATGGGCTGCAACGTAATCCGCAGGGGCAAGTGCGCCGATCAAAGTACGTCCACTAAAAGTGCTTGTTTTTTTTTTAAAACGAGAAACCTTTGTTTAACCTCTTCATGCAACAGCTCTCCTCATCTTTCAGATTTCAGAGCAAGACTTCTCCTTGAGCGAGACTTCTGTTTCTGGTTTAAAAAAAAAAAGGTCCATCTCTGTAGCGATCCTTTCCGTAATGTTGTCAGACACATGAACAACAATCTGAGCCTGTCAGTGGCAAAAACAAGCACTTTTAGTAGACGTACTTTGATCGGCGCACTTGCCCCTGCAAATTATGTTGCAGCCATAGCAGCCAGTTTTGCGACTGCCGACTGAGGTGATCTACCGGACCAGCAGCACTCTGGACCCCGAGGGCCGGATTTGAGGAACTCTGGAAATTTCTGGCACTATATTGCCTGGCACTCATATTGTGCTATATGGTACAGCCCAACCATAAGGCACCTACACAGTCTTAATATGTTTTCAAATACTATTAGATCCCACTGACCTTCTCCCCAGCATGTTGAGGAAATGTGTTAAGGTATCGGGGACAACAGGTCAAATATCTGAAACACTACTGGGGACTATGCATGAGGTTAAGCGATGTGTTGCTGACCGATTCTTCATTGAGGCACAAGGCAATCGCCACTGCTTTGAATAATATAGGCTTCTACAGGTTATGACAAACTCAATTCACCTGCATAGGCTCATTCTAAAACGATTGATTGGTCAACTTCCTGCTGTTAGGTCTGTAGTAAGGAAACAGGCTCCCAGCTGCTTGCCCTGAAAAAGAATGGCACCTCATCCAAGTCCACTACCAAGTGGAAGCTGGAAACCTGGTTAGCAAATAATAATAATAATAATAATAATAATACACAAAAATAAAGAGTGGTGTGGTCCACACCTGACTACCACCAGACAGGCTGGTCAGGTTACCAGTGCACAAGGCTTATAATGGTGATGATATTCTAGGTTTATCTTTTCTAATTTATACTGCACCAACCTCTAGCAAATCCAAATCCTTTCTGACCTTTTCAACTTAACTGGGACCAAGAACGGAAAGTCAATTCACACAGCTTGTCAGAGAGAAGTGTTTAACTACAACGGTCATTGAGAGGCCACCCTGCATTTAGCACTGCACGCTTATGGCTACAATGATAATCCTAATTATTGTGTTAGATACAAGGATCACAATTATGAATCACTAAATAAGTTACTGCAATTTTTGCATCCATCTTGCATCAGATGCTCTAAAGGACATTAAACAAATTTGGTGTTTTATATTTCCAAATTATGATGATCAAAGTTAAAAGCAGTATTATGAAATTATACCCAATTAACTGTACAGTCCAACCCACTCTAAGAGAGCCAGTACATATCCGTTTCCAACTGAACACCAACTCGTAGCCAAGATGTGGGCTAACATCAACTAAGTCCCTCCAGAGCTCTCCTCCTTCAAAACAGTTATGTTTGTCTAAACCAGTGTGTGAAGTTGAACCCTGATGAATGCCAGTAGTCCACAGATAGATGCTCATGCAGATGTTTAGCAACACAGCCAACACTAACAGCCAATAATCTGCCAGCATGCACACAAGAGGAAGACTATTAAACCTGTAGTCAACTACAGGCTGATTTCACAGACATGGAATAATAGTCCTTAACATACCAGTGGAAATTAGAACTAGTCTTGACCTAGGTTAAATCCATGCCCGTAAAAACCATTCCTTTGACCTACATAAAAGTGTGTTCAGATAGCAAATAAACAGTTGCACTAACATTACACAAGGATTAAAACATGGAACTGAGGGATGGATGGGTGGGTAGCTAGCTGCTAGAACACAGCAGGCCTGAAGTAGCTGCCCAGCTAACGATGCCAGCCAGATTTGCTGACACAGTCACGTCAGTCCTTCCATTCTTTCTTTTTGTTTCCACACATGCCCCAACTAGTATGAGACAAACTCTAAACTAGGCCAATGATGCTTTGCATGCGGGTCTGGCTCCTACTCTGGCAGGTGAAGTTAAACAACTAGCGGACGTTTGTTCTCCAAGTTATCTTAACTGATTAGCGAACGAGCTAGTGAATCGGCTAAGTAGCTCTTCGGTTGTGTTAACAGGCTAGGAGGGGCCATATCTGACACAAAACAACCCAAACTTGTAGTTACACTCCGGTAGAGATATATTAATGTATTTACACATATAACAAACACATATAAGCCGAATCCTTAGTTGGAGTTTCTCTGAGTAGCTAAAAACAGACACCATTAAATCACCGTAGAGTTAGCTAGCCATCGTGCAACCTAGTTACGGGTAGGTGTGTTTGACAAGTGGTGAGGCCTTCGCACGTCAGCTAACGTAAATCTGGCTGGCTACAACCTATACCAGCGTGTGCAGCAGCTATCTAATGCTACTTTAAATAATAATCACATCAACATACCCGGCAATGTTGCCAGAAAACGGGGATAAACTCAACAAAGACACGAAGAACCTTTAGGCTATACGTTACAGTGACAACGCATATCACGTCCAGGCTGGCTAACCCATTCAATGATGCCATTTTGCTATCAATTTTAGGTTAAGCTAACGCTAGCTAGCCGGAAAGCTACACGAAGAGGGTGCCGCCGATGTATCTTTAAAATCGACATAAGTTGTCTATGTTAGCGAAAGCTGTACAACGTTAGCCATCATCTTACCAAAATCCTCTTGAAGAGAGCATTCTCTTTCGGCGGTAAAGTAATTGTCGGCATTGTTGCGGTTGAGATCAATTTCCCCCCTCGACCTCAGCACATGTAGCTAAAGTTAGCCGGGTAGTCGAGTTGAATAATGTGGACAGCTCGGCCCTGGTTCTACTCAACCGCTCCGCTCGATTGCTCCGTTTTCTCTCCTCACTTCCTCCTCACGTGGTAATGGAAGCTCTCCACAGTTCAAAATGGCCGCGACTAGTTCTTGAATGAGTTAAACGGACAGGTCTGTGCGCTGCTACTGTGGACACTGTATTATTGACTTGTACGTTACTAAGGTGGTATAGAAATACCTCTGTGAATGCATTGTTCATGTTGTATTTTTAAATACTGTGTGTACGCTATGGGGTAAGAAAGGTTTAAAGTAGTTGTTGGATTGTATGAATGTGGTAAGGGCAAGGCCTAACATTTTGATCATCATCTTGATATTAATGTATTTTATACCGAAGACTTTTATTGTATTATTGTGTGATTGCTTGTGGGGAATAGAGTCTGACAGGAATGCATTAAAAGGTTAAGGCAGACTGTGGCTGTCACTAGGACCCTTCTGTTTCAGCAAATGCCCAGTAGAGTGCGCCATATCAACAGAAAAGGTGAAACCACATCATTGCACACATGTGACAATTTGTTGCTTAGTATTTCAAGCAAAATACTTGTTTTGAAGGAGTGGGCAGTCCACTCCCTTAGTCTCTGTGTGTATATGGGTGATTCTACAGAAGCGGTTCGAATTGCAGTCTCTCCCAAAGAAAAAGTGTTTTAGAAAATAGTTTTCTGCTTCTGAATAGAAAAGTATATCATGTAGTGATGTAATTAGGTCACAGGCTCTGTATGAGATAATGCTAATATACATATATGAAGTAAGTAGCTCCTAAGTCTAAAAATCAGTGTGTGACATTAACAGGTGTCATTACCGAACATTATTTAAAAAAAATATTTTGTAAAAATATCGGATTTTAGGCCAACACTATAGACGGGACAGAGTAGAGTCTGATTTTCAGCTGCACGACACCAGACGCATGTGGTACGGACTACGGACCATAACTATAGAGGTGAATCCCCCACCTCCGCGGGTGCCGACTCCTCTCTGGCGGAAGACTTGAACGCTTTCTATGCGCGTGTCGAGGCTAACGGCGTTAGCATTGGCCTGCCGGCTAGCGCAACGGAGGTGAGCATCCAAGTCAGAGAGGAGCAGACGCTCACGGTCTCGGAGCACGAGGGATTCAGCCGGTACGCACGGCATCCCCGCGCGTGATCTGTGCTGACCAACTCGCCCCAGTATTTACCTCTATATTCAACCTGTCCTTAGCCCAGTCCATTGTACCCACATGCTTCAAAAGATCAACCATCGTCCCTGTGCTCAAGTCCACCAACCCAGCCTGTCTGAATGACTACCTCTGTGGCGATGAAGTGCTTTGAGAGGCTGATCAAGGACTTCATCTGCTCCTCCCTTCCCAGCAGTCTGGAGCCTCTACAAGTTTGCCTTCCGCCGGAAATGTTGAGCCTCAAACACTTAATTTCCTACATTCTGGTGAATTGTTATGCACCAATTTGTGCCTTTTCTGCATCAATTTATGGTGGAAATGTCTTTATTTATGTAAACAAAATTCAGGCACCAGGTGACAATTGAAAATATAATGGAATATAATGCAGTAAGTCTCTCAGGCATTCTGTATTGCTTTCACATATTTATTCTCCTGTAGATCAACTTTTCTCATTTAATATTATCCCTGCTGAGTCAACACACATATAGGCATGATTTACTCTTCTGTCCTTGTGTCTTTCATGTTTTTTTAGGGAGGGACAAATGCACGTGTTCTAAATATTGAGGGGGACGTATCCCCTGCGTCCCCCGTAACCTATGCCTATGACACCAACCTATCCCACCTCGACACCGGCAGGAGGAACTATGTGAGGCTGCTGGTCACTGACTGCAGTTCAGTTTTCAATACCATAGTCCCCTCCAGGCTGGCCACCAAGCTCAGAGACCCGAGCTTCCTCCTGCAACTGGGTGCTGGACTTTTTAACTGGCAGGTGGTGAGAGTGGGAGGCTGCGCCTCCAACACCATCACCCTTAACACTGGAGCCCTGCAAGGATGCTTACTGAGGCGAGGCAACACCTTTACCATCTCAGACAGTTGCGGAAGTTCAAACTCTCCCCTCAGATCCAGAAAGCCTTATACTCTGGGACCATAGAGAGCATCCTGTCGGGGAACATTACTGCCCAGTATGGCAACTTCTCCTCTCAGGACCGCAAAGCCTTGCAGAGGGTGGGACGGTAAGCCGAGCGGACCACCGGGACAACACTCCCCACCCTGCAGGACATTTACACCAGACGGTGCAGGACCAGGGCCAAGCACCTCTGCAGTCACAGCACGGCCAAGACAGTTTCTCAGTTTCTATTACATTTCTTGTAGTAGTTTTTTGTATATCTATTAGTTTTAGCCCCCTTTTCCTTTTCAACTTTTACCATAGTGATTGAGTACACCACCGTGCATTTCACTGCACTTTTGTACTATTCTAACTGTGTATGTGACAAATAAACCTTTGAACCTTGAACCTTTTATAGAGGGAGTATCTGTCTAAAACCATGATCCCTAGCCACAAGCTAGCTAGCAAGTTAACAATCATCATTACCATAACGGTCACTACCATAACGGTCGCTACCATGACAAATTACATTGCTTTGGTAATGATGTGGTTGTTACAGTTGATGACATTCATTAATTAAAGAATCTGAATAGTCATTAAATCTATTGTTTGTTTGTTTTTAAATCAATTTCATAGAATTGTAACCCAACAATGTTGGGTTATGCCTTGAGTGAGAGGCATGTCTACATTAACCCAAGAGTGTGTGAGGAATTTTACTCATTTAATCTCAGCTTTGCTTTCTGTTACGGAAGTGACACGTTTTTGAAAAGGAGAGAAATTCTGAAAATATGTAAATTTGTGACAGTACCTTTCAGTAGATTTTTGTATCTTAGACTTGGACTAACACATATATGCTTTAGAGGAAATAAATAAATAGATATATAAATATAAATAGATAGGAAATAGATTTCTATACCCTCCAATTTGAACTGTTTCTGTAGAATCATCCATATATGGATATACAGTATGTAGAGGCCTACATGTCACCCACTTAGTTATCTTAGGCAAGCAGGGGTAGCATACATAGGTCTTACCTGCTGCATTGACGAAGATACTTGCCATTTAAATAACTCAATGAAAAGCCATTCTAAGGTAATTAGAAAACCGTGTGTGTGTGTGTGTGTGTGTGTGTGAGAGAGAGAGAGAGAGAGGATTTTCAGAGGTTTATTCATTTTATTAGACAACGTAGGCCTTGCTCTGCTGTTATCTGGTGGCCTCCTACTCCTCCACCACCACAATGGCTGCTGCTACTACATTCATCAACCTGACACCACACACACACACTCCTCTCCCTCTCTCTCTCTCTTTTCCAGCTCTTGCTCCCCCCGTATGTCTTTCCACTCCACATTTCTCCAACTATATTTCTTCACCTTATTGCTTTCCGAGAGAGAGAGAATGTGAATGATTCTTCTAACTCATCTCCCACTCTTTGTGACACATCATTTGTCGCTCTGATTAGAGCCCATAACGGCGCCTCTAGTGTGTGTGCAAGGCTGATGGTGTGTGTCTGTAAGCGTTTGACTACAGGAAGGGGCTGGCTGTCATTAACAGGGACTGCTGGCTGGCTGACTGACTGGGCTGCTGACTAACTGCTGCGTGCCAAGGAGCAAGAGAGAGACAGATTATTTTGTTTGTGTTTATGTGTGTGTATGGTCTGTATCGAGACATTTATCTGTCACCCCTCCACGCTAATGAAATGATGTAAGTCGTACCACCCACTGCAGAACTTCTCCATTGTTGCTGCACCCGCACCCATATATCTATATATCTATATATTATAGATATATGAGTTTGATTGGGCTGGCTGGATATTAGCCACTGTAAACCTGTAATTGGGCCATCATCAGCCATTATAATATTCTTTCGTTCTAGTTTGAGGCGATTGGTTGGGGGAACCAATACAGAATTTTTAAAGCTTCGAGGCTTCCAGTGCTGTCAACAGCTGTTCTACATTTCCACCCCAGTAATAAGCAAAAACTCAAAAAACGCTCTCCAGAGATGTGAAGGTGCGTGTCTGGGGGTGGATTGTCGGCAACAATACGCCTCATATCCGATATCATCCTCTTGCTGCCTCCTACTGCACCCAACCGCCCAACCGCCCCCCCCCACCCCATCTTCCTCCTCTCCTGTCCTTCATTCTCCCTCTCCCTCTCGTTTTTCTCTGTCCTAGGTGGTGTCGCTACTGAACATGAGTAATGATGTTGTCATCTCTGTAAGTCTCCATTTATCAATGTCAGACGGGAGAGCAAGAGTGTGTATATGTGTGTGGTGGTGGTGGTGCTGGTAATGGTGGTGGCGGGGGGGGGGGGGGGGGGGGGGGGGGGGGGGGGGAGTAGCAGGGATGGAGGGGGAGAAGATAGAGAGGCAGAGTAAGGTGGCCTCAGTGAGGAAGAGAGATGACACAGAAGAAGAAAAGGGGCGGGGCTAAAAGAAGGGGAGGAAGACGGTTTGGAAAGGTTGGGCAATAGAAAGATGAAATACCAATGTAAAAACAGGCCCCGGCCCCGTGTGTGGTCTGTTTGGCTCTCTGTCCTGACACCGACAGGGAGCTGTGATTCATAGCTGCTGCTCTGCCAGACAGAATTAAGGCTCTGCTCTTTAGCATATGTATGTTTAATTACGCAAATGAGCTCTGTTAGACAAAACATGACTGCATCAGTTAGTCAGTCTGGTTGGAGACGCCATATGAATGTGTATGCATTCGTCTCTGTCAGTAATGCAACAGTGAAATGAAATGAAATCACAGCTCGTCAGTTAACTGGGCAAGTATTTATGTTGCCGTACGTGCACACTTCTCTGTGTGTTACAAATAAACCGAGGAACAGTTGTTTCATTTAATATGATCAGCGAGAAAACTCTCTCTTTATTGTATCTTTTTGAAAAACAAAAAAAGTTTTTTTGTAATTCTCTTTTGTTAACTTTTCAGAATTCTGTACAGGATAAAAAGAAATAAGCACTGCTTAAGAACAGAGTCAAATCTCAAACTAGAAAAACAAATGAAAAAAATTTCAAAAAAAGAGGTTTACAATACAAATTAGTAGTAAGACATTGTCTGAAGTGCAATGGCATAGCTCAGATGGGTTAAAAGTGAAACCAAAAAACCTTGAAATAAAAATACTTCTCTATTTTCCAACAAACAGTAAATTCTTTACAGAGTAGAGACTGTATTATCTGATGTATTTAAACCTGTAAAAACATATTTACAAATAGCCATTATCTTTTATATACTTTTTCTCATAATCACATATATGTCAGCACCAGTAAAAAAAAATAAAATTAAACAAGAACATCAACAACAGCGATTTCATTAAAATGTTGTCTACATTTGACTTGGTCCCAGTACATAATGATATTTGGAAGAAGCTTCATTTTTCTTCCTGAAGGGATATCATACCATATCACAAACCCTCACTTTGAAGACAAACAGGTCACAATGATTGCAACCTTCTGTTACCATAACACTGACCCGGAAGTGTTTCAACCTTCTTGCCCCTAGTTAGAGCAGCCAACCTTAGATGCTTCCTCCTACACACCTTGGTTTTTTGTTTGAGCCTGCCCGCAGTACTAGATTGATTTGTTGGAAGTGTCGGCAGCAGAACCACCGAAGCAGTGACTGCTCCACTGTTCTCCCTGCACCAGACAGGCTCAATCGATAGAAGAGCTCCTGTTTATCCGGCTTAGCCTCAGACATCGATGTAGGGTTTAATTTGACCATCTTCCTCTGATAGAACCGGGGAACACAAGAACCCTAAACCAACGTCTGCTGATAAACAGAACTTTATTCTTGACTTTCAAACACCACACACTCAAAGGAAGGGCTGTAATTCCCCTAACATGACAAAATAAAAGAACCTCATTCATGGGTGCTACCAAATGCAGCTATGCTTACAGGACAATGGGCGTGATTAAAGTTTGTATTTAAAGGGTTGGATTATACAACACCAACAACCATGAGAACAAATGTTTGATGGCAAGGAATTACTTTACAGAGAAGAAGGCTTTTTGGTTTGTTGATTACAGCATCATTCTCAAACGTTCATTCTGTTGAGCTAAAGAGAGTTACAAAGTAAAGCACGTATAAACACATTCCTTCTTAATCACACTTTCATTCATCTTTTAACCAAGATTACCAAACAGTTAGAGAAGTAAGGGGTTATCTTACTAACAGCTACTGTATTAAAACCTATTTGACACATTTATTACTCAACCGTAAGGGCAAAGGAGAGTGACAAAGCCTATGTTAAATGGACACTGTCAACAGTGGTATCGAGATGAAGTTGGTGTTGAGAATCAAAGCCAAACGTGTTGAGCAAGCCTAGGGCCGTCTTCTGCTTTATACCCAAAGCAAGCTCGGGGAAAAAGGAGACACTGCTTTTCGTGGAAGCACTGATTGTTATGATGCTAACTGATGCTAACCACTGCCACCCATTACGCCCCCCCCCCCCCCCCCCCCATCTGTTTAGTTTCCCGACTGTTAAAATCAGAAATCAGAGTCTACACAAAACAAACTCAAGGCTAAGCAGTGGTTCATTTTCCTGGTAAAGCGCTGGGAAAGGGCAACTTGTATTTCTTCACAGTAGTGTTACAATAATATAGCACAGTTATGTTGTAGTTGAAGCAAGGGCATTCATAGCTGCAGTACGATAAAGCCACAATGTAAAGCTAGGGTGATTGACAACCAGCTGTATCACAATGGAAGGGAAGGCTGAGTTGCAGTGGCAGGACAAGCATATTTTGAAAAGACAACACAATTTAAACTTTTTTTCTTTTAGCTGACAAAGACATTAACAGCATTGTTGTTTTTTTTTGTTTTTTTTACAGATAAAACCCAGCAACAAACATAGCAATGTGGGAGGGCTTTCTAAGAGGGCTGATCATTTGTTTCGTTTTTTTTCTTTAAAAAAGAAGTCACTAGTGGTGCTTGGATACATTCAATGCCCAGCTATCCTTTTGCTTTGTAATACTTAAGTCTAATACGGTTTGAGTAACATAAGCAGATGATGAGAAGGTAATGTAATATAATATTAGCTCTGTTAGCTGCCTCTCAGACAAGTAGGTATGCTCATCCTCCCTGACTGACTGTGTGTGTGTCTGTAAATGTCTTTTTCTCTGTCTGTCTGTTAGTTTGTATGCGTGCGTCTGTCTGTGCATAAGCTCGTGAGTTCAAGCGCTTGCTTTAGCTGCCTAGTCTCTCTCTCTACCCCTCTCTCTCTCTCTCTTTGTCTTTCCCTACATGCACACATACCATCCGCAGCCATGCACGGGAAATGAAACGCCGGCGATTGGCCCAGGTTGGTTGCCTAGCAAAAGCACTAGAGGGCAGAGTGTGCTCGCGTGGCACAATAGAGGAACATCATTTGTTTTGTTGTGATGTTCACAGTTTAAACAGAGAAGGGAGCGTAGACGGCAAGGAATGAGTCTCTGGAGAGAGGGAGGGAGAGATAGGAGGGTGAGAGGGAGAGATAAAATGAACAGAACAGAGTGAGAGAGAGTGAGGGAGACAGAGATTGTACGGTGTGTGTGTGTGTGTGTGTGTGTGTGTGGGGTGGTATAAATCTAATGGAGGAAATGAGAGCGTTGAGAGTGCTTTCTACTCCCTTCTACTCCTCGTATAGTCGAAAGATCTGAAGCACTGAGCTGGGTGGTGCTGCAGAAATGGGATAACCACAATGGGAACACACACAAATAAATCGCTGTCTTGAGAACAAGTCTTCCTTCCCTTTCATCTGTCTATGGTGTTCAGTCAGCCCATGGTGAAGCACTGTCTCAAAGCACGGTGTAAAAGGGGGGTTGGTTTCAAACATTGGAACACAAGAAATGGTGTCATTTCATTTCATGGAGGAAAGGGGAAACTAATGGAAACATACTACATAATGCTCTCTCTCTCACTCACTCTCTTTCACTCTCTCTCACTCTTTCTCACACACACACACAAATCATAAGACAGGAACTCATTTATAACCTTGCTCATGTTTTACAAAACAAAAACATGCCGGTCACCAGTCCATATGACGTCTTCCATTTTGTTTGGATTTTCCCAGGTTTTAACATTTCTCCCATCTATCCAGTAAAAACTATGATCCCCGTTTCCCCATTGGCTATTGGCTGGGGAAAAACTCCTCCATCCAACCATCGCTTGAGTCCAGCTCCGCCCCTGTGCCATCACCCAATCCGAAGGCTCCTCCACCCGAGGGCCCGCCCCCATATCCATAGGATGACATGTCCTGATTAGCTGTCCTCTGATAGCCCTGTGGCTGACCCCCAACACCAACTCCTCCTGGTCCGTAGGGCCCTCCTCCTCCCGCCCCCGCCCCTATTCCTGGCCCCCCGGGGCCTGGCCCAAAGCCCCCCATCCCAGTCATACCCTGCCCCATCACCCCCTGGTTCATGCCCTGGTTCATGACCATGGGCCGGGGTTGGTTGGTCCTGGGCTGACCGCCCATGTGAGGGCCCATAATTGGGCCGCCCATACCCGCTGCTGGGTTGCCTACCCTGGGGTCCATTCCCTGGGTCATACCCTGGCTCGGGCCCTGAAAGTGTTGCTTGGCCATGCGTGGGGGTTGACCCGGCTGTATCCCGTAGCCCTGGGGGGAGCTAAACCCCACCATGTCTCCTCCCCCTCCTCCTGTAGTCCTTACGACTCCTCCCCCCATGGCCTGGAGACTCTGTCCTTGCTGCTGTGGCCAGCCACCCCCTCCCATTCCACCGCCTCCTCCTCCTGCCCCCAGAATGCTTTGCAGTCTCTGTGCCTGGGCTTTAGCATTGGGTGGGCCTTTGAGGGCTTGCTGGGACATTGAGTTCATTAACATCCCCTGTCCTCCATACCCTCCTGCTCCACCACCTCCGGCTCCTCCAGACATACCCCCAACTCCAGGGCCTGCGCCTGCCTGCCTAGGTGGTCCTCCGGCTGGGTTGTGCTGGGGTGGGATGCCCATAGGGGCCTGGACACTTTGGCTCTGGTGCTGTTGCTGGTGGATCATTTGGCTCATGGAGGGGTTGAGGCCATACAGGGAACCCTGGTTGGACCCCTGGCTGCCGTAAGGGAGGCCCATGTCAGGTTGGGGTCCTACTGAGCCCCCCTGGCTCTGAACAGAACCCATCTGGACCATCTGCTGCTGCTGGTTCTGTTGCTGCTGCTGCTGTTGTTGTAGGAGGCGGGCAGCACGGATGTTCTGGAGAGCCTGGCTCCTGGAAGCCAGCTCCTGAGGAGTACCTGGAGGAGAAGAATGGGAAGATGGGAATTAGAAAGAAAATAGAAAATAGAGAAAAAGGAGGAAGCGTAAGGAGGAGGCGTAAGAGGAACGGCCAACGCAAAGAGAAACCAGCAAGGAGAAGGACTTGTATAGTTTACACACAACTTAAAATACTTTGGAAAAGCATCTGCCTCCCAATTTAGTTCAAATCCTACTCCACAAAAATAAAACTAAATTTTATTTAGTTTATTTAACACCTCAGTTCCCAACATTTTTCTATTAGAAACTTGGTAGTGGCAGGGCTGAGGAGGCATGCTAGTGTGGAAATAGTTCTAAATCCCCTAATAAACCCACTCCTGACACCATCCCACTAATCCCTCACCTCACAGCTAGCACTAGAAGTGTAACTGAGAGTCAGAATGAAGAGGATCACACACACTCTTTAAAGTAACTGGGGAGTGAGCAGAGTTGCGGGTAATACAACACTACATATCAGTGTTGAAGATATGACGGAAGTATATTAGTGCATACATCACGGCGTATAAACAAAATGGGTGTGAGCGTGTTCTGACTGCAGGCAAACAATTACACGAGCACAATTATTGCTTTTTAAGAGTGAAATGAAGTGAATGGTTATCTCAAGTTAAAGGTTTGAAGAATGCCAGAGTAAAGCTGATATAGGATCTACAGTTTAACGAACTAGCTGAACTAACAGGGATTTCTATGCCCCCCCTCCTCTCCACACTATCTCTCAGACAGACTGGCTTCCGACTCGACTCTCCTCCTCCCTCCCTGTACTTTATTAATCTCTCCTCTGCTTATCTCCATTATACTCTCACCCACTCGTCCCTTTCTTTCCCAGCCTCTCCATCTACCTACCAGACCATCTACCTATTCCTCTTGTTGCCACCCCCCCCACCCCCCTTCCTTCCTTCCTTCCTCCCTCCTCTCTCATCCATCTCTCTGACTTCACCGGAACTCTGGGGGATCCAGGACAGACAGGTTGCCGTGGTAACAGGCAGAGCAGGAATATTCTATATTTTTCCGGAGGGAGCGAGGGAGAGCGAGAGAGCGAGAGAGAGAGAGAGAGAGAGAGAGGCTGGAGAGTATCTGAGTGCTAACCGATATCCATATCTGAGACAGACGGAGAGGGCACAGATTGGTTGGAGATGATGTTTGGTGTCTGCGGTGCTGTTTGCGTACATGTTTCTGCGTGTTTGTGTGTGTGTACACGTCTTAACTGTATCTGCCGAAATCTGTCGTTAAATGTCTGGGCACACATGTCTTTTGGAGTGACCCCATTACCATGTTGTTCATGGATTATGTGTGTGTGTGTGTGTGTGTGTGTGTGTGTGTGTGTGTACCTGTGTTTGTGTTCATGTCTTACCTTGGTACTGATTGACTTGGGGGTATGGATTCCTCTGGCCCTGGCCCATCTGTCTGGGGAGATGCTGCTGCTGTTGGAGCTACATACACACACACACACACACACACACACACACACACACACAGACAGACACACACACACAGACACACACAGAGAGACAGACACACACACGTTAAGCATGCAGGTAAGGTAGATAGAATTCTCCACTGTCTTACATCCCTTCACACTTCCTTGCTGAATATTGGAGTCGGTATCATTACGGGGCAACGAACATAAAAAACAATGGAGCCAGTGAGTTTATCTTAACAATATTTAATTTATGTCATAAAATTAATAATATATTGCTGAAATATCCTCGTTGTCGAGTGCGAGCCCATTCATAGACATTCAGTATGAGGATCATGCACCGACTGGTCCCAATGCAGCGGCCCACCTACAAACTAAATGACTAACATACCAGTGTGGTATGGCACAGGACGCCATTACAGTGTAGTAACAGTGTGGTTCGGTATGGGTATGATAGAGGTGTGCTGGTGAGGCTCCGCTTTTTAAGGGTGCTGTTGGGGTGAGATGCCTGTTCCTACATGCTGCTCTCCAACACCGGCTTAGTATTCCAGTAGTAAACCAAAGGGGGTGCTGATACTGATACCACAACCATAGTGGTACCAGTACAGGTACAGAATGCAATAGAGCGCAAATAGGAAATCTGCACTCGTTAACTTATTAACTTTTGGGTTCTTGCGATGTCAAAACCTGCTGCTCCAGCTACTAAACGCTGTACGCCTGGACAGCATATGGTGTTGTTTATTTAAGTGGAGGTGTGATATCCATTTAACATCATACACAAAATCAAAGGAGGAACTGTTTCCTCCTGGATTCTTGTGCTTGTGTGCTTGTGTGCCTGTGCACGCTCAGCCAATTAAAACCAACATAGTAGGTGTTGACTTGCGTTGAGTTCAGGACTCTTTAACACTGGATTCCTCCACAGAGAGAAATAAGAAGAAAACACCACATTATCACAGCAGGTGGTATGTGGCAACACACACACACACACACACACACACACACACACACACTCACACACACACACACACTCACACACTGAGATGTGCAGAGATGAAAAGAAGTAGTGAAGAGGGGGCTGGTTGAGGATAATTATACATGCGACCAGACAACAGTAAGGAACTGGAGAGGATGAGCTGCTCTTGTTGGCGCACACACACACACAAATATTCAGGAATGCATGAATGCACACATGGCGCACACACACACACACACAGTATAATTTAATGACAGTGAATCACACATGCCTACCTGTTCCTTAATCACCACACAATAACCCCCCAAAACGCAAACAGACACACTAAGCTCATGTCCTGCTTTAGTACACACTTGATGCACTTATGCATGTACACACACACACACACACACACACACACACACACACACACACACACACACACACACACACACACACACACACACACACACACACACACACACACACACACACACACACACACACACACACACACACACACACACACACACACACACACACACACACACGCCCTGTCCCCTCACCTGCTCAGCCAGTAGTTGCTGCTGTTGCTGCTGCTGTCTCTGCTCTCGGAGGAGCTGCTGTTTCTGTTGCTCCATCATGTGCAGCTGCACCCTCTTCTCCTGCTCCATCGCCATCATCTGTTTCATCATGGCTGCCTGCTGCTGATTGCCAAGGTAGCCCGGAGGTGGACCTGCCCCCTGGTTGGGCCCCACCCCTGAAGCCACGCCCCCCGCAGGGTGAGGAGGTGGGACGGCGCCGGGCGGACGGGACATTCCCATCACCCCCTGTTCCTGGAGAGACAGAGAGAGAGGGGGGGGGGGGGGGGGATGGTTGGTCAGCTGGTCAGCCAGTCAAACAATCAGTAAATCAATCACCTAATCACTCAACCAAGCAAGCAAAAAGGAACAGTCATGCACGCCAAGCTAACCATGTTGGTGTAGCACTTGTGACAAGGGCCCATCTAAACCAATAGTCAGAACATGTACAGCACATGAAGGTATGAAAAACACTCACAAAAAAGCCCACGGCAAGTGAGGGGGCAAATATCACCATGGTCTGCATCTGATTCCTAACGGGGCCTCTCAATAAACATGTTTGCCCTCATGGCATTGTAAAAGCAAGCTGGAAAGCAGCGTCCCCCAAATGATGCATGCTAACTAATTTGAGGAGCCACATGTTGTATTACAGCTCAGCACACTCAAGATGTCTGAGAACAGAGCAGAGAGGATTCTGCTCGGCGGGCCAGCGTAGGGCACCGGTTGGTCACGTTACGTCCTTATTAGCATATAAAGAGCACTCCCTCCTCCACTCAGCCGTACGCTGATCTCTAATAGGATGAAATAGCCTCCTCTGGCCAATGGGAGGAGAGCGTTTACGAAGCTATTAAAGGTTAGATGGCTGTGGGCATCGTTTAGGACTGCCAGTCAGAAGAGGGGAGAGGCTTGAGAAAAGAAAACGATTTGGGCCTGATAGCAACGAGTGGTGTGGTGGCAGATGTGCATGTACACATAATACACACACACACACACACACACACACACACACACACACACACACACACACACACAGAGGAAAAGACCGAGTACAACAAATCACTGCAGGCCTAGAAAGAATCAGAAAAAGCGGGATCACAGCGGTGCGTAATAGTCGTGGCTCGAGTCTGACACAAACCTCCAGTACATTCAATATGTCTTGAAAAGGGCCAGAGCCACATAATCCATATTGAGGCTCTTGGTCGTCTTAGAAAGGAAAGGAGTTAGGTGGAGATAAACCTAATATATTGGAGCAGGAAAAGCCCTGTGGAGCAAACACAACGACTGCTTATGACTAGCTCGACCCGCCAGACCAGACTGATCGATGCTCCGAGCTACGCGTCTCATCTCCCGGCACATGCCGGATGGTAGCAGGGCTATTAAACGATGCAAGAGAGGAGCTGAGGAGACGGGAGGAGAGGCGCAGTGTCAGGCACGGCACCAACGGGGGGCAGTGGTGTCCTTCAAGCGTGCGTGCGTATGTGTGTGTGTGTCTCACTGGCCTCTCAGCAGATGGCTCAATCATGACTGCTCTGATCTACGATCTCTCCCTCCTCTCCCCCACTCTCTCTACCTCTTTTCTTCCCTTCTCTCTAACCCCCCCCCCCCCCCTCCCATCAAACTCCTAGCTTCCTCTTCCTCTCTCTCTCTCTCTCTCTCTGTGAGGACAGGGGCCCTGAGTCACAATTGCAATGGAACGAAAGAAAGATAGATTAGAAGGGAATGAGAGAGAAAGTCACAGAGAGCATTAAAGAGTTAGAGAGCATTAGAGAGTTAAAATGATGACAAGGAAAAGTATGTGAGGGCAAAGAGAAGAAAAAAGGGGCAGTGAATAACTATTACTATTTTTATTAGTGGTAGTAAGTGGTTAGTTGCAGTCGCAGTAGTGTTTATTCACCATTATTAGCACTTAACACCCACTTAGCCAACTTCACACCAATAAAGCTTATTGAAATTGAATTGAAAGCAGGTATCCTGTTAAGAACGACAGAGAAAAGAGAGAAAAAGGCAAGAGACATTCATGGAGGGAATGCAAGAAGGGTGTGTGTGAGGAAAGGTACATTAAGGTGTAAGAGCCAAAAAACAAAGAAGAGGGAAGGAGGCGGGGAGGCAAGAGGAGAAGAAAAACAGCTATCTTGTTATGGGAGAAAAGCAAGAGGAGACAAGGAGGTGATGAGAGGGGAAAGGGCCAAAAGAGGAGGAGTAGAAGGTGGGATGGAGGGAGGAGAGGAGAGCAGGTACCCTGGCAACAGTCGCTGTGGCGAGGAGCAGATGGCGCTCGGAGGAGCGGTAATGGCTGCCGTGTCTGGTCACCCTCCACAACACTGGGCAGACCCGAATGAGTACTATGACACGCACACATGGGCGCACACAAACTCAGACACACACACACACACTCACTCAGAGACACACACACACACACACACACACACACTCCACCCTTTTGCTTGGGCTTTCTTTGACATCTTCCCCCTTTCTTTCTCTATTTATCGGTCTATCTTCCATTCCCTCTGTCCTCCTCTGTCCTCTCTGTCCTAACTAGTGAGTGTTGTTGAATAATGAAACAAAGAGCATCCAAAGTCAGTCTGTTTTCTCTTTCAGTCCTGTCTATCCCACTCTCTCTGTTTCCCTCTCTCCCCAGCCACTGTATTCTGGCACTTTGGCCGGCTTGAGTCAGTCCCCAAACTCTGTGCTGCTCAACGGAAATGGGTCAGTGCCTAATGAGACTCAATGCTTAGCTGCTAACTACAGTAGGAATAGAAGAACTAACACACTGGAGTTTGAGATTGCAAAGCTAAGTCAACAACATCAGTACATCAGCTTGTAATAGAAAAGGACGAGAAGAAAAGGAGAGGAGAAGAAAAACAAAAACTAAGAATGTGAGGGACGAAAGGAGAGAAGAGGTGAATGTGTTATCAATTGTTCGGGAACAAGTGTGTGTATGTGTGGTTGGTGGAGGCTGTCAGCTTTATTGCGTTAGGAGGCATGGAGAGCACAGGTGATTGCATTACACATCGAGCGAGCGGAAATGTGTGTCTGTGTGTGAGAGAGTGAGAGTGAGAGTGAGAGTGAGAGAGAGAGAGAGAGAGAGAGAGAGAGAGAGAGAGAGAGATTGTGTCCATTCATTTCATTCTTATGTCTCATGGAGCGTAAATATGTACCTACTATACAGTATGTGTGCATGTGCAGGATTATGTACTGTGTGTATGTACTTTATGTGTGTGCACAAATGTCTATCTGCATACCTTTTCATTAACTGTTTTTATTTTTGTTTCATTGTGTATTTTGCGACCGTAACGGTGATTAAGGGCTACACAAATAAACTTGACATGACATTGTTAAGGCCATGTACTCTCCAGCCAGGATAAAATCACCTGCTCCTCCGGTGACCACACTGCAGTAAGATCACTAAGATTAAAGGCTGCATTTTCTGCTCTGAAATCTCACACACACACACACACACACACACACACACACACACACACACACATGCACACACGCTCACAAACATAGCACACACACAAACACAGAGGCAGAGAGTAGTGCAGCAAAACATGCTCTGTAGTTTAAACATAAAGGCATAAACACACATACACAGAGCCTATAAGAGCAGTGGCGCCTGGCAGCAGAGCGCTGGGTGTCTGTGTGCTTTCTGGAGAGGCTCACATCTGTCACCCACTTCTGCGAGAGAAAAAGGGGGGAGGGCGTGTGAAGGGGAGGAGAGTAGGAGCAGTGAAAGAGGAAGGGGGAAAGAGGGAGTGAAGGATGGATGGAAAGAGAGCGATGCGACTTCTAGATGCTTCACCAGACCCGCACGTAGCCTACGGTGGCAATCAGAGTGAGAAACCGAACAGGAAGTGCTAATCTGAAGTACATTTTGCCAACATTTTCTTCGACGGTTTCAGATTCTGAATTCAGACCACACAAATCAGAGCTGCTAGACTGCTAGCTGGAGCGACAACGGTGTGGCATTGGTTATGGATGCACGATATGCGTTTAAACTGCATCCCACCACCTGGGTTTTTAGTGGTAGCACTGGTGTCAGGGTGGCCGACCGGTCGGTCACTTGAAGGTCACGGGTTCGATCCCCATCACAGCAAGTCCCCATCAATGTCAGAATGTCCTTGAGCATGACACGGAGCCGCAAATGGCCGACCTTGCACTCTGACTCCTCTGCTGGGATGCACATCTGGAGGGATGTGCAAATAAAACAAATTCTAACTGACAGTGGCAACAATTGGGTGTGTCAAAATTTCCCTCAAATCCCTCCCAAAAAGTAAGCTGGAGTGTATTCCTGTTCCTATATTCTGAAAGGCCTCCTCAACCTCTTCATTTTCAACCGTAACAACCACAACGCTACCAAAGCAATGTAACTTGTTATAGTAGCTGATAATGGATTTTTCGACAGACGCTTCTTCCATAAAACGTTCCATACTATGTTGGCCTAAAATCCAACGCTTTTACAAAATATGAAAATAAATGTTAAATGTTCAGTAATGACACCTGTTAGTGTCACACACCGGCTCTCAGACTCTCGGGAGGGCAACCACTTCAAATGTTGGAACAGACCGACTCCCCTTGTGGCCATCATCCACAGTGATGCAGGCTGGATTCTGCAATCGTAGGGGTGTGGCTAAAACCAGCTCATTTCTGAGACTCAAACAGTGACAGTTACTGTAGTGACATAGAAACTGGACATTTTTCAAGTTTTCCAATTTTAAAAAAATCCACAAAATAGAACAGAATTTTGAAACTTTCATTTAAAAGATATCAAGATGTTCTATTGAAAAATTAGAGGTCAAAAATTGGCAAAAATATTTTTATAAAATATTTTATGAATATAAATTTAAGGTGGAGGTGGAGACGGCCACCACAATATAAAGTGCCTTTTAAAAAAATATATTTAAAAAAATATTTAACTTGGCATTATCTCATACAAAGCCTGTGACATAATTAGATCACTACATGGTGTAATGTTCTGTTCTGGTCACAGGTTTGATCCCCGCAACAGCCAATTTGAGCATGTGTGTGTCCATCAACAGCCATACGTCCTGCTGAAGCATCCTTGAGGACCCTGAACCTGAAGCCCTGGATCAGAGCATCACCTAAATGCTTAGAAAGTAAACAGAGTGGAGAAGAGAGAACCTGGAACAAACATATGTTCACCTCTTTCAGTGCATTATGTACTGCACATACAGAGGTAATGTTAAGTGCTAGTGTGTGTTTGTGTGCATACATTCAGTCTCAAGATAATATTCACGCCTAATAAAAACAAAAGAAATAATTCACTTAACTATGTGGAATCGTTACTCACAGGCTTAAGTCAGTGTCAGAGGAAAAGACAACCCGCTGTATGTCTAAACATATGTTTTCAGTTATTCTGTGCTTAATGTACTAAATGTACAGTGTTCATACTGGGGGGAAAACAAACATGTGTTGTGTATTAAAGCACACAGTTAAACACAAGTATTATACAGCACCTGCTGACTGGTCGGCAAACACACACACAAACACACACAGAAGCACACACTAACCCCAAAAACACACACATACTAACCCCGAGCAGATGGTGGAGCCAGTATTAAACTATCCCCATAGCTCCCGAGGTAAAGAAGACATCACATTCATACGCACACGCACACACACGCGCACACACACGCACACACACACACACACAATGGTGAAACTATGAGACATGAAACTATGAAACCTAGTGGATTGATTCTCCACCATTTCCCTGTCTAGAAAAACCCCCCTCCACCCCCTCAAACACACACACAGTCTCAGGTACACACACACACACACACACACACACACACACTTACTCAGTTTGTCCCTGGAGAGAGTTATATTTAAACTGCTGGAGAGGAGGTTTGCTCCCCATAGAGGTCTGTTTAATCTCTAACATCTCTCCACTCTAAACCCTAACTGGCCTATTTCTGAATCTTATCCTGCACGCACATAAACACACACGCGCGCACACACACACGCACACACACACACACACAGGAATGACACACACACGCAGATACACGCATACTCCTTCATAATACATTCTCTAATTTCATACTAAGTACCACTCATTGATACCTATTACCAACTACTACAGCAAACACTTTGTAACGCTCTGTAAGTGTTGATTTAGTCACATGACATCCTCCCATCTAGTTTTATATTGTACTCAACAGATTGATTACAGGAAGGAAGTAGGATGTTGTTCTCGCAGCAACCAGCAGCAGAGTTTAAACTTTAGCCTCACCAAATAGTTTTGTGGTAGTACAGGGTTGATATCTGTGGCTGCTATTGGTCAATCACTACCACACAGAGAGGTAGGGATCAAGTGAGGGAAGGATGAAGGAGGAAGAGAGGGGAGAGAGAAGGGAGAGAGGGAAGGATACAGAGAGGGATGATGGGAGAGAGGGAAGAATGAGAGGGAAGAGAGGGGAGAAAGAGGAAAGGATGAAGAGAGGGGAGAGAGAGAGAGGAGAGAGGGAAGGATGAGGAGAGGGAAGAGAGAGAGGAAAGGATGAGGAGAGGGAAGAGAGAGGAGAGAGAGAGGGAAGGATGAGGAGAGGGAAGAGGGGGAGAGAGGAGAGGGAAGGATGAGGAGAGAGAAGAGAGAGGAGAGAGAGAGGAGAGAGGGAAGGATGAGGAGAGGGAAGAGAGGGGAGAGAGGAGAGAGGGAAGGATGAGGAGAGGGAAGAGAGGGAGAGAGAGAGAGGAGAGAGGGAAGGATGAGGAGAGGGAAGAGAGGGGAGAGAGAGAGGAGAGAGGGAAGGATGAGGAGAAGGAAGAGAGGGGAGAGAGAGAGGGAAGGATGAGGAGAGAGAAGAGAGAGGAGAGAGAGAGAGAGAGGGAAGGATGAGGAGAGGGAAGAGAGGGGGAGAGAGAGAGAGGAGAGAGGGAAGGATGAGGAGAGGGAAGAGAGGGGAGAGAGAGAGAGGAGAGAGGGAAGGATGAGGAGAAGGAAGAGAGGGGAGAGAGAGAAGGTGAAAGGGCAGGATGATGAGAGGGGAGAGGGGAAGGATGAGGAGAGAGAAGAGAGGAGAGAGAGAGGAGAGAGGGAAGGATGAGGAGAGGGAAGAGAGGGGAGAGAGAGAGAGGAGAGAGGGAAGGATGAGGAGAGGAAGAGAGGGGAGAGAGAGAGAGGAGAGAGGGAAGGATGAGGAGAGGGAAGAGAGGGGAGAGAGAGAAGGTGAAAGGGCAGGATGATGAGAGGGGAGAGAGAGAGGGAAGGATGAGGAGAGGGAAGAGAGAGGAGAGGGAAGGATGAGGAGAGCGAAGAGAGGGGAGAGAGGAGAGAGGGAAGGATGAGGAGAGGGAAGAGAGGGGAGAGAGAGAGGAGAGAAGGAAGGATGAGGAGAGGGAAGAGAGGGGAGAGAGAGAGGAGAGAAGGAAGGATGAGGAGAAGGGAGAGAGGGGAGAGAGAGAGGAGAGAGAGAGGAGAGAGGGAAGGATGAGGAGAGGGAAGAGAGGGGAGAGAGAGAGGAGAGAGGGAAGGATGAGGAGAGGGAAAAGAGGGAAGAGAGAGAGAGGAGAGAGGGAAGGATGAGGAGAGGGAAGAGAGGGGAGAGAGAGAGGAGAGAGGGAAGGATGAGGAGAGGGAAGAGAGGGAAGAGAGAGAGAGGAGAGAGGGAAGGATGAGGAGAAGGAAGAGAGGGGAGAGAGAGAGAGGAGAGAGGGAAGGATGAGGAGAAGGAAGAGAGGGGAGAGAGAGAGAGGAGAGAGGGAAGGATGAGGAGAAGGAAGAGAGAGGGCTAGTGGAGCAAGGGATGAGATCATTGGTGGCCGGGAAGCGATTGTGGTGAACGGACAAGTGTACCACCCTGAGAGGGACCAGGTGCTACGGTAAATCACCCTGGAAACAGTCACCATGGAAACCTTAAAGACACACACGCGGACACTCACACAGAAAAGGGCCAGAAAGTGACCATGTTTGGGAGTTCTCTCTCTCTCTGGTGAAGGGTTGGATATCTGTCTTACGAGTTTTCATAACATTACCTGTTTGCTTTATTGCTACGCAGACGCTGTGCACGTGTGTGTGTGTGTGTGTGTGTGTGTGTGTGTGTGCGCATTGAGCCTAATGTGCAAGGCTGCTAGCTAGAAGCAGCAATACATACAGGGAGCAGAGAGAAATCAAATCCTGTGGTGAGTGACTGCTTGTGTGCGTGTGTGTGTTTGTGTGTGTGTCGGTGTGCGCATGCGTGTGCCAGGTTATCCCGTTGCCCTGGTGATTATTCCGGCTCTTCCCAGGGAGAATTCCCAACCAGAGCGTTTGAATTATTCACAGCTCCGATCAGTGCTATTACACGGCTGTTAACGGGAGGGAAGGGTACGTTCCATCCATCTATCCACCCACCCACCCATCCATCCCTCCCCCTCCCTCCCTCCCCCTCTCTTCATGACAGAGTAAACTGCCTTTTATCCATCCCTCCATTCTCTGTCTCTCTCCCCGTCTGAACAACTCTCTTCAATTTCCTCCCTTGCCGCCTTACCAACCTCTCTCCGATCCATCCCTCCTTTGTGCTGGCTACCTATGTAATATCTCTCTATTCCTCCCTCCCTCTCTCCCTCCTTCCCTCTCTCCGTCCACAACTGTCGACGCCGGCTTTCCATTCATCCATTGGTCTCTTGCTCATTTGATGTCTCCTTTCCCTCCTTCTTTACTCCATCGACACGCTCATTCCTCCCTCTATTTTGTTACATCCCTCCCTTTCCTTTCTACCTCTTCCTCTGTTCAGATCCCTCTATCTGGGCATTCCTCCACCCTGCGCCGCCATTCCTCCCTCTTTCTCCGTCCATCCTCCCTCGTTCCTTCCTTCTTTGTTCGCCCCCCCCGCGGGGTGGATGCTTCCTCTCCCTGCCTCCTCAGCGGTGGCATTTGTTTTTCTTTTCACCCCTCCGTCATTTGTTTTTCTAACAGTTTCACATTTGTTTTTTCTACATCCACATTCATCCATCTTTATTCTCGCCATTGCTCACTTGACATCTAGAGCCATCCCTCCCTCAGCAGCCATCATTCCAGCCCTTCATCTACATCCACCCCTCCCTCCCCATTTTCCCATCTATACTCTCTCCTCCACGGTTTTCTTTTACTCCATCTTTGCCGAATGGCCGTAGCCGCTTTGTCTCTCTCTCTCTCTCTCTCTCTCTCTCCTTCTACCTCTCTAAATCTATCTCTGGCTCTGTCATAGCCCCTCATTATGCCTTCTCCTGCTCTCCACTCCCTCCCTCTCCCCCTTCCTCTCTCCAGAGAAGCCATTAGGTGCTGCTGTAAGGCTATCATTCTTTCGCTTTCTCTCTCTTTTCACTCTCTTTTTCTCCCTCTGCTGTAGTCTCAGGGCAATAGGTTCCCTCTCCCATCCCTCCTCATTCTCTCCACCTCTCCCTCCCTGTATTTCTTCAGGCGCTCTTCCACTCCTCCTTTCCCTCCTCCTCTCTTCACATCATCCGACTCCCTCTTGCTTCCATCGTCCTCTCCCTCCATCTTGCTTTCTCCACCCTTCCAAGCAACCCCCCCCCCCCCACCCCCCCCCTTCTGTCCTACCATGTTCCAGCGAGGCAGTGATGTGTAGCTGTGGGCATATATAAATATATATCTGTCTACGGCTCTATTACACTCCGAGGGAGGGCTGTCGCCTCCCAACACACATGCACAGACATGCAGTTGCACGATGAGGTGTGCCAATATAATCAACCTATATTGTAAAAGAACGACTTTTAGATGCCCAGCAGAAGCTCAGTCTTCTACCAGGTGGTCAGCAGCTCCACTGGAGTAGTCCTGCGATTTGAACCAGCGAACCTTCTGGTCACAAGTCTGCCTCTCCACCCTCTAGTCTACTGCTCACCCTTTCTCTGGTGCATTGAAATCACAGGTTATGTGCCAATAAGGGCAGCAAGTAAAAAGGCACATTTTGCCACAGACCACAAAAATTGGAATTTGTTTTAGAGAGGGGTTCGTTCCATTTATCGCACTGGACGCAAATACATCATGCACCGGTCCGGCCCTTTTGAACACACACACACGCACGCGCACACACACACTATCTACAGTGCACAACCTATCCTTATTGCCTTTTGTCTTACACATTAAGCTGCCTTTCTCTGTGCTGCACCTTCAGCTATCTCCATCGCCCTCGACTCTCCCCATCTTTGTATGCCATTAATCTCTCCTCTCCCTTTACCTCCTCTGTCTTTCCCTCTCTATCTCTAAAGAGGGAGAGAGGGAGCGAGAGAGAGCGAGAGCGAGAGAGAGAGAGAGGGAGAATGACCATTATCTAAGCTAGCATCTCCAATAATTCCACAGCAGCCTATTATCCACAATAGAGCCGAAATGGCCTTTGGTAATATGATGAAATCTGCCGTAAAAAAGCAGAAATGGGACTAAAAGCGTCAGAGTGTAGAAAAACCTCCATTCCTCAGCAGCTTTATCACATTATTGCATTCTACTCATCTCTCTCTCTCTCCTTCTCTCTGTCTGCTGCTTTCTCTCCCTCCCTCTCACTTTCTGTGCATCACTGTCTTTCTGCAGTTTGCCTCTCTGTCTCTCCTCCCTCTGCTCGTCCGTGTCACCCTCTCTTCATCAGTCACGTTCCCCCTGTTCCCCTGTATTGCTTTCCATCTCTCTCTTTGTCTCTCTCTCTCTCTCTCTCTCTCTCTCTCTCTCCGACTCTCGATGAGTGTGTCGATCTATTTGCTATTGTGTTCTCAAAAAGTAGAAAATGGAGATTCCATTAAAATAAGTGTTGGTCTGAGGCTCTTCCTAATGCAGCTGACACGCTAATCCAACTCGCAAAAAAAAACACACACCCACACACGTGCACGCACACACACACACACACACACACACACACACACACCCTTGCACGGATGCTCCAATGCTTCACGCAAACACACAAAGAGAAAAAATACCTTCCAAATCACTAGCGTCCCACAAATAGGCACAGGAAAAACAATTTGCCGTCATCGCTAACAGCTGCTGCTGGTGGGGTGGGGGGGGGGGTGGGGGGGGGTACAAAGAGGGAAAACACCAGGCCGCTCTCTCTCCCCCTCCTTCACCCCTCCTTTCCTCTTCCTCCCTCTTCCCCCTTTCCGTCCCCAGGGAGGTGGAGAGGTGATGTATAGACCCTCTCCTGATCGCACAACTCAGCAGAACAGATGGACAGAGAGACAGAGAAAGAAAGAGGAAAAGTGTGGTAGGCAGAATGGAAGGACTGCGAACAGAGAAGCAAGATGATGTGTGTGTGTGTGTGTGTGTGTGTGTGTGTGTGTGTGTGTGTGTGTGTAGGGCTGTAGGCCAGAGAGATGCCCGAGGGTTCAACCAATATTGGTTTTCAGATTGAAGCTGCCGATATTCAATATTTATATTGGCAAGGTGGAAAATAGGGGCAATTTTTGTTGGTATGAATAAACACTAATCATGACCGTAAACTTTTAAAACACACAGAAAGTACTTGCTGCTGTTTGTTGGGCCATATAAGACCCTGTCGAGATGATGCTCAAGAGACAAATTGTAATCCAATGTGCCGTATGTGCGCCTACATTTTGGGACTGTTTTTTTAAATTTATAACATGTGCAAAAAGTCTATGTTTTAGGGCTTTCAATAATTGAATAACTAAAAAACCCCCACAGGTAACAGGAACCTCATAAGCATTCAGTATGTTTGGTCACTTTGGTTGTTACATAGACACAGAGGTGTGTGGTAAGTGCGCACACGTCTTAATTTACGCCCCCATATATCAGCGGACGTTCTTTTGAAAGCCTACCGGTACAGATGGAGATGAATGGGAGGACCCGATGCTACATTGTGGGGTTCTGCTAGCCAGGCGGCTAAGCGAGACTAAGCCTCAGCACACTCCACAGAAAAGCGGCGCCACTAAAGAGCCAATTACCTCGGTTGTGACCAGAGACCCTTCCTCCCGCTGCCTTATCATTTCTTTAAAACAAGAGCAATCGAGGAGTGGTTAAGAGGGAGGGAGAGAGCGGAGTGAAGGGCGGGTAGAGGAACGACAGAGGGAGGGACGGAAGGAAAAGTGTTGATAAAGGAAAGGAGCTAACAGTCACCCTGAGGAGATGAAGAGAAAGGGCGCGGAAGGAGGAGGCGGGGGGGGGGAGGAGGCGGGGGAGAGCGGGCAGAAGGGAGGGAGGGATGTATAGAGGAAATCGTTTCTGAAGGAGTGCACTGTCGGTAAACCTGGGGGGAGAAATAGATGTGTAAACAAACACTATATGGACAAACAAGAGAGAGAGACGGCGAAGAGAGAGGAACGAGGGAGAGGGAGCAGGAGATGTGAGGAGATGGAAGGAGAGTGGGAGGAAAGGACAGAGTGAGAAAACAAGCTCAACCCTGTGTTTAAGTCAACAACAGCAAGAGAAACCTCAATAGAGAAAATGGTGTGGGTGGGAAATACTCCAAGAGGAGAGAGGAGGGGGGGGAGAGAGAGAGAGAGAGAGAGAGAGAGAGAGAGAGAGAGAGAGAGAGAGAGAGAGAGAGAGAGAGAGAGAGAGAGAGAGAGAGAGAGATGTGGACAGAGATACAGAGAGAAGTAGCAAGACATGTAGAGAGAGATGTAAAGCGAGATAGAGGGAGAGACATGGAGAAAGAAAGAGATAGATGGAGAGGGGGAAAACGTCGTACAGCCCGACGACAGTGTTGACTGTTCGTGGCGGCAACGCTGAGGCGAGGCGGGAGGAAAAAAAAAAGAGAGGGGTGCGGTGGGGGGAATTAAACGACAAGAAGAAAAACTAATTATTCTGTGATTCTGCTAATTAGCTCTGGCTTTACTGACAGCCTCTGCACAGCACCAGACGTTTACCAAAGGATTTACACTACCCTGATGGCCCGGGTGGGAGGGACGAGAGGAGAGAGGGATGGAGGTGGATGGAGGGAGGGAGGGAGAGAGAGATGACGGATGGGGGCTTGGAGGGAGGGAGAGATAGAGAGCTGGATGTAGGAGGCGAGGTAAGGAGGGTAGAGATGGATGGAAAGAAAGGGGAGAAGGGTGGGAGAGGAGGGAGGGAGGGAGGGTGAGAAGGTGGAAGTGATGTCGGTTATCTGAAACCATTCCGTCAAGTGACAGAGAGAGAGACAGAGAGAGAGAGAGAGAGAGAGAGAGAGAGAGAGAGACAGCGAGAGAGCAAACGCTCATGGGAACAAACTTGTGACGTGTGTTTACCCGTGCAATGTGCATCTTTTACATAAACTAACAATTAAGAAACCTCATCCCGGCGCTAACGGGGGAAACCGGCGACAAAAACTAGACTGCATTTCTAAAAACGTATGAAACAAAGACAGAAGTGTGACTGTGTGTGTGTGTGTGTGTGTGTGTGTGTGTGTGTTTGTACACAATTGGATTTGCGTACGTGTGTTTGCTAACATCTAGCTGTATTTGCGAGGGTGTGTGTGTGTGTGTGTCCAAGATCAAGTGTGTGTGTGTGTGTGTGTGTGCTGAAGAGCGAGTGTGTGAGCAGATGTGTTGCCTGCCTATGCTGAAGGCTCATTTGCAGTTCCTGCATTTTGCTCTGGCAGTGAGGGATGCCACGTGCCAGGAACGTGGCACTAGACGAAGCATTGGTTTACTGATCACACACACACACACACGCGCACACGCGCACACACACACTCTGCAGCTAATGGTTACTGGTAGATCCAAGCACGAGAGAGGGGGGCAGAAATGAAAGAGAGGGGTTAAGTCGCTGAGTATGGAGGGATTTAGACCTCAAACAGACAGAGGAACAGAGAGAGAGAGAGAGAGAGAGAGAGAGAGAGAGAGAGAGAGAGAGAGAGAGAGAGAGAGAGAGAGAGAGAGAGAGAGAGAGAGAGAGAGAGAGAGAGAGAAGGGAGGAAAAGAGCGCAGTGAATGACTCACTGAGCGTGTAAGTGTTTAACTGTGCGGTACTGGTGTTAGTGAGTGATAGGGAAATCTACAGGGAGCAACAGTGAAGGTAATGCTACCAAAGCGCTAGTAGTGTCTCTCTCTTTCTCTCCGTCTCGGTCTCTTCTCTCTCCTCCTCTCTTCATCACTTCTCAGGAGACAGAGGAAGAGATGAACATATCGTAGGAGAAGGAATATCCCTACACCTAATTTCTCTTCTCTCTGTCATTCTGTCCTTCCTTCCAACCCCCGTTAAAAATGGATGCTTTCCTAGACAAGATGAGATATCCCATATATTGGCTCTATACATTGAGAAGTTACACATCTCTGAGTGTGTGTGTGTGTGTGTGTGTGTGTGTCCTGGGAGACTAATGTTATGCCTCCAGTTTCTACTGCAGAGAAATCAATGACCACACAACCCCTCCACCCTGGAAAACCAATGATGGGTGGTTAGCAACACGAGTGTGTGTAGGTGTGTGTGAGTGAGTTTATGTGTGTATATATGTATGTGTGTGTGTGTGTGTGTGTGTGTGTCTGTGTGTATGGGGGGGGGGGTGCATTTGCATATCCCCCGTCCCCTAGCAACACAAAGGGATAACCACGTTTTCATTACCTTATACAACACAATTCCCTCCTAGACAAAATATGAGTACCTATACGCTAATCTTTGTTAGCGACGACGTCTTTCAAAACCGAGGTGTGTTCATTAGCGCTGGCTAATGGCAGCTGAGGTGGGCTAATGCGTTGGTCCTCTCAGAGACGAGAGAGGGCCATTTGCGCTGTGGCCACTGAGATTGATTGGGGGTGGGCTAGAGCGGCATATTGTAGAGTCGTTAGCCTTGCTCATTGACCATATGGAGATCAATACTTAAAGCTGCCCGAGGACGATCAGAAAACGCACACAGAGATACATGTACGCACACAAGCATACTTCTACGTGCAAACATGAAGAAAGACACGCACGCACACACGCACACACACACACAGAGCCTGCGGTCTAAATAATGTTAATGATTTGACCATTAGCAGCATGGCATGAATCAGGGATAATGGCTACAGGAGAGGGGTTTTATTGATAAAACGGTACACACATACAGGCACACGCATGCATTTAAACACACACACACACACACGCACAGCATAGCATGGAGCAACATGCAATGAAAGTCATGCAGCTAGAGAAACATGGAACACGCCCAAAGGTTTTACATGTGTAACATGGAGGAAACAAGAAAGTGCCAGAACTGCCAGCAAGCCAGAGATGCATGATGATAGACGACCCATGAGGGCACAGCTACTGCACCTCGCTGGCAACGCTACCAGTTTCTTTATCCTTTTTATCTCTTAAACATCTTAAACAAGCATTTCTGTTGGATCTCTGCTCTAACTAGCCTGCTCACTCATCTCTCTGAAAATGTGACTTCACTGTTTATGCCAATTACAGGCTACCATAACTCAACGGGACGGGAGGGGTGGAAGGAGTAACAGGGTTGGGGGGGGGGGTGGGGGAGATTTGTCACTGTTGTTGCAATTCCTACTGGTCGTCAATAGAGGTCACAGGCTACCTAAATGCCCCTTTAATTATTACCATTTTACAATCTGTTAAAAGTGGAGAAAGTCAAATATGTTGATATTGACACGGCTGTGCTCAAATTCTTGGAAGATGAGAGAATGAAACAAAATGTAGTCTAGATTGTGATCTTACAACAGGGGGGTGTACCCGACTACTGAAAGGCCTCTCCATACCGAGGTTGTTTTACAATGATATGATGTCATAACCTTAAAATAGGTAGGTAGGTTTTAGGTGCCGACAACACACACAGTCGCACACACAATCAGACATAGGAAATAAGAAGAGTCACATGACACAAACACATGAAAACACGGTGGGGTCCGTGTCCATGCCCAATACTCTGATACACAAGTTAGCGAGCTGGAGAGAGGTGGAGAATGACAGGAGCGTTTAGGGCCCATATTCCCAGGTGAGTCTGAAGACACAACGCCGGCTATTTCAGTCTCATCTGCAAGGAGGGAGAGAAGGAGGAGCAGGAGAGGAGGAGCGGGAGGGGAGGAGAAGGAGGAACGGAAACTGAGGCTCTAAATTTAGCCCGATGCGACATTCCAGAGAAGAATAATACTGCTTCCTCCTGCTGCTGGTGGAGGGAGAGAGAGAGAGAGAGAGAGACAAGGACAGAAAGAAGGGAGGGGGGAGACAGAGATATGAAGAAATGCAAACATGTAGTTACTTGGGAACTATTACTTCCACATACGTTGTCTGTCCCATAAGTTTCACAGGCCCTAAAAGACAATAGGCTACCAATGACTTTCAGATTGCCTCTCTGGTTAAGAGGAACGGCGCTGGAGTGTGAAAAGTTTCCATGCAGACTTGCTGGTGAGTGCAGAGGTTTTCAGAGTGAGTACTCGGGGAAACTATCATGTGATTCTTCACTTGTCCTCATATCCCTGACCTTCTGGGAAGGGAGAGAAGGGAAGGGGGCAGGAGAGGGGGGGAGGAACAAGAGAGGGAGGGAAGGACGGAGGGAAAGTGGTGATGGGGAGAAAGGGAGTGTCGGTAGAGAGGCAAGGAGAGCAGGGAAGGAAAGATGAAAGGGAGGGAGGAAAGGATAAGGAAGAAGAAAAAAAAAAACAAGTATCAGGAATGAAAACATACTCCCCCATACACACTGTATGTGCGTACACATGCATGCACAAACACACACACACACAACATTCTGGGCACTACACCATCAACTCAGGTCGGCGTGTGTGTGTGTGTGTGTGTGTGTGTGTGTCTGTAAACCTGTGTGTGTTCCCTGGACTCACGTCTCACATCATCAAACCAACAGCTTGGGGTGTGTGACCCACCAGGTAATTACTGCATGCTCATAGAAAAACAACTGCTATAGGT
>JAXDDW010000017.1:3450000-3457500 GCA_034670385.1 Hoplostethus mediterraneus
GTGCTAGTGGCAAGCCACTGGTCTGGTGAACACTGACTCTACAATAACTGTCAGACACACACACGCTTGAATGATTTATTTATTAACACACACACACACACACACACACACACACATATATATATCCAGCAATCAGGGGGACAGTAAGGATGCAGATGTGTGCAGACTTGCTGATTGCACATGGACAGTCTCCAAAATATCATTTCACATCTAATTATATTAACAGCAGCAGCAATCTCACACGGGAATATGCTCACCCTCGAACCCGCACCCCCAGCTCCCACCACCTCTCTCTCCATCCCTCTCTCTCTTTGTTTCTATCGGTTTAAATTGAGAGCCATCCGGCAGGTAAGCCACCCCCCTCTAAACCCCCCCAGGTGGAACAACCCAACACTCCTGCTGTTGATTAATGGCCAGGGTGGACTGGCCCATCCTCAGGGGCAGGGGGAGGAGACAAGGATACAGTTTCTTAGCTTTGTTATATATTGCAGTTACTGGTCCATGCATATACTATAAGAGATAAAGGAAGTAAAACAATGTGAGATCAGGTGTTTGGTGTTCACTTGTCTATCCGCCTGGTTGTGTGTGTGTGTGTTCTCCAGCTATGTGACACTTGGTCAGCAGTTGCTACTGGTATGATCCTGTTTCAGCTGTTTGGAAAAGGATGACATTGTGACACATCCACGTACGTGTATGTGTGTAGGTGTGTGTGTGTGTGTGTGTGTGTGTGTGTGTGTGTGTGTGGTGTTGCTGTGTTCAAAATGAGGCAAGAGAGACCCAAATGCCCTTGTGTGTGATGCAAAACAGGAGTCAGCCAAGAGCCCAGGTGTCAAACAGTTACTGAAGACTGATGGTAGCTCTGCTGTGTGTGTGTGTGTGTGTGTGTGTGTGTGTGTGCTCACATCAGTGGGAATGTGTTGTCTCTCTAAAAACAGAAACACGCAACCTTAAAACCTCAGAAATAGCACTGTGAATGATATTGTCAACACGATCTGTAGTATATTACCTTCCGGCCAAAAGGCTGGTTCAGACTGCTCAGCAGAATCAAGCTGAAGGTTGTTGACCCTTGCGCGCTGTCTGGCAACCACTCATACAGCCATGGGTGAAATGCATGTATACAGACTATTTATGGATATTTAGTAGACCCGCCTCCTCTACCACCTCTACCCTGCTGCTGGCACCCAGGAAGGGAAAACAACTTTTTTTTGCTTGGTAGATTCCAAAATTTACCAGCCACCTTCACCATTTTACCAGATAAACAGAATTTTGAATGAGGATTGGTTATCTGCCAAAGTGGATGGGGGGGGGGGGGGGGGTGGTAAACTTACCAGCCACAGCCAACATTTCCCACCCTGCTGCTCACAGTGGCAGCTAGACTAGTTCTGCAATGTGCTCAATGATGTAAGCAAGCACAATACAGGATAAACAAGTGTGGAGGAAGATTTTGCACTACTTCACGCAATGGCATGCTCTTTGTTGTGTTGTGAAAGGACATTAACTGTGCTTCTGTCAATTAACAAGTCTAATCTTCATTAAAAGGTGTAAATAGTCCGTCTTCTCGCTCCCACATGAAGGTGTATGCCCTCGAGGCAGCGCAACTTTGTCCTTGTAAACATGCAGGCAGAGGAACAAACACACACACATGCGCACACACACACAAACATGTACACCGCTCTTGTTTACTGTACACACACGCAGAGGCACAGAAGAGCACACACACACACATGAACACACAAACAGGCACAAACACGCGCGCGCACACACACAAACAAGGTTTGCTGTTGATGGTGCAGGTAAGGCTCTATGCTTTCCCAAGCAGTTTGAACTTTATGTGAGACTGGCAAACATCCCTGTGTCTAGGGTAAGCAGATTTTCTGCCTTCATGCACAAAAACTACAATGAGCGCGAGAGAGAGAGAGAGAGAGAGAGAGAGAGAGAGAGAGAGAGAGATAGAGAGAGAGAGAGGGGGGAGGAAGAGAGAGAGGGAGAAGGACAAAGACGAGGAATGTTTTAGTTTACCTACAACAAAATTATGGTAGAAGAGGAAGAAGGTGAAAAGTAGATGATGTAGATGAGATCTCTTTGCTCAACTCGTCTGCCTCTCCGGGACTGCAGCAGCACAAAACACATACTTTATACTACACACAGGTACACCAAACATAGCCTATTATGGATACAGGCAAGACCTCAGTCACGTGATGGCATACCTGCATCAAGTCAAGCCCATTTACACAAGACACCCTCTGTTCAGCTCCATCTGCTGAATTCAAGCAAAGGCCTATATATAGTACTTATAGTAAGAAACAGACTAGAGCACAACAGAAGCTCGACAGATTCACAGTTACACACACAGACATAGATACCGATAGACAAACAGTCACAGTCACAAACATGAAACAAACACAGAAATGTGCAGAACGCAGGACAAATACAGCACTGCACCCACATTTAACGCACGCCCACCTGCACAGACGCACGCCAGCACGCGCACACACACACACACACACACGAACACACTCACACACCCAAACCCAGCAATTGATTTTGTCGCTGCAAAGAGCAGCACAGAGTGACATGAAGCATGTGAGACTGCAGCTCAGGGCGGTCAAATTGAAACTCTGTGTGTAAAGTGAATTATCTTTGGCTCGCTGGAGCTGTTTCACTGCAGTGTGTGTGTCACCCCCTAAAGTTAGAAAGTGTGTGTGTGTGTGTGTGTGTGTCCCTCCCGGAATTAATGTGTGTGGAGTGTGCATCTTTCCCGGTAAGGGTGTGTGTATTTATTTGTGCATTTGGAGCGGGATATCGGGAAGGTTGAGAAATAATGATATAACGCTGAGAGGCAACAGAGGGGGAAGCCAAAAGAAAGAAAGAGGAGGAATAGAGGAACACATACCCCCCCCAACCCAGAAGGAAAAAAAAGTCAAATTAATATTGGTGCAGAGAGTAATCTTCAGCTCAGCTAGACTATCTGTTTTAAACAAACACACACACACACACACACACACCTCTGGACCAACTTGTCTTCATCTGCTTTTGACAGGGGACTATGAATATACCATGAAATGGTGTGGTCACAGTGGTGCACCACACAGCTGAAAATACTATCTATCTATCTATCTATCTATCTATCTATCTATCTATCTATCTATCTATCTATCTATCTATCTATCTATCTATCTATCTATCTATCTATCTATCTATCTATCTATCTATCTATCCATCCATCCATCCATCCATCCATCACCATCCAACATTAGCTGGCAACCTGTGCTATACAAATGCTACAGAATATCTTAAATATATACATATATATTATATTAGGGTGAAGGTTTTTCACCCTACCAAAGAAATATTCTGACAAAAACATTACATTGAGCCAAAGTTCACCCAATCTGCAACGGGTAAAAGAAATATAGGAAACTATAGAAAATAAGAAAATATAGGGAACTGATGTGTACATATTTTCTCTTTCTTACACAAACACTTTTTCTCTGTCCCACTGCCTCCCTGTCTCTCTCTGGCCTGAAGACCTTCATGATAGAGAGACCAGGCATAGTCACACATGTACAACCACATGGACACAAAGAGGAAGAAAGGTGTGTGTTGACCATTACAAGTAAAAAACACCACCAGAGAGTATGCTAACATACCAGCCTGGCCATACATGCACGCCAATCCGCCAGTTACTGGGATGTTAATAAATCACTCACGATCAGTTCTAAAATCATAATCAATCAAGCCAAATATATTGATTTTTTTTACCAGATTTGATAGAAAATTAAGGGCTTCATTCCAAAATCTTATATATCCATCTTGAAGAAAAAAGAAAAACAAAAGGATTCTACGAAATAACATTTGTTTTAAATTTGTGACATCGATGATTTTGGCAGAGCAAGTGTTTCCAAATGGTGTTGCGGCAGGGCGGCATAGGAGGACAAGAGACAGTCCCAACGTGGAAGGTCGAGTTCAATCACTGCCAACATGTGTCCAGTCAAAATGTCTTTGGGCAAAGTGTCCTTGGGACAGTGAACCGCTACCTGCTCACCCATCAGGGCTCGTCAACAACGATGGCCCGGGGCCAGGATGAGAGCGGTTCGGGACAGCTGACCCTATCGGCCCGGTGCTGTTGCGTCATTCAGTAACAGAGAGAAGCAAAACACATTTATTGATATATAGAGGATATTTTCTATCATCACAATAATTTGAAATCATTGTGCATCTGGTGGAAAACAACAAAATTAAAACGTATAATGTGTATCCTGTAGACTCAAATAATGAATCAAACTACACAAACTTGTGCGTGTGAGTGAGAGAGACTGTGCTAGTGGGAAGGGGGGGAATGGGAAGTAGGGATGGTGGGAATAAGAGATGGAGAGAGGGAGCTTTGCGCAACCATCAATCACCTTCTTGGGGTTCAAGTTTATTTGGCGTCGTGTTTCTCTTAAATACAGAGCACACGAGAGGCGGAGAGGACCTGGGAGCGAGAGAGTGAAGAGGGGAGAGCGAGAGGAAGGAGGTAAAGGCAGATGGAGGGAGTTAGAAGAGTGGAGAGGGCAGAGAGGCTGGGGAAGGACGGGGAGGGAGGAGAAGCAAGGTGTGAAGAGCAGGACAATAGGGGAAGTGACAATGAGGGGTTGATAAGAAAAAGGAGAAGAGATCCAAGCGTATGTACCTAGGTATGGTGTGTGTGTGTGTGTGTGTGTGTGTGTGTGTGTGTCTGTCTGCAGGCCATGTCAGAGCTCTAATGAGAGACCAGAGCTCCTTCTGTCTCCACCTCCTCAATCACCACGCCATCCCTCCTTCCATCCCACTGTGCTGCTGTTGCACACTACAAAAATGTGGTCGATGTAGGTTACTCTCCCTCTCTCCCTCTCTCTCTTATTTGGGTTATGATTGATCTCTCTCTCCTCATGTCTCTCTCTCTCTCTCTCTCTCTATCCTCATGTCTCTCCATGCCATTTTGCCCTAACAGCATCCAACTTATGAGCCTTCCCTCCCCGTGATGTTCCCATCCAGTTCTCTTTTTCCAATGCCTCTCCCCCTCTCCATGTCATCTTGCCCTACTAACATATGACTCACAATTCCTCCTTGCCATTCAGCTCACTTCCTTCTGTTTTACCAATTCCATATTACCGTCCAACTCCCCCCGTATCTCTCCACTTCGCTCGGTTTAATGTGAATTTTCTGAACTTCATTTATTTCAATTTTTTTTCCTCTGGTCATCGTGTGGTTTTAGTATAATGATGTTTCATTGTGGTTTGTATTAAAATGTGTTTTTACATGGGAACAATAACCCTCAGCAACCCTCACCCTCTTAGCTGCTCCACAGAGCGTATCATTTTGGAAGTGGAACAAAGGGGAAAAGTGTCTCTACCTTATTCGTCAATATGCTTACAGCGCTGGTATTTCTTCACTGTTTGTATTATAACAGAAGCACTTCCAAAACAGTGTACATAATGTAATATTGCTGAATCTCTTTCTCTCCTGCACCACCTCTCTCTCTCTCTCTCACACACACACACACACACACACACACACACACACACACACACACTTGCCCCACCACTCTCTTCTGTCCCTCTCTCCCCTTTTTTCCCCACTTTTCCCCCTCTTCCTCCTGCCACACCACTCTTTTTGCTCTCTCTCTCTTTTCTCTCTCTCTCTCTCCCTCTCTCTCTCTCTCTGTATCAGGTACAAGACTGTTGGATTAGGCTCCTTTAAGAGCGGATTAGCTGTGTTGGAGCCGTTTGAGGTAAATTGCTCCTAGGACTCGATCTACAACCCCCCTTCTCTCCGCCACCTCCTTCCTCCCCTGTAAGAAAAGAGTCAAAATTCTCAACCTAATCCTCAAAGAGCTTTACTGCACCTCCCCCTGCCCTGCACCCCTTCTCTGTCTGCCTCTTCCACTCGGTCTCTCTCTTCCTCTTTCCTCTCCTCCATCCTCTCCCTCCTTTTTTTTTAGCCCACGTAGAGGAGGGATGAGGAGTTGCAGAGTGATAGATGTGGGGGGGAGGGTGGGGTGGGGGGGGGGGGGGGGTTGACATGCGAACGCTGAGACTCCGACAGACAAACAGACACTCGTGGGTGAACAGTATGACTGGTTGCTTTTGTTGTGTGCATCTCAGTGTGCGCGTATACCTGACAGAGCATGTCACTAAACAGTGGTGAGTTGTGTTTGTGTTGTGTGAAGTGTGTGTGTGTGTGTGTGTGTGTTAGCATCTGACTGAGCAGATGGGGAGGATGGGGTGCATTTTGGGGACAAGGGCGGGGTCACATCTGTGTCGTCCCTCGTGTGTGTGCATATGTGTGTGTGTGTGTGTGTGTGTCAGTTGGCATGGTGGCCACACTTGAAGCCATCAACACAAACAAGAGGTGATTAGTAAGTTGAGACAACACATTATTTCCCTAAATGGAACGACTGACCTCACACTCGTCCATATAACCAACAGTCTCTCTCTCTCTCTCTCTCTCTCTCTCTCTAAATATGTCACAAAAAACATTTTGTTTTTCATTTATTCTAGGCTCGTGTCCAATTTGTTAAACACTGACAGTGCGGTGTTAATGCAGTCTGTGGCTGAGCCTTATGCCATATTTATCACTAAACTGAGTAAAACCTGCTTATAGCCGACAACATTTAGGCAGATAGACAAAGACATGCTGCCGCACACGCACGCACACACACACACACACACACACACACACACGCACACACACACGCACGCACACGCGCGCTACCCCTGCCTACCCTCGTCTTGGAGCTGCCATTGATTCGGGCTGCAAGGTGCTGTGGGCTATGGTTTCCACGGCAACCAGCAGCTGAGTGAGGCAGCCAAAGTTTGAGCTGGCATGAGGAGAGAGTGTGTGTGCGTGCGTCTCTGTTTGTGTGTCTGTTTGTGCGAGTGTGTATATAAGAGGGTAGAGCAACCAAGCATGCATTTATGTTTGTGCGTGCGTGCATGCGTGCGAGGTGCTGGCAGGGTGACAGCAGTCTGTTTAGTATGCAGCCTTCTGACTGCATCTCCCTGCCTCCCTCCCTCTGGCCCACAGACACAGCATAAGATCCCCCTCCACCACCCCCCAACCCCACACACACACACACACACACACACGCAGACACACACACACGCAGACACACACGCGCAGACACCGTTAGCCAAAAGAGACACTGTGTCATGACTGGTTTCTTTACAGAGTGAGCCTTGCAGGTAAATGGAGAGTGAGAGTGAGAGAGAGGGAACCTTCTTTAGAATGACATGCTAGTCAAAGTACCTTATAGCATGATTACATAATGACATTACAACATTTGGCCGGAGATAGACAATGATATACACATACTCACTCTCACACACACACACACACACCAAAAATAAACATTCTTTGGTTCCATCCAACTATCTACCCATCCAACCACAATGCAGTGGCATTCCTCTGAAAAAGCAGCCTGTTGGTTGAGTCAAGTATTGATATTTCCTCCCCGACCCTGTATTCACACCCCCGGGG
>JAXDDW010000017.1:3462500-3517500 GCA_034670385.1 Hoplostethus mediterraneus
GACTATACTTTAACAACAAGGGTGCGGTGCAAAACCAGACTGACCCAGCCATTGGAAATTGTTGAGTGTTGGACAGTTCCCCTTACCTGTCCATGAGGCTGCATGGTGTTGTATGGCATGTTCTGGTTCAACACCTTCTGCTTCAGCAACATCCTCTTCTGCTCCTCACTCAGGTGGGCTGTCTGGCCTGGGATTGGCCCCTGGGTCTGGCCTGGCCCCGCCCCCTGGCCCCCACCTCCTCCCCCACCGATGTAGGGAGGCATCATGGGGTTCTTGACTTGGTTGGTCCCTCCCATGGGCGGAGTCATCCTCTGGCCTATGTGATCGACCCCAGCGCCACTGAAGTGACTCAGTGGTTTGGTGTTGTTGTAGGACAACATAGCTGCTGTTTGCTGCTGCTGCTGCTGCTGTTGTTTGGAGAGCGCATTCTGGCCCATGCTGTTTGGCTGTTGCTGGGTCATCATGCCCATGTGGTTGTGGTTCTGAGGGAGGTAGTTGTTCATGGGGGCTTTGGGCCCATTGTTGGGGGTCATCCCGGCTACTAGGGGGCCCTGCGGCGTGTTAAAGGCTTGCGGTGGGTACATCATGGGGCTGTTGGGTTTGTCTTGGTTAAAGGGAGCTGAGCTGTAGGGGCTGGTCGGAGCTCCTGCAGGGGACCAGTTAGCCGCTTGCTGCTGCTGCTGTTTCTGCTGCAGCAGCTTAGCGCGTTGCTGAGCGGCCATGGCTTTCAGTTGCTCTGCCGGGGAGAGTTCAGGCGTCACTGGCCCCACTGGCTGACCTCCCGGGGGAACCCCAGGGGGAACCCCAGCCCCGCTGGAGCCTGTGCCCGCCTGACCCACCCCTGGGCCCGGGTTCATCATGAATCCATTCCCAGGCCGAGAGACAGCTTGCGTCTGAGCCTGGGTAGGGGTCTGAGGGGAGCGAGCCACGCAATTGTGTAGTGGGGACCCTGATGCCATGGCGACTGCCGGAGACTGCTGCAAAGGTTGCTGGGGAGGCGTTCCGTTGGCAGCGGTGGCAAACTGAGGGCCTGAGGACGACGGTCGGACCTTGGGGGAAGATGGAGGAGTCAAACACAAATGAGACTTGTGGCTATGTCCTAATCAGTTAGCCACCCACTGCCATATAGAGACAATTCACTCTAAATATGAGCCTACGATCTTTTGGGCTACAATCTGATTTTGTGAAGCAGAAAACATTTGCATAAGAAGCATTTGTATCGTCTGATATCCACCAAGCAGCTGTGCTTAATTTAATTTGCTGGTCAGAAGAAAAGCTGTCACATTCTCGCATCTCATTTCAGGTATTTATTTACTCATTTATTCAAATTACTTAAACTATCTTTTCATTTTTTTCTATGTACTGAAAATGTGTTACCCAATCTGCTTACTAAGGAATTGGTGAGTGGTATCAGTCCAAAACAATCCCAATGTGAGCGTCCCTTCAGAATAATTTACCCATTTAAGAAACATATTGCCAACAAAAGTGGACTTCAGAGTTAACAAGAGATTTGGAGAAAAATAAGCCTTTCCAGTTGGAAAGACATTAGTGTATGTTTAGTGTATTAGTGTTTTCCAAAAACAGACAATGAAGAAAAAGAAAGGCCTCTGTTTCCTTTAAATTAATTGGACTTATTGGGCCTAAATAATGAATTTTCCAGCTCATACTGTACAGCTTTCTTACAATAGAATATACTTATATACACACATCATACATATGCATAACATGTTTCTTTTTCTGCACATCTAATTCAGTTTTAGTCGTTTATTAGCACAGAATGAACAAACAATCTGAATGGGGGGTAACCTAGTGTGAACTCAGTAGATGAGATCCTAGAGTAAAGTATGTTTGTAATATGTATTGGAAAAAGCAGATGCTGTCAAATATTATACCTTTAAAATAAAACCTTCTTGGTACTGACCTGTGGTGAGCCCATGGGAACTTGTGGGCCTCCCTGTGGAGGCTGCGGAGGAGGAGGCAGCGCTGCTGTTGGTGCCGCCCCGCCTCCCGGTGCCGTCGTATTCCCCGCGGCCTCCTGCGGGCCTGGTGTCTGATTGTTCGCCGGCCTGCCAAACTCTGCCTCTTTCTTGTCCTCAAAGTCCTCGTTGAACAGGTCGTGCATATCGTCCTCCGGCACGGTGTTGGCCAGCTCGTCGATCAGCTCCTGCCACTCCTGGTCGTTGAGGTTGATGTCGGAGAACAGCTTGTTCTGATTGGACAGAGACTGGGGGTCGGAGGACTCCATGCCTCCCCCGTCATCCAGCGGCTCCTGCTTCAGGTCTTTGAGGAGGCTGAAGCCGTCCTCCAGGTCCAGCGACCCGTTCAGCTTGATGTCTGGGAGATGACTGCCGCCGTTCTTGCCCAGCTCGTCCGGCGCCCGGCTCGACACGTGGTTGCCGTTGTTGTTTGTAGTGTTGTTGCCGACTGAAGCGTTGGGCCCACCCAGTAAGGGCTTAATGTCCATTTGGTGATGCAGTGGAGAGATGGGTGGAACATTGTTGTTATTGTTGTTGTTGGGGAGGCCGGTTAGTGAGTCCAAACCGCCGGCGGCCTCCTTCCGTACCCGCTTGGTGGTCGGCGAGTAGCTGCCTCCGTCACAGATGCCGTTCTGGTCACCGTTGAGGGGCGAACGAGCGCTGTCCAGTTTCCTCTTTACCGTCTCCTGGAGCTGCAGAAGAGAGGATAAGGGAAGAGTTAGAGCCGGACCCAGAGATGGGACATTTTAGCTTTATGAAAACTACCTGTGGTTTTCAGGCTGTCAATGACGGTAATGACAAGAGATACCAGATCAATATGATTACAGTCCACTTGTTCACTGTGTCTACAATACAGTACACACGTCAAGGATAGTGATGAGACTAAGAGAGAGATGCACTGGAAATCAAAATAGTACTGAGGCAAATCAATAGTTCCTTCGGTTTTCGGATTCAATCTGGCTGAGATAATGATCACACCATTGCATTTTTCACATGGAGCACATCCTGTACACATCATGTGCCACGGAGGGCTCAGAGTATGCAGGCCGGGTTTCATTCCAACTAAAGTCTACAGCAGGTGATTTCACTGATTAGTTCCCTCTTCTCTGGTTAAAGGTGTGCTAATCAATGAAATTACCTGGTTGGAACTAAAACCAGGCCTATCCCTGCTCTTCATTGCGCACTCACTCACAGACAGAGACACACCACACCCCCTAAAACCTGACCGAATCTGGCCTGCCTGGTCTTTCCTTGTCTTCTCTTTTACCCTATGTATAAGAATATGGGTAGAAAGATCATAGGAGCGGCTTTTCTCCATCTGTAGTGTTGTACTCGTCATCAGCATCAGCCAATGGGCAGACCAAGCAGTCCCATCTAAATGCCCACAGTCAGATTTAGGCGGCTACCTCACAGTCCCACCGCCACTGTCAAGGCACAGACAAGATAACGACAGGGTGCTAACAAACAATGGCCGGCAGTTAGCGTAATCACTATCATAGACCAGGGAGAGGAAAGGAGTACGAGACGGATAGCAGACAGAAACTGAGACAGAGTAAGAGAGGAATGAGAGTGAGAATTGCATGTGAGAAAGAGGCAAGTTGATGAAAGGAGCTGAGTTAGAAGAGTGATGGAAAATAGAATAAAAAGAGTAAACCACCTAGAAGCAGAAACAAGGAAATTAACTTCCTTTTAGGGTGCTTTTTTGCCTACATGAACTTATTCTTGGGGCTTTCTTCAGCATTTAATGGGTAATTTCATTAAAAACAGACAAACACACATTTACATGATAAGTGGCACAGTGGGAATACAATAAACTATGATTGTTTGGGTACATGTTTTGCACCTGCAATCCCAATTTCACATACAGACTGACTCACTCTCAGTGGCCATTTTTGCGTTGACGTCAATACTAAATGTAGTTAGACGTATCCGCAGTATCGACGAAAGGGTGGAAAGCGATATACACCGTCTTATCCCGGTTTCGCGGCAGTCGCATGATAAATACGTCATCAACACGTCATCATTACAGGCGTTGCTGACCTTGCTGCTGATCTCTGCTCTTACTTTGTGCCATTGCTGTTCTTCGTAACGGTATTTTCTGCAACTAAGCAACAGCAGAGCAGATAATCTGTTTCCACGTGCATGCCCAGTATAGGTGAATGGTCACGTGATATGCGTTTTCAGGTGTGTTAGTAGATCATTTCTGAAATGGTGCTAAAACGCTTGTGTGGATGGAGATTGTTTCAGTTTCAGTAGCTTGACAGTTTCATTGTTCCTCCTCGCTACCAGATTTCCCTCAGTCAAACTGCTAGGGTTAATGCACGTGCACACACATAGACACGCCCCTGCTCAAACACACACACACGCTGAGACTCACAAACGCATGGATCTGAGCAGTTTGTAAGTTACATATAATAAGTGTACCACGCACATCTACATTTCAAAGAGGTATTGGTAAAAAAAAAAAAAAAGAGCTGAGGAACAGCAAAATATTTTTGTAAGGTGTTTTTTCTTAGCTGTCACACGTGAAAGAGTCAAACACACACACAAGCACAAATGCACGCTTGGCTCTTTTGGCTCTTTGTTATTCAGATGGAACGGCAGACAAAATATATTCAGATTGTATTCTGACCCTGAGGTGGACCCACTCAAGCTGGCACACACACACACACCACACCACCTCAATCATCCTTCTTGGATTACTGCATTTTGTGTGTGTGAATGCGTGTGTGTGTGTGTGTGTGTGTGTGTGTGTGTGTGTGTTGGAGGTTATGTGGGTGTGGGATGCTGTCAGGTTGGCTTTCCCCTCTGTTTTCTATGATGACTGACAGTCGGCCTAATTATCTTTATGGCATGATAAACACTATTGATATCAACACTCAACAATCTACACTCACTGTGTGTGTGTGTGTGTGTGTGTGTTTTGTGCGTGTGTCTGTGTTATAGACTTTCCCTAAATGCCAGTGACTCATGTTGATAATAACAGACTCGCCTTTCAAAGCCCACCTATAAAAACTCCCCTAATTATCCAGGTGGTGTGAACTATAGCACCCCACACACACACACACACACACACACACACACACACACACACACACAGGTATTTTCACATACACACCCAACTGTGTAAAAAAATCCCTACCAAACCTCCTTGAAAACATATCCTGAAGCCACGAGGGGGAGAGAGACAGACAGACAGACAGACAGAAATGGAGAGAGAGAGAGAGAGAGAGAGCAAGACATGGACTCTTGGTCTGTCTGCTCAATACTGCCACTGTGTCAGCAAGCTATAGTCTGAGGGACAGTGACAGAAACAATGACGAAATTGATCTGAGCCAATATGTAATACTGTACACTAAGTGACTTTGCCACAATTAGAAGCCTATCTGTATCTATATATTGTTTTGATATCACGTGTCACGCGTATCACATGTCACGCCAAGGCAAAGACGAGGAGAGAGACGAAGATATAGACAGACAGAGACAAAGAACTGTGAAGTCGTTTAATCAGACTGGAGTGCTTATCGAGAGGAGAGGGAAAGAGCATCGGAATAAAAGGACGAGAGGCTGTAAAAGAGCAAAGAGAGCGAGAGAAAGGGAGCGCTGCTTGTTTTCCCTGCGTCTCTCTGTGTTCTTTGACATAAACACCTGCTGACTGCTCCTCTGTCTGCTCCCACAACAGAGGGAGGGAGGGAGGGAGGGCGGGGGAGAGAGAGAGAGAGAGAGAGAGAGAGAGAGAGAGAGAGAGAGAGCGAGCATCATAAAGACACAGCGAAACAAAGGTAAGCGAGTGCATGCAGAGAGGCAGAGGTAACACATGAGACACACACTTGGAGGACAGGACTTATTCGTCAGGCAGATGGTCTTTTTCCTTTGAGTGGAGGAGCTACTAGAACATGAAGAAAAGAGGGTGAAGGAGAGAAGGGGGGGAAAGAGAGAGACAGAGGAAGAGAGATAGGTGGCATGATGGAAAGGCATGGCGCGCCAAATGACAGCGGGGAGCAAACGATGAGAGGGCGATCAGAGAGAGAGAGAGAGAGAGAGAGAGAGAGAGAGAGAGAGAGAGAGAGAGAGAGAGAGAGAGAGAGAGAGAGAGAGAGAGAGAGAGAGAGAGAGAGAGAGAGAGAGAGAGAGAGAGAGAGAGAGAGAGAGAGAGAGAGAGAGAGAGAGATGGAACGACTAAGGTGCTGTTGTTATAGCAACCTGCTGCTCTGGTGCTTTGTGCACTGCATCCTCCCTCCTCCTCCTCTCCTCTCCTCTCCTCTCGCTCACTTACTCACTCCCCGCCACCCTGCCTCCTCTCCCTCTCTTTCTCTCATCTTCCTCTTTGCCTCCTCTCTTCTCCTTCCTTTCTGTCTCCTGTTTGCCTCCCTCTCTCTAGGGCTGCGCATCATATCAAATTCATACCGGAATCGCAACATGAAACAATGTAATGTCTACATCAAGAAGGCGCCGCAATGTGTGGATTTTTGAAATTATTTTTTCACAATACACACAATGATTGAAATGTGGTGTCATGCCTCTCTCAATGGGCCTCATTCATGAAGCGTGCGTAAGATCAGATTTGAAGCGTTCGTACGAACGTTTCTAGGAACTCATTCATCATTTTGTTGGTATCTGAATTTGTCCGTTGGTACGATCAAAACCTTTGGATCTTCGGAAACACGCGGGAATATGTGCGTGTGTTTGGAAACATGTGGGGATATGTGCGTGTGTTTGGAAACGTGGCAATATGTGCGTGTGTTTGGAAACATGTGAGAATATGTGCGTGTGTTTGGAAACATGTGAGAATATGTGCGTGTGTTTGGAAACGTGGGAATATGTGCGTGTGTTTGGAAACATGTGGGAATGTGTGTGTGTTTGGAAACGTGGGAATATGTGCGTGTGTTTGGAAACGTGGGAATATGTGCGTGTGTTTGGAAACAATGCGGGAATATGTGCGTGTGTTTGGAAACATGTGAGAATATGTGCGTGTGTTTGGAAACATGCGGGAAGGCTCTTAGAACAACTTATTCTTCATGAAAAATCCATTTCAGTAGTCAAACCTCATAAACAACATGTTTTAGTGGCCTTGTAGAAAAAAAAGACCTCATATATTTATGACAATACAAGAAGATGCAGGCTGGATTTCATCTGTGTCCAATTCCAATGCTGACTGGACACCCGGCAATGAGTCTCTCCTATCGGAACTGATCCTCTGATCCCTGCCGTCCTCCTGTGGCTGATAATATGCACCTATTTATCTTTTTTTGCAATCTAACTTCATGTCGAACCATTTATTTTTTACCTCAGCAACAGTGCGTGTTTCTGCTGAAACAGCATTGACAGCAGTTCTGAAAACTTTGTTGCTCTGTCTCATGCGCGTGTGAGCGCCACACTCCACAAAGTTCCTCTTTCTCTCTTTTCCCTGGTTTACTTGCACACAACCCCTCAGTCTGCACGCCTTTTAGGGTGTTGAACAGGGCGTTTACCGTTCAGGCAAGCACATCCAATTCATGAACGATTGGCATTCATCATCCGATACACCGGGGGTACGCACAAATCGAGGTGTTCCACGTTTTATGAATCCCACATTCGTGTTTTTGTACGCACATACATCCGAAAATTGTACAAAGAATTTAAAAAAGTTTTGTGAATGAGTCCCAATGTTGGAAATAATATTAAATATAATGATACTGGTCAGCAATGGGATGAGCATAGCTCCAAGGGGTCTATGTTTTCCTACTTATATTGCTAGTCATATTGCAATTGCAAATTCAGTGAAAATAATATTTCATCTATGTCATGGAAGCCCCACCCCACTCCCTCCTCCTTTTCTACTTATCCTCTTCCCACCCTTTTTCCTCTCCTCTTGCTTCCTCCTCCTCTCCACACTCTTCCTTTCTCCATTCAGACATGCACACACACACACGCACACACACGCACACAGAGGTTGCAGCGTGATGGCCACTGTTCAAGAGAAACCATTTAACCAGAGAGAAACAAACACCCAAACACAAGTTTTGTGTTTGCAGAAGCATTTTGTATTATGGATCAATTGTGATCCCGCTGTCACAGAGGATCCAAGAGAGCACTTATCCTAACATAAACACAACCATTCCAGGGAATACACACACTGCACACACCAACCGATAAATTGGTACAGTGATATTATCGGCCAATATTGCCCTTTGACAGTTATCAATATCAGCCTTTGTTCTCCAGCTGTAGCCTGCTTAACTTCCGAGTGCTCCACCCAGTGCCCAACAGTTGGAGGACTGTGGTTGTATTGGGCAGTTCCCATGGGGGGGGGGGGGGGGGGGGGGGGGTTAAGCCGGTGCAGTGCTGATAAAGAGCATACAGACTCAGCAAAACCTTCCCTAAAAAAACATCAATATCTGCATTTGTCCCACTGATAGCATCAGCACAAAACAGAATTACAGGACAATGACTGATGGTTATTTTTATAACTCTTACATTTACGGTACAATAGACCGTTGAGGAGAATAAACAATTAAAAAAACAAATCCCAGAAAACATGCATCAGGTAGGAGTCAGGTTTATGTAAAGTGTTATCATGATGGATTATGTGTAGTGAATATAAGAGAACCAAAAAGTCAGATGCGAGATGTTAGTTGATTTATTACCAAAGAGAGTGCATTCATTTTGATTCCCCGATGTAGGCCAGTATGTACCTCGCCTTGTTGTGTGTGTGTGTGTGTGTGTGTGTGTGTGTATGTGTGTGTATGTGTTCCTGGCCTGGCCCACTAGACTGTGAAATGAGTCAATTAAATCAAACAGGTCTTTAATAAGTAGAGGTGTAGGTGTGTGTGCGTGTGCGTGTGTGTGTGTGTGTGTAGGATAGCAGAAAACTAAAACGACTCCTTCAACTCTCTGGCATGTTTACGGCTATTTAAACCATAACGAAACGCTGCTGTGTAGCTGTGGGTCTGTAACCTGTGACCAGAAGCTGTGTCCTTGACCGCTCCTGAAGGTGTACAAAACAACCGCTTCACGCTGGATGGGTTTGGTGAGATACTGACAGCAGAATCTATTAGCATTAATACAAGTCATGAGTCTGGAAAAATTATGTGCGGGTCTAACCGAGTGTTCATACATAAAGCAACAAGAGGAACCGGCGTTCATTTTCTAAGATCAGAGAAAAATCGGCCTGATGTTCACCGTGTTAGCCATGATCGCCTCACCTCCCTGTGTGTTGGAGGAGAAATTTTGATCAGCTAACCCAAATCATCCTTTAGAAAAGTGACAGCCTACCAAGGTGAATGACTGACTGACTATGTGCAATGCATGTGCAGGTGTGTGTGGGGTGATATGTTGTGTATATATCTAGTCAGGGGCGTGCAGAAAAATAATTTCTTTGAATGTATGTGGCGATTAAAGTTCATTCATTCATTGACTGTCTGGGTATAAAAGAACCTATAGGCGCACCAGCCAAGGTAGCGAAGGATGGGTCAACGGTTGTTATTGTGCACGTCATATACATTCAGCATAACAGAAAATGTGACATCTTGTGTAAAATCTCTCCATCTGTGAGGAATGTCAGCTAGCTAGTTAAATGCTACGTTGTCTATTTCACTATTCACGCCATTTCAACGATCGAAAACAACCAAGAAGGAGGACGAAGGACAAGGCAGCAGGGGTTAGAGAGACCGTCCTTCAACCGGAGGACTCTGGCTCAAACCCCCGTGTTGGCAAGTGTCCATCCTGCTGAAGTGTCCTTGAGCAAGTTGTCCTACCGTCGCAAATAAACCTCCGAGCTTTGGGAAACACTGCTGTGGGAATGAAGGAGAGCAAACTCCAAGTGACAAGAGGAAAGATACAAACAAAAGAACCATTTGGCCACTATCCCAGAGAAGGGTGTGTGGGTGTGTGTGTGTTGAAATCAGGGGTGGTCCATGTGTACAGGAGGCAGACTGGCAGGCACTTTCTCTCACCCTCTCTCACACACACACACACACATTTTCCTATATTGCAAATGGATCCAGTTTTTCCAACACCAATATTGTGCCATCGTACCATATTTTACCATTCTATAAAAATAAAAAAGGCAAAAGCTCCACACACTTACATCAATATGGTTTTCATGTTTATTGCTGAGCTTTCCAACTAGGCGACCTTCATCAGAGCATTCATACACAGAGGACAATGGCTTGGCATAACTGCAGGAAAGCGCACGGAAGTTTTCTCTTTCCTCTCTGAACTTAGCAAATCTTAGCAAAGTTGGGTGAGGTGAGTGGGAGTCTGTGGCAGACTAATGGGGGAGGAGGGGTGTGTGTGGGTGAGGCGTCGACTGGATGCCTGTATCCAGCAGCCAATTAAGGCCCGTTGCAGCCGGGTCATTTTAACCCGTATGTGTCTGCGTGTGAGAGGGTGAGTGAGTTCGACGGGTGAGTCGAGTTGAACTACGGAGTGAGCGAGAGCGGGACCAGCAGCAGCAGCGACCGACCTGGAGAGCTGGCCAGTCAGGTTCAGTCAGTCTGGGCTTTGGCGCTCCGTGGGCTGACCCGCCGGGACGGACGGACGGACGGACAGAAGGAAGGTGCGCCGGCCGAGAGAGAGAGAGAGAGAGACAGAGAGACGACACCGAGAAGCAGCCGCCGAGATCGAGTCGTCCAAGTTTTGCTGTGTGTAAATAAAGCGACCTGCGGGCCAGTGAACTCGCTGACCGCGCTTGTGTCTCCGTCTTCCGCGGCACCCGGTTGTAGCGAGTCGTTCACACACTTCACACACATTACAAATAAGATGATAAAGGCCTGGGTCCAACCATCACGGGTTGCTGAGATGCAGTATAATGGTATATAGGAGATAATGGTATGGGGTCTTAAAGTATACGACTTACACAGCCACGCCACTGAGCGAGCAGTGAATACCTAACTTACACACACACTGTTCTGGGGTGATTTAATACTCTGCAGCTCTTTCTCATAAGCCTGTGATATTCGTGTGAGTGTGTGTGTGCGTGAGAGAGAGACAGAGAGACAGAGAGAGAGACAGACACACACACACACACATGTACGTGTGTCATCAGCAGTTTCAAACTTGCTGACCTGGCATAAAAAGGTAGTGGCCGCAGAAAACCATCACTTTCTTTTTTACCCCCCCCCCCCCCCCCCCCCCACCCACCCCCACCCCAACTCAATAACAGGCACCTTAGTGTGTGTTTATGAGAGTGAGGGGGAAGGAGGTGCACAGAGAGAGAGAGAGAGAGAGAGAGAGAGAGAGAGAGAGAGAGAGAGAAAGAGAGAGAGAGAGAGAGCGAGCTAAGGAGCAGTGTGTGTTTACAGACACGTTTACAAACCATTAGCATTGAACGCACAACTAATTACCATCCAAGTCAAAGGCCGTGTGTGTGTGTGTGTCTCATGTGCATGTTTGCGTGTGTGTACGTCCCTCTGTACACACACGTGTGTCTCCGTGTGTGTTTGAGTGTGTGTCTGTGTTTACAAATGCGAGATAAAGTGTAAGTAAGAAACAGGGCAAGCAGAGAGAAGAGAGAAGCAACACAGGGAGAGAGAAAATAAGGGGACGAGAGAGGGGAAACTGTGTGTGTGTGTGTGTGTGTGTGTGTGTGTGTGTGTGTGTGTGTGTGTGTGTGTGGTTCCTGGCTGAGCAGCTCCTCTCTATTTTTAGAGCTGCGGCTCCTTCCTGTTTCTGGAGCCGTACCATCACGCCAGGAGGGATGGGGGAGAGAGGGGAACGACACAGAGAGCGGGAGAGGGGAGAAAAGTAGGGAGAGGAGGAGGGAGAGAGAGAGAGAGAGAGAGGGGAGGAACAAGAAGAATGAAAGAAAGAAAGAGTGAGGGGATAATGGGAGAGAGAGAGAGGGTGAGTGATGGGGAGAGGGAGGAAGTGTGAGTGGGTGGGTGGGAGGGGAGACTAGTCGTGTTCGAGTCTTTAGTAAATCAACAGATCCACCCCCTCTCTTCCTCTCTTTCCATCGCTCTCTCTCTCCGATCCGTTCTTCCTCCCCCTCCCCTCTTACTCAACAACATGGGCTAGGCCAACAGCAATGAGAAAACTGTAAGTCAGATAAAGGAGAGAAACTGAAAAAAGTGAAAAAATAACGGATTAATCTCAGGTAGCAACATATTTCCAGAATGGGTACTTAGTGTTTATAGTGCAACATCACACTGACTGAGTGATTTTAGTTGGTGAGATAACAAAATTATGCAACATGTCACAGTTGCACATGTGACTTTTAGGGGTCACTCCCACTAAGAGCTCTAGTTTTATAGAAATGTATCCTTACATCCTAAGCATTATTAATAATAATATAATAACAAAAGAAAAAATAAATATATAAAGAATGACAAAAAAATAACTAAACACAAACAGAGTGACAGATGTTTGCATGTATTGCAGGATTACATTCACATTCTGAATTTTAGTTTCAAAGGAACATTTAATTTACTTATTTTAGTGACATATGGGGGGAAAGCTTCTACGTGTATCCTTAGCTTGCCTAAAGTGGCTTGTTAGCATGGTGAGTTGAACTTTCAACACCGGCTGCTATCAATGACTCAACACTATTTTGAATGAAGAAATCTGGACTGTAGCAACAGTTTTACTAAACGTGTGTGGTGAATGAAATAAGCAACTAAAACTCTATAATGTGTGTTTGAAAACGCGCTTTAGAAGAAAGTACCACCTTGGTTAGCCTGAGCTACTTGGGCGGTTTGGATGCGATGGGATGGAAACTGTCGCCACGCTCTGGCCCTGGCTGGTAAAGTTTCTCTACTCTACCAGCCACTTTGGCAGGTAGCCAGCCATTGTTTGGGGGGGGGCTGCAGTATTCAAAAAAATCTGTTGTTATCTGGTACAACTTTACAGCCACTATGACCAGTGAACAAAAAAAAAAAAAGGTTCCCTGCCCTGACTCCAGATATGAAGAAAGATTAGAGAGGAAAAGAGAGAAGAGAAAGAAAGAGTGAAGGGGGGACTCCTGGCTCCGTGGCCAGATGGTCACCAGGAGGGGCCTGACAGCTGTGTGTATACATATGTGTGTTGTGTGTGTGTGTGTGTGTGTGTGTGTGTGTGTGTGTGTGTGTGTGTGCGTGTGTGTGTATATAAGGGACAGATTGTGTCCAGGACATGGTAACAAAAGAGAAAGCAAGAAAGGCCAGTAGAAACTCAACATGGGCAAAGATCAAACATGTGGGGGGACCAGAGAGAACGAGCTGTAGGAAGAGATAGAGGGAGAAAGACAAGAGAAAGCGAAAGAGCAAAAGAAAGAGAGAAAGTGAGCGAGAGGGAAAGAAAGAGAAGAGATGCAGAAAGAAAAAGTTAGAGGGGAAGGAAAGAGAGATAGTATATACTTGGGTTTCTCCATGTGGAGCCCCAACACGTGCTGGTGCTGATATCTGCAGCCAAAAGCAAAGTATGTTTGTGTGTGATGTTATTAGTATTAGCCCGTATCCCTGTTTGTGTGTGTGTGTGCGTGTGTGTGTGTGTGTGCGCGCGTGCGCGCGCGTTTTAGAGGGGCTTTTTTGATTGGGCAGGTCGGACGATGTGCCACAGGCAGGGAGCGTACGATTGGCTGAATTGAGACTCAGTCGTGAGGGCAGACTGGTGTACACACACACACACACAGATTTACGGATGCTCTACTGGCAGGGCGAGAGAGGGAGAGGGAAAGTGAGAGAGGGGCGAGAGAAGGAGAGAGACAGAGGGGCTGCTATGGTAACAGATCACTGTGGAAGAGCACTGATGGCTACTTGGCAGCGATACCAGAATGCCACTGGCCGCACGCGTGTGTGTGTGTGTGTGTGTGTGTGTGTGTGTGTGTGTGTCGACCAGAAGACACACTTACTGGGAAAGTGAGTGTGTGAGTATTTCCAGCAGTAGTTGTTTGTGTGTCCTCTAGATGTCCTTAGTCGTGTATATCGATAGGCACACAAGAGAACATACCACTAACTTGAGTCCCCACTCTCTCCCCCTCTCTCCCCCTCCCTCCCTCCCTCCCTCCCTCTGTTGTGGGAGCAGACAGAGGAGCAGTCAGCAGGTGTTTATGTCAAAGAACACAGAGAGACGCAGGGAAAACAAGCAGCGCTCTCTCTCTCTCTCTTTTACATCCTCTCCTCACATCCAGGCTATAACACTCTTCCAACATTGTTTTCATAGTTTCATTTTTTGGGGTTCTGACTTTTTTCAACACTTCTTCCGTTACTTAAATTTGCTAATTTCATCTTGTTACGGCAATTTGCTTTCCTCCATGCTCCCTCCCTCCCTCCCTCTCTATTTCTGTTCAGTAATTTAATTGAACAGAGCACATGGTAAAAGGGGAGGGGCCTTTTACACATTATCCAATCAGATGCCGCAATGGGAGGAGCAAGACAAGAAATTTGTAGTTTGCACTTTTTTCTTCTCTCGTTCCTTCCTTCCTGCCCATCTTGTTTTCTGTCTTGCATTTCTCTCTTTCCATCACTCCCTCTCTCAAGTTTGACTTTAGTGCTTTGCCTCTCTTACATCAAAACAATATTTCTGTTTTGGCCCATTTTTGTGTTTTTGTGTAGCTCCCATGGTGAGACCACACCACAAATGTGAAAAAATTGCTCACCAAAAGTGTGATTTCACAACGCTTGGCCACAGACAAGAGCCATTGCTGGCCATTATTTTTTCACTCTAGATGAGATGAAACTTTGGGGCCATCGTTGGTAAACAAAGTGCTGATCTGCATTGCCAGAGAGCTCTAGTGTGGTGAGCAGAACACACAGAACATTTTCCCAGAAGGATTAAAGGTTTGTCCAGGTGGGTCTTGGCAAAGATCACTCAGGCCCTTTTTGTGTTTCTCTTTCAGCAGTGGTCCGTGACCTCTGATCGTAAAGCCCCTCTTGGTTCAGTGTCCGGTGTATGGTACGGACTGAAACCATTAGACTGAGACGTCTCCAGGTCAGCCTTGCAGGCCCTGGATGTCATGGGAGGTATTGGCTCGTGCAAACCTTCGACCACATCTGAGATCAATTTTCCTCTAAGCGCCACATCCTGGGAGACTCCACGAGGACCAAACTTCTTAATAACATTGGGACTGTGGAAACAGGAATACCAAGGTCTGTAGAGATGGCGTAATAGCTTTGTGAGTGCTGATGTTAGGTGATAATAGTTTTTCTGACATCCTAAGACAGCTCTTCTCTCACACACGACCAGCGAAGCAGAACAGACGGTTTTATCACTTTAAAATGGATAATTGGTTCATTTATACAATGTGGGCACCTGCAACCTGTCACAGGTGAGTTGAACTACACTGCAAATGAGAATCTGTTTCCTCCAACAAACATTTATTTGAATTGTTTTAATAGGGTGGCAATAATCATGGCGCCATAACATTTATTTTTTATTCTTACTGTTTGATCGTGTATTGTTGTAAATGGATAGATGAATGTGTGAAGACTGAAAGTCGTTTCAATTTCCAATTATTTCAGCAGATCTTCTACATTATCTGCATAAAATGAAAGGGTGCCCATAATCTTAGTCAACACTTTTACAGACTGGACCCTGTAGAATTACAAGGATTAATGCATGATGGATTTTAAGTAAAGATTTTATCCCAAAATACAGAGTTTTAATCAGCTGATGGACGCTCGTACAATGTGATGTCTGAGCGCAGTCACATTATGCCACTCCTCCCTCCCTCTCTCTCTCTTTACTCTCCTTCTCTTTAATTTTCTGCGTGCATAACTAGGTCAGGCAGTAGTAGACTGCTGTTGGTTTGCCGCTGCGTGATTCTTTGAATGTGTGTGTATGTGCGTGTTTACACAGCCTAAATACACATTTCAAATAAACCTGGAAAGAACAAAGTCCAACCCGGTATGTGTGCATTTAGGAAAGAAATCCAAGATCCAAGTATACGCGTGCACACACACACCCTCATGTGTTTATGTTAGTGTGTGTGTGTGTGTGTGTGTGTGTGTGTGTGTGGTGGGAGTGGGGGGTGGGGTGGGGGGTTGCGTGAATACTGTTTGCTCACCACTCTGCCTCTGGGCAGAAATCTAGACAGAAGCCAGAAGATAGAAAGACTAATCTATCAAGATCTTTACACTACATCTCTTTTCTCTCTCTCTCTCCCTCTGACTCTCCCTCTCTCATCCCATTGATCCCATCTCACGCCAGAGTGATCTTCATTTAATGCAAGGGCAACCAGGAGTTTCTTTGTTTGTGTGTGTGTGTGTGTGTGTGTGTGTGTGTGTGTGTGTGTGTGTGTCTATATTTATGTGTGTGTGGTCACTCTCACTATCCTTGTGTAAACTGTCCTTTCCATACCAAACCCGGTGGACTCTCTCTCTCTCGCCACCCCATCGCATCAGGAGGCTCCAAGCTTTTTAGTTTGTGCTTTGTTCACATATTTACATACTTTAAAACACAAGAGGGTAGAATCAGTAATCCTAGATCCTAGCCTGCTTGACTGGCGTAGTGACATTGACACAGACGTTCACTCGAGACCCGGAAGAGCCCAAGTGTGTAGCGCGGAACAGGCAAATGGAAAGCGAAAACGGAAAAGTGAAATCGAAATAGAGGTCGTTCCGTCTAACTTTGAATCAATTTGTTTTATTTATACCCCTTTTGCACCGGAGCAATGACCCGGGTCAGGTGTTGGTGTGAATGGGTCCACACAGGTTATCAGACACGGGTCTGTTACCCTGCTCCCGACCTCGGAATAACCCGGGTCGGATGCAGCTCCGCTCCGGTGTGAACGGGTTACGCAATGGATGGGAACCTCATTGGTTCAGATCGGAGGCGCATTAACGTGCAAGCCGGTTCACAACAAGGACTGTTTCAACAACGATCGAATAGAACGAATAACAACGGAGAATGAGTCAGAGAGCTTCTGTCCATTCGTGGGAAGAAGAAATAAAGCAACAAATTACCAGGATGGTAAAAGATTCAATTATCTACAGCTTGCAGTGCTTGTTTGGCCGTGCGTATACAGGTGTAAATATGGTGACGCGGGTCTTGTGCGGTCTGGTCTGAACGGTCGCCGACCTGGGTGAGCCCACGGCTGGATGTGGGAGGGGATCAGGCTGGTAGGCTGGTTCTCCCCGCATCACACACCGGCTCAGACCAATTCAGACCAATCTGAAAAGCCTGGGACTGTAACCGTGTGTGGGGACGAGGCGGGAGAAATTTGATGATTTATAATTTTGAGTTTAAATAAAATGACCAAACTGTATTATGCCTTGTATGAAAAGTAAAAGTCCAACGAGAGTCAGGTCGCACCCCAGGTGTGTATCTCTCACTCTATCTCTATCACTGTTCATTCATCTTCCTGCATGCCTTCATCTCTCTCTCTCTCTCATGCACATCTTTGTATCTCCCTCCATTCATATCTCTCTCTCTCTCTCTCTCTCTCTCATCTGTGCAGAGCAGGCAGACCCATCATTACCCCAGCATGCAAGTATTGATCCACTGCCCCAGTGTGTGTGTGTGTGTTATTTTAAGATACTCAGACCTGTAATCAGCGTGTTAATGATAGTTATCACCAAAGCGACAAGCTCTGTATCGTTATTCCAGGCCTGTGGATATCAGCAACAAACTGAACACACACATACACACACACACACACACACACACACACACACACACACCTCATTGTGTCGAGTTTACAGTGAGGATAGTTTCTTACCGTTTGTCCATCATGGAAATGAGAAAGTTGATAGTATGTTGACTGTATGTGTATACAAATCATCAATCAAGATTTGTGCTCATATTTTGCAGACTTGGCAACGTCAGGCTCATGGATAGAGGCCTCGAGGACGTCAGAACTATAACGGAAGCGAGCTTAAATGTGGCTACCCTTTGTCCTGTGTCCATTATACTTGGCAGCTGCCATATCTGAGGAATGGTGACGCGATTTTTTCCATGAGCACTGCCATTATAAACATCAGGCACATCCTGGAACATTTCTGATTGCATCTTTAAAGTTTTGGTCATGTTTTTTTCTTGCATTCATGTAGACATAAATAAATGAGTAGGTTGTGTGTGTGGTATGGGTATGTGCATGTGTACACACACTCTCCTCCCCATCAGCGTATGGGAAGCCAGGCTGTGTGGCTCTAGGCAGTGACTTGGACAAATGACGTCTGCATCTCCCCAAAACATTTCATATTCCTATCAAACATAAGGTAGCCTACCCATTATGCCCAGACACACAAATGTACACATATGCCTGCATGTACACACACACACACACACACACACACACACACACACACACACACACACACACACACACACACACACACACACACACACACACACACACACACACACACACACACACACACACACACACACACACACACACACACACACACACACACACAATCCATCTTGATAAATTACAGAATACAGGTGTAGCACCCCCACACTATCACACACAAGCAAATCCATATGCAGACACAAATGCAAGCATACACACAGACCCAGACAGACCCAGACACACACACACACACACCACTTTGCCAGTATGGATAAGTCCTATTTGGCAGTGTTGAGGAAGATGCATTTCAGAGGTAAATGACATCATTACCATATAAATGACTTCCAGCCAAACACATCTGCTAATGCTGCTGCAGCCACCACACACACACACACACACACACACACACACACTCACACACAAACAAATAAAATGTTATATGGGTTACACATACTTTTAGCAGGCTGGACACTGGATGTGCACACACAATACAAAAATGCACTGCTAGCCTCACACTTCACAATTTAAAAATAGACACATAGGCTCTGATAGGGTTTAATACTAGCAGGGTGGGAATGCTAACCTTGAGCTATGGAGCTACCTCCTTAAAAGCCACATAGTAAGTGCTAGCAACACAATGCTAGCAGGTGAGTGGAGGGCCTGTAGCCTGAATCACATTACGTTCGATTCAAACAAATATCCCTTTCTTCTTCTAATCATTATCTTTTCAAACGCTTATTTATCCACAAAAGGTTTACCTGAGCAAGTATGCTCACAGTGCCGAACTGCTTCACATTCATACATGTACTGTACCAACACTCACACCTGGGAGCTGCCCAGAACAACCGGTTTTCTACTGGTGGCCACTAAGCAGCTCCACTGAAGCACTTGTACATTGGATTTCCAGGTCAAGATAGCAGAAAAATGTTCAGCAATCTAAAACATCAATGGTAAACATCAGGTTTTGGTGTCAGTCCTGAAGAATCAAAGAGCAAGGGCTTCTTTCTTGATCCACCGTTGCTCTGGTGTGACAGGGGTATTACTATGCTATTGCTCTCTCCGTCTACACATATAACCCACAGCTGAATGCTGAAAGTTCAGGCATGTTCTCTGGGAGTTGTCAAAAGTCAATCTGGGAAACAGTAAATTACAAGACTTCATGAAAAAATAACTTGTGGAATCCATTGATCATCACAGAATGATGGTATATAACAGTGTAAGAGTATACGAGGCAGGAGTAGAGGAACAATAGCGGTCGTAATAGTTTTCCCAGCAGTAAAACGATTTGGACCCCTAAAATATCTTCACTGTGATATTTCTCGCCCCATAATAATCAAAAAAATCATATTCATAAAATAAAAACCTAATAATTATGTGACGAGTAAAAGGGTGAAGGGCTAGGTGGAACACAGCGAGTACACCGAGAGCTGTGATAAGACGCGAAAAGCAAAAAGACAGCCGCCTGGCAAAAACTAGTGCGACATAGTGCTGGAGAGGCTTTATAGTACTACAGACATGAGAGGAGGCAGGTAGGAGACGCCGACTGCAGGAGAGCCGCGATGGCTGTTATTGTCCCCGAGACTGGGACGGCTTTTATCTGCTCGCCATGCCCACAAAGACAAGGAGAGAGAGGGAGGGAGAGCGAGAGAGAGAGAGAGAGAGAGAGAGGAAGGGGGGTAGAGAAAGAGAGAGAGAGAGAACACACCGACTGCCTGTGGCTTGCTCTCAACATCTCAATGACTACACACACTCCTCTCTATCGCTCTTTTCACCCTATTCTCTTCGCTGGTCCTCTATTACTGCTTGTCCTCCCTCCCTCCCCATATCTGTCGTTTTTCCTTTTTTTCTCTCCCCCCATCCCTCCCCTCCCCTTTCTTTCCCCTGGTTGCCCCCAGGCCATAAACATCCACACGTCACACACACACACACACACACACGCCACGGAACACAATGAACACACATGCACTTGAGCAACCAAATGCACGCATGCACATGAGAGGGAGAGAGAGAGAGAGAGAGAGAGAGAGAGAGAGAGAGAGAGAGAGAGAGAGAGAGAGAGAGAGAGAGAGAGAGAGAGAGAGAGAGAGAGAGAGAGAGAGAGAGAGAGAGAGAGAGAGAGAGAGAGAGAGAGAGAGAGAGAGAGAGAGAGAGAGAGAGAGAGAGAGAGAGAGAGAGAGAGAGAGAGAGAGAGAGAGAGAGAGAGAGAGAGAGAGAGAGAGAGAGAGAGAGAGAGAGAGAGAGAGAGAGAGAGAGAGCAACACTGAGGAACACCAGCAGTAGGCTTTGTTCCAGAGCACTGGTTCTGGAGTCTAGAAGAACCGTTCATGCAGAAACACAAGCATGAGCACGCGCACACACACACACACGCTCACACACACGCGCGCACACACACACCTAACCTTGCAATGCCCCCCACCCCCCACCCAGACTGTCGCTTCTTAACACCATCACTTATTCATGTGGGTGAACATTAGAACAGGCCTCTCCCTCTATCTATCTCTTTCTCTCATTGTAGTGTGTGTGTGTGCGAGCGCATGTGTGTGTGTGTGTTTCAGGGATGTTAGCAGTGCATGATTAGAGCTAAGAGGTGGGAGCTACAGGCTATGCTGAAGTGTGTGTATGTGTGTGTGTGTGTGTGTGTGTGTGTGTGTGTGCACACGTGTAGGGAATTCATACTTAAGGAAAAAGGATGGAATTGGCCAGACAACGAGTTTGCTTTCATTTCCCTCCTCGCCGTTTACTCACCGATGTACAGGTTTTAGGGTGGGCTCACATATGTGCCATGTCTGAAGTGGTGTCTCTTTCTCTCTGTGCATGTGTATGAGACACCGACAGAGAGAGAGAGAGAGAAAATGAAATGAGTGACGAGTAAAAGGGTGTGTGTGTGTGTGTGTGTGTGTGTGAAACAAGAGCTAGAGAGAAAGCAAGCGAGGGAGAGACGTAGTTATTAATTATTTTAGCTCCCATTAAGGGGAACACGTCGAGTCGATTCCCCCGGAGACGTGTCATGAACGCCTCTTATTGTTCTCTGGCTGACATACGCCGCTCTTCTCCTCCCCTCCCTCTGTCTATCCCTCTCTCCCTGTCACATGTACCTTTCCTCTCCTCCACCTCCCTCCTACCTTCTTTCTCCTCCCTCCCTCCCTCTTGTTCACTCTGGCGGTGAGATGCACATCTCCTCTCCTCCTACCTCCCTCATTTTCCCAGTCTCCCTTTTTTTTTTTTTTTGCTTTTCCTCTTGTGCTATTCATCCTCCATCTCAATCTTTCCTTTTCACTCTCATTTCCTCTCTCTTTCATGATCCTTCACATCTCCACTTTCCCCTCTCTCGTCTCATTCCTTGCCTGCGCTATCTCTCGCTCTCTTCATTTTCGCCGTCGTGTTTTATCCTACGATCTCTTCATCCTACTTCGATCTCTTCATCCAAGCTAGATATTCCACCCCTCCCTCTGTTTCAATTCTACGTGTACTTCATCGCTGTCTTCTCATCTTTTCTTCCGTTCACCCACACAGACAGAATTCACTCATCTCTATTGAACTGTCACGCTCTTTTTCATGTGTTTGTGTGCGTGTGTGTGTTTGTTTGTGTGTGTTTGTGTGTCTGCCTTGAGGAGATCATCTGGAAACTCACAGCCTGCCTCAGCTCAGAAGCTGCCTCGGTTTTTATCCTGCACTCGGTCGCTATGACGATAACCCTCCCACAGCCCAACCGAGCAGCCAATGAGAATATTGCAGTCCACTTCCTTATTCCAAATGGCATGTGATTTAAAGAGACACTGGACAATTTCAGAGAGGGAAGCATGACTGGAACATAAGTCGCACACACAGTAAGTGTCACGGATACAGGTAAAAGCATTTAAGTACTAACTTGCTAATCAACTTGTGGTGGGTGCTAGCAGCTAGCTAGCAAACAGCTAATCTCTAACAAGCAGTGACCAGGACTCGGGTCAAGGCAGGGGATCTGTGACCTTGGGATCTGTTAAGAGTCATCTAACACACAAATGATGTGGGCACACATGCATACGTGCATATATACACACACAGACAAAAGATCACTTGTAAATGCACACACACATACATTTATACGTGCCTACAAATGCGCACAAACACACACACACACACACACACACACACACACCCCTCTCTATTGTCCCCCAGACAAAGACGGGACTGCATCCCTTTGCAAGTGCCCCTGAGGGAGACCTGATTCTGCACCCACCCCTTAACCCCCTGCATGAATGTACACACACCCACCCCCATACTTGGCGGCCTATTTTGAAGAGTAAGGCTAGCAGACAGAAGTGGGGGTGGGGCAAAAGGGTCTGTCTATGGTAACAAGGGCATTATAAGCCAATTAGGAGTGCCGCCTGAGTGACTGACAGACAGGGTGGAGAGCATGACATGGCTCACTGTCTGATGTAGAGAAGGTGCGTGTCTCCTCTGTGTGTATGTATATTTGTGTGTGTGTGTGTGTGTGTGTGTGTGTGTGTGTGTGTCAGATTGCATGCCCCTCTTACAACTAAACTGTTCTCATACGACGTGTGCACACAAACACACAGGCATACACACACACTCACACACACAGGGCAGACATACACACACACACACACACACACACACGGCAGACATACACACACACACACAGGGCAGACATACACACGATCCCCTCCCTTGAGGTCCACCTCCTACACGCGAAGGCATTCAAAAGATCTCTTTGTTTTTCCATCATGCCAGAGAAAGAGAGGAGCGAGCGAAAGACAGGAGATAAGGGAGAAAGAAAGGGAGAAAGACAGGAGAGAAAGAAAGAGCCGCGAAAAGGAAAGGGTTTGAAGGAGAGCAGAGTGAAAGAGGGGGACCTGAGGGGAGAGAGAGAAAACATGGAACAAGAGACAGAGGAATGGCGGGTGGGAGGGGGAGAAGAGAGGAAGACAAGGAGAGAGGGGGTGGTGAGAGGGGAGCAAGAAAAGGATTGAGGGATGACGGTGTGCAACAGAGAGAGAACGCGAGAGAGAGAGAGAGAGAGAGAGAGAGAGCAAGAGAGAGAGAGAGAGAGCGAGCAAGAGAGAGAGAGGGAAACACAGCCGAGCTCCAGTGCTGCTCTGAACTCGTTTGATCCAGTTCGTCTCGCCAGGCGTTCCTCGAGATACATTCCTGTGGCTGGCTGGGCGCAGCGCGAGTGAGCGAGCGAGTGAGGGAGCAAGAGCGAGAGAGAGAGACAGAGAGAGAGAGAGAGAGACAGAGAGACAGAGAGAGAGAGAGAGACATGCAGGCAGGCAGACAAGACCGAGATACCAAGAGTGAGAGCAACAGAGAGTGAGCGATGCGGAGTGAGAGAGAAATATTGAGAGGCTAGTAGAAAATCAAAAGAGAAAGGGAATGCGAGGGAGAAACTAGGGGAGAGGGGAAACGTATTGAAGAGACAAAGAGAGAGCCGCAACAGAAAAAGTACGCCAAGTGCCAAATGTTACCTGCTACCAAAGTTCAAACCTCCTTCCCACCCTCCCTCCTTTTTTCCCTTACTCTTCTCACAGTTGGAAACCTGATTCCTGCAGTCAGGCAGCCAAGAAGTAAAAACAAAACCCTCGACACTGAGGAGAGGAGAGGAGAGGAGAGGAGAGGAGAGGAGAGGAGAGGAGAGGAGGAGAGGAGAGCCTTTCTGCAGCATATGCTAAGAAGCCTAACATCAAAACCGGATCTTGAGAAAGTTTGTTACCTGTAGATTAGACTATTGCTATGGTCTCTTCTCTGGTGTCCCTAAAAAAAACTCAACTCAACTCAACTCAACACCAAGACAGCATGACGATGTTCGGGTGACACTAAGATGAGACTCATAAAACTGCGAGTGATTCCCTCGGAGGAGTCCAAGCTGAACCGGCATCTCTCTCCTATTCATCATGGTGTAAGAGTAAACAATCATGGCACTTACCTGTTACGCAGAATTTACCCAGGATCCACCACAAAAAGGTCAAAGGTTCAGGAGGGGGCCACATTAGGAGAGAGTAAAAGAAAAAAACGACATTAGTGAAATGCAGTACCTACACCTAGTCAGTGTGGATATCTTGGTTTAGTCTACAGAAGGAGTCACGCTGTTATTGTGTTGCATGTTTTCCATTCCTACAGCTACATGTTACCGGGCCACAGCTTCCATCACAGTACGCAACCCTGCTAGAGGAGGCGTCTGCTTCAGAGCTTTCCACCCCAACAAGAAATATTTCAGCTCAATGGGTAGAGCAAGGCACTGGATTTGAAGATTTTGGATGCTGGTCAATTTGTGCCTGCAGTGGCTTGGCAACAGGACTGTCAACAACGGCATGCCACTCTATAGCGGAGGACCATGCTTGACATTCTTCACAATATGTGAAACGATGGAGATGTATTTCACATCATAAAATGTGCGGTATTGTCAGTGTCGGGACCGAATAACAGTATTTTTTCAATACTCATCTAGGGGTGGGCGATATGACTTATGACTATCACGATTATTTCAAACTTTTACCTCAATTACGATTAATGAACGATTATTTTATTTGTTTTATTGTTTTATTTTGAAATTTGTTTTATTTTGAAATTGACCGGATGCTCTATGCCGTTCCTGTTTCTGACTTCCTGCCCGGCTTGACACATTTCCTCGCGGCTTGCAAAAAACGAACGGTCCAAACCTGTCTGAACACGGTGTTACTGGACGGGGCAGAAGGACGTGACTGAATACTATGTAGTATTTTTTTAAGGGGACAGTTCATGAACGCAGTATTGGGGAAAGTATTTGGCCCGTTCATTCGCGGGAAAGTGATGTTATGTTTGATGCGCACGCACACACACACACACACACACGCACACACACACACACACACACACACACACACACACACACTGGTTGCTTTGCTAACTGGCGCTTCTAGACGTTCCTCGCTCTTGTCGCCTAAATAACAATCGAAATCAACGATTTTGAAAATTTGCCACGATTACATAATTAAAATGACGATTCCGATTATAAACACGATTATCTCCCACCCCTACACTCATCCAGACTTGTTTTTGCAAGACCTGAAACATTTTCAGATTCCTTTTCCAGACATCCCTGACTGTAGGAACGTTGCTCTCTCAGGGGGGTACACAGCAGCGTTTCCCCCGACACCGAGTTGTTGAGGTGGGCCACTCGGAGCCACTAACCGACCTGCCAGTGTTTCAGAGCTTCCCACCCCACCAAGAACAAAATGTACAGCTGGACTACACTGATCTTTCTGGCATACCGGATTTTGTCTGGTGTAGCATGACAACATCAAACAAACAAACTGAGGGGAGGGTTTTAACACTCCAGGGCGATCACTCCAAACAACTGACAGCAGCCTAAGAGAAATTGGCTAAAAGGCAGTTATTTGGCAAACGCTGGACTTATTTTATTGCACCTCCCAACTCACTCTCGACCTCATTCCCTATTTTGTTACTTCCCTCCGTCTACATCACCACCACCACCACCTTCCTCTGTGTGTACATGTGTCCGTATGTGTGTTCTTGGCTGAAAGCTGTTGACTCAGCATACAATGTAATGTCTACGTCAATGTAATGCTCTCAGGCACACGTACACACACACACACACACACACACACACACACACATTTAGTCACATGCAGACGTAAGGACCAACATGTGGGTGTAGTGAATGAATGAGGGGAAAACCAGTAGGAGCTGAACTTCCCCCCCAGAAATCACTATTTCCGTGTGACACATGGAGACTAGCTCTGCACCAGCATATATTGAAATTACCTGACGTTGTTTTGAGCCATCTTGGCGTGTGCACATCACATCACTGGTAACTGGAGGGACTTCGCCCACTTGGAGTTCCTGCAGACTCACGCCAGCTCATCGTCGTACTCGTCTACTGCTACCTTAGGCCTCCCCCCCCCCCCCTTTCTTTCCTTCTTAACGTGTCTCTCCTCTTCAAATCCTCTCCTCCCTCTCATCTGTAACCCCTCCCTCTACTTAGTCACCATCAACCTCCCTCCCTCCCTCTCTTGTTCGCATCTGGTGGCAGGTCAAAGGATGGTAATCGATTGTGTGTGTGTGTGTGTGTGTGTGTGTGTGTGTGTGTGAAGATGGTCTAATTGAGGGGATAAAGGAGAGAGGAGAGAGATGGGTCAATTACTGCAGGAAATGGAGAGCAAAAGTGTGCATGTGTGTGTGTGCACGGTGGTGGGGGAGGGCTGGGTCTGTCGCTATCCACTTCCTTCCTTGAGGGCCGTTTTTACGCGTCTATAAAACGCCTGAGCAGCCCCAAGGCCCCCCTCCCCGTTCCCTCTTTCTCAATCCCTCCCCCATGCTGCCTCCTCCTCCGACTCCTTCCCTCCCCCTGTATCAGCTCCTATTAGCATGGCTCATGCTCTCCTGCTAACCTTTGACCTGGTACACTGTCTATTGCACACCGCAGTAGCAGGGCCAATTCACGTTCACACACACTTTCAGCGAGTACATTTAAAATAGTTAAAAGCTGAAAAGCCACACACACACACACACACCTCTGCACCTTTAATTTAGCCTATATTTTCATTTAACATTCATTAAAAAGCAACTGGTTATTCACACACACACACACACACACAAAACAGTTTAGGTGAGCTAATGTGGAATAGCCCACACGCACACGCACACACACGCGCACACACACACACACACACACACACAACAGTTTAGGTGAGCTAATGTGGAATAGCCCACACACACACACACACGCACACACTTTAGGGGCAATTTATATTTTCATTTTTAAGTTTGAGAATTTAACCTGGGAGTTTTCAAGTTCAGTTCCTCACAAAACAAATCCCCCCTGGGAGACCGCAGACTGTTACAAGCAGCTGAACAAAACGTAGTGGGGAGGGGAAATAATGAAACATGCTAGTATAAAACATACAGCAGATACTTATAGCAGCTACAGGACATGAACGGCCCTCATCACAGTTCATTTGACAAAGAAATCAAAACTAAGACCAGACAGGAAAATGTTGGATCACAACCAATAACACACACACTCTACCCACCTAGATTGAAGCCTTGTTGGAAGCCCTTAAGCAATACATACAGTATACAGCTCTGTTGTTGTACACCCCCCCCCCCCCCCCCCCCCCCCCCACCCTCCCCAGAGAGGGGGGTGGAGAGAGAAGGATGACTCCAATTAAACAAGTTCAGAGGTCTGGTAGCTATGGTGACAGCAACCACAGCAATGGCAGGACTCTAAACCCCTCTATACGTGTGTGTGTGTGTGTGTGTGTGTGTGTGTGTGTGTGTGTGTGTGTGTAAAGAAGTCAAATGTCTGATCATCTTAGGATGCGCAACCGTCAAACACCGGAGACGGCGTGGGGGTGGGGAGGGGGTTGTGTGTGTGTGTGTGTGTGTGTGTGTTAGGGGGGGTGGGGTGGGGGGGGTACAGCTGCAGCTGAAAGAAGAGATACAGCTGGTGGAGAGAGGGAGGGGGGGGGGGGGGGGAGGGCATCAGAGACAGAAGGGGAGGCAGAGGTACAAGGTGGGAAATGAACATGACAGCAGCCAAATGCAAGTCAACTGTACTTGTGGCTAGTTAGTTAGTTAGTTAGTTAGTTAGTTAGTTAGTTAGTTAGTTAGTTAGTTAGTTAGTTAGTTAGTTAGTTAGGTGAATTTTGAAATCCACTGGTCATTGTGACTGGTGCATCAAAATGGTCCTGTCCTCAGAAGAATAGATGGGAGAGTTGACAACCCCACTATTACATAACACCAGTCATTCAGAAGTATCCAGTGTGTGTGTGTGTGTGTGTGTGTGCGTGTGTGTGTGCGTGCGTAGCAAAACCAATGACGCAGGTTGTGTACAAGCTTATGCTGTTGCCTGTGTGTGTATGTCTGTGTCTGTGTGTACTCGCAGGTGGACGCTATATTTATAGTGTAAAATAACGTAGAGCATTGTGCGTGTGTATGTGTGTGTGTGTGTGTGTGTGTGCTTGCGCGTGTCTGTGGACCAGTGTCTTTAGTAGACTTGTGGTAATCCTCTTAGCGTATGCTGCTTGAAGCTCAGAGCGCATTATGTAACCCCTCTAATCCAGCGCCGCATCAAGACAGACAGCAAAAGACCACAACCCACACCCACACCCACACATGCTGCCGGAGTCCTAAAGACGCACAATGTCACCGTACATTAAATCTTCTGGGTCTCTGTCAAATCACAACCCAGAGAGTGAGGTACCCACTTCAAACAGATCACAAAGGTATTGATCATCAACACTAGCTCCATCTTTAATCGCCGTACAGAGTGAGACTGCGGAGAAACCGAGGCTCTAACGGTCTCCCTTTGTGTGTGTGTGTGTCCCTCCCTCTTCACATATTCTCTGTATCACCCCGATAACCTGAAGATCCATCAAAAAAATCTCGCTCCCTCTCTTCCCTCTCGGTCCTGTTGCCGGGGCAACGGCAGCCATCTTGCCGTGCCCCGTCGGTCCGCGGGTACACATTACAGGCCGGTCATAAATGTGGAATGACAGTCAGAGAGGGAAGGCAGAGACAGACATAAAAGAGAGAGAGAGAGAGAGAGAGAGAGAGACGAACAGAGGGATAGAGAGTCAGAGGGAAAGGAGAAAGCCAGAAAAAGAGAAGAATGGCAAGAGGGAGGTGGAGGGAGGTGTGGGGCGGGGGGAGAGAGAAAGATTCCCAGATTATCTCTCCCAGCTAAGTGACTAAAAAGCAGGACGGCCATTTTAGCATTAATCGGTCTTCATCTTTTATCAGGCTTCATCTCCTCTTCTTTCTGACACAATGCATGTGTACACACCCTGATCAACCTAGACTACACCTCACTCTGGATGAGATGCTAGCCTGAGAATTGACTAAAATCTTTGTTGTAATATCATGACTCTGGCTATATGATTATATAAGGACAATCAGTCTCGCTGCACAGGCTCATTACTACTGTATAACACTTATAGGCCTTCATTTAATGGCATTAAAACACCTTGGCCATGGTGCTTTGAGGCTATTAAAGTGACAATCCTGTGTCACAATATAACAAAAACTATGGAATTTGATTTTTCTTCTACAGTATTTTGGAACAATCTAATATATTTTAAACAATCTTTGTTGTGTAGTTAGGTATTATTGTGGGACTGCCTCCAAACCAGGAGCCAGAAACATTTTAAATTCTTCATCTCTTCCTTTGTTACTTCCTCAATAATCTCTCGTTTCTCTTCTCTTTTGAATCTTCTTCCTTTCAAATACTTCACTGTTTCTTCTTCCGCTGCTGCAGGACAGGAACCCTCTGCAGACCGTCAGTTTGCTGAGTAGGGCACAAAGTGTTTTAATACCTTGTATGGTGTTTTAACCTTTTTTCCCTGTATGAACGGATGACTTCAATGGTAAATTAAAGGTGTCGTCGCCAATTTAAAGGCACAATAATGATGATTTTTACAGTCCCATGACCATAATATATCTGCGGGGGGTTGATAGTTGTCAATCTATACCAATGACTCAATGACTTCTTTGCCAGGTGTTGAGATTTCTGTCTTTTAAAACTCACTTTCTGGCCCGTCCTCTGTTTTGGAACACAACCTGTGGGGCAGCACATCTCTTAATGCAAGCCCCTAACACCAAGGGTGTGTATGTGTGGTCTGGCGGTTCAAATCCCATATGCAGTCGTTTGTGTTTTCCTCATCTCCTGTATCAGTGATGGGATCAATAAAAGGAGGTGAAACTGACTGTATAGGCCCGTTCGCTGTATACAAACAAAACTGGATGCGTGCGCAGCCTTTGGGCAGAAAGCAGAAAAATGACACCGGGTCTCTTGTAGCGTTATGTATGGATTTTCATCAACATGTAAGCTATATGTCGCCTGCAAATGTTTGTTGATACATCAATAAAATATATTGTTAAAATGAGAAGTATTTGTTTGTATTTAATTGTTGTAATACAGCTGGTTGCTTAGAAGAGAGTTGAGAGTGCTATCGATATCCCATATCCATAACTAACGTTACACAATTCGCTATAACAACTAGCTTACAAAGGCATCGTGTGACTGGGTTATTTCTAACTTGCATCCAATATACACATAGGCATAGCTTTCTCACCACAATGCTGGATCAACAGCCAGTAAGCCGAGTACTGGGTGTTGACAGCTGTCGTGTCAGTCCGACTCCATACAAATAAAGTTTGTTGAAAACATTCGCACGGGAGGTCATTAACCAAAACATTGGTGCCAACACTGACACATTTGTAACACTGATGTGTGTACAGTAATTACTGTACACACATGTCAGAGGCTACAATGGCTAGCTGTGCGAACAATTATGTTGGAAGCCTTACTGTGTCGGACCACGCCGATTACCTGAGTAAATTACAACCCAGCAACGGCTATTACGGACCACGAATGGAAGCTAGACATATCGAAATGGCCAGCCATCCATTGGCCAGACATATATATGTACTTGATCGAAAAGTCTAGTGTTTACACTAAGGAAAACCTATGTGCACACAAGTCTTTAGATGCCTACAATTATGTATTATGTGGTAAAGTTAGTGTACAGGAGATCCAGTTTCAGAATTCGGCATCTTGCGAGCGCACAGCCTTCTTCTATTTGTTTTGAATGGATAAGATCCACTGAAAAACTTCTACCCATTTTCTGATGAACAACATGCTTGTGGCTTGCTATGTTTTGTACCTTTTTGTCATGACGTCGTCAGCAAATAGGTCTATAAAGCAGTACCGATGGGGGTGAAGCTGTCTGGAGGTGTCGTGGGCCTTATTCATGAAAACATCAAAGATGGGGGTCTCCTTTTGATAACCCCAATGACACCCACTCTAGTCTATCCTTCTTTGTCCTGATGTCGGCACTCACTGTTGTAAAATGGCACCTACGTAATGGAAAATGTCTCCTACAACAGGGGTGCCCACACTTTTTGACATAGAAAGCAAAGGGTTAAAACATAAAAGGGGTGATGGGTGTGAAAATGAAATTGGACCATAGTTGACAGGTATAAAATAGACCAAATAGAAGATTACATTGCCACACTCTGGAAGCCTTTTGGAGGGTGTAAAAGAATTTTATGGGGGTCCTCAGATTTGGTCCCTGCCCTAGTACTACCTGGAAAACTCTCCTGATGATCAATACACAAGGGCCTACTATGCACTTATTCCCAATTCCCAAATCTGGGATAATTGGTAAATTCACTTAGCACTAGACACCCCCTCCTCCCTGTGAGCCTAGTTAGCACTGACACACTGACCCCAACAAACTCATGCATGTAGACACACACACACACACTCAATTACTTTTCTCATTTCCATCACAAAGGGGCAGTATGGATAGAGGCAAGGGTTGGTTGGGTGAGTGTCTCTCTCTGTCTCTCTGTCTGTCTGTCTCTCACACACACACTTCTGTCTGTGTCTGTCACCTCTAAACAGTGTTATACAGCCTGAACCAGGTGCCTGTGTGGAGGGGTGTGTAGGTGTATAGGTGCCCTATTTCATGAAGCACAAGAAACATTCCATTTCCTTCTCATTTCCTCTTTTTTATGCCTCCACTGTTTCACAGCACTGCCGTTTCAAATGGGTCGCCAAGTCGACAATGATAAATATGATTTAAAATAGAAGCAGTTTCAGGCAGACAAGTCCACAATCACCGGGGCCAATATGACACTGCAGCACCTGGGCTCCACAAAAATGTCTCTTGGTTGGGTGGATCCACTACGTAGCCACCAGGTACAGTTTGTGCCATCATATGAGGTCTGTGCTTTACAGAAACAAATTGTTTATGTCCTTTATGATAAGCTTGTTTTGTATTCTGTGCTTCATAAAAAAATACAATTGATTTGATTTCTGGTAATGAATGCTGATACATTCTTTAAATCCCTTGGGTTAGCCTGTTTACAAAAAGCCAGCACCACTCAAACAACTAAAATCTGTGCATGGATAAAGTCTTGCATGAAAATCCAAAACCACAGGATAATTGAATTAAGAGTAATACACAAACCCACAACCAGCGTAGTCAGTTGCAGTCTGTATTGGTTGTGACCTTGCACGGTCTGCAACTAGTCAGTGCATGAGCTACAATGGAGGCTGAGGTGACCTGACACGACCTGAGGCTTGGGGGAATTGAGGAAGTGCTTTTGTCCTGCCTGTGACGCAACACAGACGCAAGTCTCTTGGTGTTAGGAACACATTACATACGACAGTAAGAGGCTGCAAGCAAAAAATGGTACAAAAAAATCTCATGATAGCAAGCAAGAAAGCGAGAAAGTGAGAAAGGATGAAAGGATACTAGAAACAAGAGATTACAAAACTGTCTGTCTGTTTTGTAACAGTCAGAAAGAAAGTAAGAGAGCAAGGGCAGGAAAGAAAGCGAGAAAAAACAAGGCAAGAAGAAAGCAAACAAGAAAGAAAGAGGCCCAACTAAAGAAGACAAATATAGAGAGACACAGTGAGGAAGAGAGAGAATAATGAGTGTTGCTCTGGACCTTCATTAGGTATTGGGTTACTGTATGTGCACAAATACAAATGATGAGTCACTCTAACACACACACACACACACACACAGCACACAGGCACAAGCGCACAGCACACACACACACACACACACACACACTTAAATATAGACTCTCATTATACTCAAATTCACAGCAGGTCAGCCACTCTCTCTCTCTCTCTTTTTCCCTAGCTAGTGATTCCCTTTAAACGCTGACCAATACATGGGCCTGGGATAATTCCTCACAAAGGTTTGTTGTGACTTAAAAATATTACCTTTTCTCCACCACTGCAACATTTCCATGACCTTTCTCATGAAGCTACACAAGTTAAGAAGAGAGAGAATTGCAGCTCGCTTAAGCTTTGCCTTTCTCCAGGCCTGTGCACACGTCCATGCACATGTTCAGGCTTGCTCTTTTTAACATTTTCTCAGAATTTATGTCATCTTAAAGAGCACTAATTACAGAGTTAAACATGTGAGCAATTGTAGAGTATGCACACACACACACACACTCACACGCACGCACACACACACACACACACGCTCACTCTCCCACCCTCCCAACTCAGTCAGCAAGCGAACATAATTAGAGACTTGAGAAAACTATGAATGAGTGGAGAGGAAAGGGGGACAGGGGGCAGGGAGAGAGGGAGAGAGAGAGAAAGGAAAAAGAATAGGAGACATGAAAAGAAGTTTATGTCAAGAGTTAGGGCTCAAGAAGAAAGTTGAAACTTAGTTCCCACACATTTTCAACTTCTAGATTGTAGTTTCTTAACGGGTTTGCTTAATGGTTTACTTACTGATTGTGGCTGCTTGATATGGTGAAGATTATTCTTCACAGCAACACATATGAGACCATGAATCTACAATTACACCGTACATAGTATGTCTAGCCACATTTGTATCAGGACTGAGCAACAGTATTTTTCCATACTTTTCCAGACTCTTGATGCAAATCTAATTTCAAGACCTTGAATTTGAATTCCTAAAATTTATTTTCCAGGCCTTTAAAATCACATTGCCCCATTTACAATTGTTTTCTCGCGCTGTACAACACTATACAAACAAACTTCTCGTCTCTACCTCTATTGATTCCTCTTTCTCTCCCTCTATTTTTAGCTCTCTCTTTTGCAGATTAGGGGCCTATTTATAGACCCTTCATGCTGTCCAATGAGAGGGCTCGCTGCGGGAGAACTGCAGCGTCACACCTCCCATTTGGCACCGAGCCCAGCCCTCTCCATCTCTCCCTCCGTCCGTCCCTCCATCCCATCTTCTCCAACTCTTTCCATCACGCCTCCGTCTCTCCCTCCCACTACTCTTACTCTGATGGACGCCCCTCCCCTTTCCGTCTCTCCCTCTACTCCTACACTCTTAGTCAGTGTTTTCAGCACATCGGTGTGTCTCACACACACAATTGTGTTTCTTTCCCCAACAACATTTACTGTGTGTTGCAGTTAACATACGTTGTGCTGAAAAATAACAAATATGTGCCGTCCCCAACTAGACCCGCTGACGTGCTGAAAATTGGCACATCATTTTTAAGAGTGCAGCTAGCTTTCCACCCCGTCTGTTGCCCCTCCTCCCTCCACCCCGTTTGTCTTCTGCTCTTAGGCAGCATGCTTAACTCCCTCCATGACTCCGACTCCCTCTCAATCCTCTGTCCCTCCTCCTCTCTCTTTGCCTCCTCCCACTGCCCCTCCCTCCTCTTCTCTCTCACAACTCTGTTGCTCCTCCCCCCCCATAATATCCATAATATTTAGTTTACCGGCATCACGCTTATCCCCTTCTCTCCTCTTCCTCTCACCCTCTCTCCCCCCTCAACTATACAGGGTGGCTCCTGGCACAGGGCCCACAGTTTCAGTGGAAACTTTACACATAGGAAAGAGTCTCTCAGCAACAGTGTTTTTCAAAAAGCTGTCTACTTAAGAAAATACTCAACTCATTTAGAATCAGTCAGCAGTCAAATGAACATTGAACAATTTACACAGCAAATTACTTATTCTACAAAACTGCACAGTACCCATAACATAAACAATTTACACTATACTCCCATGATAGACAAAGAAAAGTAGAAATGTACAGACAGACAGATAGAATGAAAAAAGACATGCATTTTTCTCCCTTTTAAAAAGAGGACATTACATAATTCTCCAAACACTTCCTCTCTAAGCCGAGAGCAGCCTGGCGTTTTAACACACACACACACACACACACACACACACACACACACACACACACACACACACACACACACACACACACACACACACACACACACACACACACACACACACACACACACACACACACACACACACACACACACACACACACACACACGACATATCCAAGCAGACAGGCAGCCTGTTCGGGCTGTCTGCATCACAGTCGCTATGACAACGGCGGGAGAACAATCTGCAAAAACAGCCACTAGGGAGGGGGGTGGGGGAGAAAGAGAGACAGACAGACAGACAGACAGACAGACAGAGAGGGGGAGAGAGAGAGACAGAGAGAGAGAGAGAGAGAGAGAAAAGAGAAAAAGAGAGAGAGAGCTAATACAGAGCTCATGTGTACATGCAGCTGTACCAACTCCTCACCGTTCGCGTGGGCCCAGTGCCATTTCTATGCAGGATTCCCAACAGTGTTTCCTTTACCTGCTCTCTTCAGACAAGCAATTCTTGCAAACAAAATCTCTATACAAAATGGCTATATTATATTTTTCAGAAAACGCTGCCTTTTCCCCTTCCTTGTGACTCGTCCTTGGCTAAAGGGAAGTCACAGCTGAGCACAATTAGACAAAAAAATGAAAGGCAATCCAAATGTTGCCAGTGTTTCCAAGCTACCCTGAATTCATATTGGTCCCATCCAATTTCTGCCCTCATCCCCTACTCATCAACGCTCATGCACTATGAAGCGCTCCAAGACTGAAATCTGAGAGTGATCCTAGTAGCAGCCGATGGGAGTTTAGCTCAAGGGGTAAGAAAAAGAGAATGGACTGAACTAGTTGCTTTTGTGGAAGCAGAAGTGCTGCGGGGAGATGGAAAAGTACTCGGCACCGCTGCATAGCTTGTTAATATGATAACAACTTTTCCTCATGTTCACATATTTCCCTGAACCTTTGACCGTGTACCTACACATTGTAAACCGTGCCTAACTAAAGAATGCCATTCACAATTATGTGTTTATTATTTAGAGAATTGCAGCTTGCATTTCTTTAGATGTTTTTGATATATTTACGAGCAACCCGGGTGACCTTTTGTGCACTTTCATCCGGCCGGTGGGCCTGGATGTGCAGGTGCTCATATCTTCTTGATAACATTGACCAGTTAGCCTTGAATGAATAATAGTCTTCTGTCTCTAGAAATGAAGGAGCCTTTCTCAAAGTGCCCGAACCTCAATTATTATTGGCTTACTTGTTGATCTCATAACCTTTAACCAATAGTAGTCAACTGCAATTCTCCTGTTTCTAAACACTTTTTACAACTTCCACTCACAGACTTTTTTACATCGGTAGAGATTCCCAACTTTACTCCACTCTTAAGATTACACAATTTTATTTGGATGAATAAACCTCATATAAAGTGTAAAATGCCAACCTGCCAGGACCAATCCACACAAAATTCTTCATCACCGTTACATTTGTAATGCCTTTGTGAACACGTGTAATATCAGATAATGTGTGATCCCTTGTCTTCATGTGATGCCCCGTCTTTGCCCTGTCACCTAGTATGCACACTATTCCAATGCTACGCCAAGCATTTACTCGGACCCATCGTTCAGTCTGAACTGCCCTCGTCAGGCAAGATTTGAACAGTCTTGTAGTCTGATCTAGGCTTGAGGACCATTCCCAGAGCCCTATCCCAGCACAAGTTTAGACAATTAAAGCCAGGGAGAGAAGGGCTCATGTTTCACCTCTCCGTCTGTGTCTGTCTGTGCCTTGAAAGCAGCTTACACTCGCACAGAACATCCTGTTTCGTTTTTTTTTTTCCACACTCGCAGTAACCGGTTTGCCTACCAAACACGTGTAATGAACTGGAAAAGTAATGGTGTGGAAAATATTCTATTAACGTTCCAAAATATTTAGCCTATGTGTATAACGAAGATCAGGACTTTTCCATCTCTCCGGGGATCTCCGTTGCATAACAGTCAGGATCCCCGAGGAGCTCTCTTTGTTACGTTCTGTGCGGCAGTCATTAAGTATCCATTAAAAAACTCAACGGCTGCTTAACCGTCAACAAACCCAAAACAAAAATGCGATCCCAGACTTGTCATTCTCCAAAACAGAAAATAAAAATCACAATTACACAGTTTGAAAAGAGCATAATCACGGCTTTTCCCGGTGTTGAGTGGATGTGCCATTTACAAGTCACAATTTCAACGTTTCTTACAACTTCTGACAGAAGAAAAGATTTTTAGGGCATTATCACTAAAGAGTTTGCAGCTGAGCTTTAAGCTGCTAACTCCTCAAAACTTGCTTAACAAAAAAAATCACACCATGTCTGACCCAAATCTGCCCGATATCTTCAGGGAAAAGTCGCTTTTTTGCTATTTTCGCTACTCTGCACTCATCTTCTGAGTTACAATGCGGTTACACTGAAGTGAAGTGACAGCGGAGAGCCAGGTAAACATCTGCTGATCTTCTCTCCTCAGTAGAGTCCACACTGTTTGCTAGAGACTAGAAGAGAGAGAGAGAAAAACAGGAGAATAGAGAGCGGGGGCTGAGAAGGATAGTAGGCTATGCATAGGTTGACAGGCAAAAAGACTGAGCTGAGAGGGAGGAATGAAAGAGGGCGAGACAGAGACGTAAAGAGAAAGCCAGGAGGAGGGGACGTATGAGTGTCGAGCAGGGAGAACAAGAAGTAGTTTAGAGTCAGAGCAGCAGAGAGCATAGGAGATAAACAGACAGAGAGAGAGAGAGACAGAGACAGAGAGAGAGAGAGAGACAGAGACAGAGAGAGAGAGGAGGACAGGCACAGAGACACAGAAATGGAGACAGAAAGGACGGCACAGAAAGTGAGTATGGCTTTGGAAACAGCAACTGGTGTGTTTCCAAGTTTGTGATTGTTATCGGCACTATTTCGGGAGCCATTCAGGAAGTGATCTACTGACGGGCCACTGACGGCATCATCAGCACAACCCACTGAGACTCAACACAAACCAAACAGAGCTGAACTGAATAACACTGCGAGACGGTGGCCGTAGAAAAAGAGAAGAATTGAGCAGGCAGAGAAAGTGAAAGAAATAGAAATAAGGTGGCATCTAAGTGAATGCTACAGCTGCAAGTATGGACAGTCCTCTGCTGTCTGTAGCCTAGCATAGCCTATCTCATTTGACGCATTTTTTCTGTCATTTGTCAAGCAGTGCAGCACTTGTTGCTTATTACGAGGCATACTAACAAAGAGCATATGATCTCGGAAGCAAATGCCTACTGGCTACATTTCTTAAGAGTCAATATCCAATTGCATTTGCTTTGTCTCACGTCCCACTGCCTGTCTCTCATTTCAGACGTTTTGGCCACACCTGGGGCCACATGTATAACCACTGCATGCTCACAAAAGGTGCTGTGTGTACAGCACCTTCCACACAGGACCCGGAATTTGTAAAAAAAAATCAACGGGCGGTGAGGATTTGTGTACTGGTACACATCATGCGTACACAATCTTTTGAGTCCGATTAGTGAGATACTGCGAGTGGGTATAAAAAAAGGAAGGAAGTGTGAATTTGGGTGACTATTTAGAGCTTTTTTTTCTTCCACTGCTTTGTGTTAGGATGTAGCTTAAAAAACGTTCACTATGATTACATAAATGATGAGTGAGTGGTTAACAACCTTCTTTGAACAAGCCTCAATTTCGTTCCATCTTGAGTAAATAGGTTTGTCACCAAATCGCACATTATTAGGTAGTAAGAATAAGCCCACACCTTCACGTGTGACCAATGAATAGATTGTTAAAACGTCACTATATGAAGGCTGTAGCAGTGTGGAATGGCTGTGGTGCACTCGAGAAAAGCACTAACGAGTCTGTTTTATTGCAAGTCCAATTATATAGCCTAATTCCTTACAACAAGATCCAAACTGGGCCACGCGCCAGCGTACCAAGTTCTGGGCAGGTGGGTCTGTGTGTCCTAAGTGGTCAGGCACAAAGCCACTGACGGCACCCAGGATACAAGCCACAGAAAGAGCGCTGGGGTCCCGTCTCCTCCTCCAGCGACCCGCACATTTGCCGTGTGCAGTAATGCGCTTCTCGTCACGCTACTTCCTCTTAACCTGGTCCAGGGCTCTGATCCAACAACTTTTACTGCTGCCGTTACCTTTTGCCATTCAATTTATTTGATCTTGTTTTTAACGCCTGAGCTAAGTCCCCCAAATAATAGACTTTCAATTTCTCCAACCATTACTTCAGCTTCACAGTTTCGCCATTTCTTCGCAAAAATAAAAGCAATGGACATTTATATGCAAACCAGACTTGGGGGTGGGGGGGGTGTTGGAATCCATTTATAGTAAATTGTGGGCATGGCACAAATTCAGAATGATTGAGATTCATCAGGGAAAACCACACAGACATAAAGCTGATGAAAAGACTGTGTACATGTTTCCTATTTGGTGTGTCCACAGATCTTTACACTTACTGTATACACAAAATTGTATGGTCTATGGCCTTATCCTCAACTACTCTGCCATGTTGGTTTAAGATCAGCATGTCCCCCATGAACCCTGCAGGGGTTAGATGAACTCATGTGACCGTTCCTTCATAGGACCACGATGCATTGCACTTTCCATGTTAGATTCTTGCTCGTACACAGGAAAATCCACCTTCTGATCCCGGCTCCCTCTCCTCCAGAAGGCTGAAGGTAGACTGTGTGTGATGGGAATCATTTTGGGCTGAGTCTTGCCTCAACAGCATAGGCTTAAAGGGCGCAGTGTTTCCGAAACACTGATCTAATGATTCATCTCTTTCTTTCCTTTTCTATCCTCAGTCTGTTTTTCTCCTTATCCTATCATGTGTTCACACCACAAGCAACTCAAGAAACCAGTCACCATAAGTCTACATTTTCTATAAACCGAAACAAGCTTGTTGACATCGACAACATTCATCTTTGCGCCCCCTTTCTCAACCACAAGTTGGCTGCAGGTGTACTTTCTGACATCAACTGTCAGCAGATATATATATATAAAGTTCATCATCCATCAGCTTCCCTACCAGCCAGCATTCCCAAACCTAATAAATTCCAGTTTTGTTAAAACAAAACTGCTGTACTCGCTCGAATCTACTAGTAGAGATAGTCACCACAAAATGATAGATGAACAATTGCAATGACAAAGATTCAGCTGGGGTGGGTAAGTGTCCAGCAATACAACGTGAGGGGGCGGGTCAAGGGTTCGTGGTGTGAATGTGCAGGATTAACAGTGTTATTGGACAGTTTTCACAAGACTTAACGTCCAATGGAGCATTTTGGATTTTATTGAGAAAGAGAGGTTAATTAGGAAGCTGCATTTTTACATTTAACCCAAAAAAAAAACCACTGAAACAGCTTTAAGCTTTAAATCAACATGGAAATTTCAGCCGGTGATCCAGAAGAACACCAATCCCAATCCAGAGTGTGCAAAGTTATTCTCATCACAAACAGGCGAAGTGAATAATGTTTGCTGAGGCATATGTCTTTATTACCCCAACATGGACAATATAGCTGCTAATTAATTGGGCAGAGACGAAAAATCTGGCATTATGTCTATGCGCTTCTTTTCAGCCGATATAGCAATGATAATATTGCACCTTGTTATCGCCATCAAAAGAATGTCGTCAATAGGTACAAGCCTGGTCTGAACAGTTACTTTCCCCTCTGTCGTCTCTCACACTGTCCCAGTCTGCCCCTCTCTGTCCTCCCTCCATCTTTTCCTCCATGTTGCCCTCTGCAGTATTATCAGATAATGTGTTTTTTTCTGCACTGCAGCCACTGTGGCACAATTACTGTGCCTGCTGCACTAATGGCTATTGATGCAGCTGAGGGCCCCACACACACACACAAACATTCATAAAAAATTCATGACACTGGCTCAATAGGAAGGTGCGGGGGGTCTGACCAGCCCTAGAAAGAACAACAAATGTCATCTAACAAAGAGGGAAAGAGGCAGATGATACAGGCCATGACAGCACGCAATACACACACACACACACACACACACAGATGCGGCTGTACAAATGCACTCAGTAGTATAGGGTGTCACCGGGTGATGCTAAAACAGACACGTCAACTGCTACTGAGCGGATATTTGTATGTGAGTCTGTCTGTGTGTATCTGTGAGTATAGCTGTCTATGTACATGTGCCTGTACATACGTCTGTGTGTGTTGCAGGAGCCTGTGCGGTAGGTAATTCCCTCTTAGAGAGGGATTTCTCCCTGCCACTGACCTGCGCTGAGAGAGCTTTAGAGCGCTAAGCCTGCTGGATGAGACTTACTGAACCAGGGATCACCTGGGACAGGGAGGGAGAGATGGAGGGAGGGATGGAGAGAGGGAGAAAAAGAAAGAAGAGCAGGGCTGGGTCCAGATGGAGGAAAGTAGCAAAGGGAAAATTCCAACTGGGAAGAATGAAAGGTTGAATGGAGGTAGGAAAGGAGGAGTAAGGAGAGAGCAGATAGGAAAACAAGAAAAGGATTCCCGCTGGGATGTAGCTACGGCTGCTGAGCAAAGGATAGAAGGGGAAGTAAAGGGGAAAAGGGGAATGAAAGAGGAGGGACACCGCCTGGGATGTGTGAGGGCAAGTTTTTTTTTTAGGATTTAAGGTTTATTGGATACACAAACCCCATCCATTTCTCATGGGAGACTCCTGGTTCACCCTGATTGACCCTGACTTCAGATAGACCAAGCGGTAACAGGATGGCCACTAGTTACTTTTCCAGCATCAACAGGAATATGTATGCAAGGTGAAAACTAGCAATCAAAGAGGAGGAGATATTTCAACAGTGGTCCCACTGCTGAACCCAGTGCTCTTAAGCTACTGCAAGCTTAAACGTAGCTGCTCCAGGAGCACGTCACTCTGATGAAATGTAGAGGGCCCTGTGAGCTTTGTCAAAAAGGATCTGGCAAGATAGGCTTCATTTTCTCAAAGACCATTAGTATGTATTCCCCTTTAAACAACTATGTAATCATCACTATAAATTAACAGTACAGAAAGACATACATTTTGCATTATTTAATTATCAAGGATGTCGAGAAAGGGAGGTGGATGTGTTGGATTCTTTGATGCGAGTCTTGTATAGTACAGCCGACAGAGGCCGGGGAGAGGATGAGGAGGATAAAACAAAGAAAAGGAGAGCACAATTAACAGGAGATGATCTGAGAAAGCCATCACTGTGTTGGAGCATGTATTGGACAAAAGGCATAAACACCCCGGACAGGTCACCAGTCCATCACAGCGCCAACTCAGATTGACAAACACACTCACATTGACACCTGTGGGCAATTTAGAGTCTCCAATTCACCTGACTTGCGTGCCTTTGCAGTGTGGGAGGAAACTATCTACACGAGTGGGAGTTGTTGTTAAACGTGATTTCTCTTCAGTTCATTCACACTGCAGGAGCCTGACCAGACTCCAGGCCAGAGCCAGCAGTCTTAAGCCTGTTCACACTAGAGGTAATCTGCTCTGACTGTTGGGCTGGAGAAATTGAAATTGATCATCCACTAGGGCTGGTGTACAAAACCGTTATCTTCCTGCCTTGCACCACATGCACACAGCTAGTTGACCATACAGCGGGGAAAACACGGAGGAAAGGTTTGCCTAAGTTTAAATGCTACCACTTTGTGTAGAGTCAGCATAAAAGGAAGCCAATCAGGAACCCGTGTGATACAGAGCCAGTGTTTTGCTTTGATTTGCTGACGTCGGAGTGTGTACGGTGGTCAACAGGGACAAAGTTTGGCAGTTGGCAGATGTTCATTTCAGACCCTGATTGTAACCTACCATTAGCTGAACTTTAACATTGTTCCCATGACGAATTATAGCAGATGTGAGGCCATCAAAAAGAAAAAGACGGCGCCTGATCAGACAGCACCCGATTCTACACACAGAAATAGCATTGAAATAGTAGCGTGATTACACGATGACATAGAGCTCATGATATCCAGTCATTACTGTTGGGGCAGAAAGTACTGCTATCACTGATAACCCAACTCACACCCACATAACCACAAGCACACATAGGCTAGATTTGTAGAAACGCAAAACACGTATACGCACGCACACACGCAATCAAGTGTAGTTGTGGAGGAACCCAGTGGGCCCAGGCGTCTGATAACAACCTCATCCATATTTAACTGTTTCACTGTGTGTGTGTGCCCTCCCTTTTCATTGAGAGGAGTGAGAGCATAGATGTTTTCCCACCATTCTAGCATCAATAATGTAAAGAGAGAGCTGCCATTCAAATGCTCCTCTAATGCTCTACTGCTACCTATATGGCCCCAAAGAGCAAGCTAGTAGGCTTCTAATAACCCCAATCCCAATTTAGCCCAAACAAAAGGACAGCACCACCAAAGCAAGCCAGGCAGCCAAGATGATAGCAGTGGGGTTATTTGTCCTTCTGATATGGAGCCGTATAAGGACCGGCAGCTATGTAACAGGTTTTAATAAGCATAAAAAACAGTGAAATAGTAGGCTTGTGCCCAAAACGTCACTGTTTGAATCCCCAGACATCTAGGACATTCTGGACAGAGAAAGTGAATCAGGAAGAAATCATGAGACTCTTCCTTCTTCTGAACAACTACAAATCGCGGTGAGTGTCGCAGTTAACCCCAAACTGCTCAGGCTGTGGTAGTACTGGGCAGCTCCCAGGTGTGAATATGTGTACATGTATAATGCACACAGTTTAAAAACACCGACCTTGATTGTTAGAGCCGACCAATAATGGATACAGGCCCACTTAAAACCCCCAGACACTTAAAACCCCCAGACTGGGGGTTTCCACAATAAGGAGGTTAGCCGGCTAGCACAACACTAAGTTGTCAATAGGTCAGTCGGCTAAAGAAACAACTGCAAAGCTAGTTGAGTGAATATTTGATGATTCAAGCACTACGAGGCCCACTGCCGTGCCCTACTTTACCATCCCAGACAATTTAAATGCTTGGTCCAACCTTCTAGATTAAGATTATAAACGTGTGTGTGTGAGACAAATTTCATTATTTATTCCTGATGTTATTCTAAAGCTTTATACCGAATACAATATATGCCGAATTGTACTTCATGCGAATAAAGCTTACTGATTTGAAGTGGAATTTGAATTGCCCACACAGCGACGGAGGGAAAACTGCTCTCCGCATTCAAGGCTCTGTGCCGAACATGTGTGTGTTCCTGTAGAACATGTGAACAAGCGTGGGTGGAAGGGAATGTGGTCATAGCCGCCCCAAATCAAAAACATCCAGTGTGTGTGTGTTGTGGGTGAGTGCATGTAGGGGATGGGGGGAAAGGCGGGGGGGGGGGGGGGGGGGCAATAAGCAGAGGGAGAAATAGATGTGTGACAAAATTGAGAATAGATACGAGAGCAGTAAAGATGAAGGTGAGAGAGACAGTGAAAGAGAGACAGACTGAAATCAGCGTGTGGCGAGTGGAGAACAACAGGCCTGTGTGATATCACGACTGTAAGTCTACGTCAATCTCTGTGTGAGTGAGCGTGAGTGAATGTGAGTGAGCTGCATGCCAGCTCACTGGTTTAAATATAGTGCGTGGGCAACAGTCCCAGTTGACATTAACAATGCCATACCCACCAACACCATCTACACTACATTAGCACTGTACTAATGCTGAAACCAGAGAAGTGGTGAACAGGGAAGAGAGGAAGGGAGGGAAAGCGGGGAGGGAGGAGAGGAAGGGAGGGAATAGGGAAGGGAGGGAGGAGAGGAAGGGAGGGGAAAGGGAAGGCCTCGGATTCATGAAAACTCAGCCACCCACACTCCGGCCCCTGTTTGCCAAGAACCGAGCAGGACAACAGTGAGTGTGTAAGAGTGTGTAAGAGTGTGTGTGTGTGTGTGTGTGTGTGTGTGTGTGTGTGTGAGAGAGAGAGAGAGACATTCCTTGGAAAGGTAGATGCCAAAGAATGAGAAGAACCAAAGACAGACTGTGCCCTGAGCTACTGTGTTTTGGTAGAACTAACAAGCCTTTAACTGTGTATCTCAGTCTCTCAGTCTCTCAGCTGCTAACTTGTTACCGACTAGATAATGCGGTCAAACTGGAAGTTTTGTGAAAAGCACAATTCACAATTAAGCTTTTAAGCAGCATGTTGGCCTGATGGTTAGGGACACCTTCTGGTAACTGAAAGGTCACCGGTTTGAGCCCCGTAACAGCCTATGCGTTTCCATCATAACCTAACAAAGTGTCCTTGAGCAGGACACTGAACATCTGCCTGCTCGCCCATAAGTTACTCTGGTGAAGAACATAAGCAAAATGCCAGAAATGTGAATAAAAATGTGACGCGGTATGCTGGTCCTGTCATACTTGAACCCAGCGTTAGTGTCGTGCTATACCTATATACTGCTATACGAGACCGGTGGCAGGGTGTTGAAAACTAGAGAGAACATCCCTTTACCAGAAAGTCACAAGTCTGCATGATCCCTGTCAACGTGAACTTCAGCGAGACACCCCACTTTCTGACCTGGTGAATTTGTACATATACCCATGTCTTGGGGAGATGTATGCAAAGAAACAAATTCCTACAACTGAGCTATACGGGACAACACTGGGAACACCACAACCTGGGTCTCCCGATCATCCCCGTTCAGCAAGACCATCAATTATGTGACCCCTGGATACTGTTTTTGTTGCTTCAAGCGCCCTAATGCTCTTCCCCAGATGCTGAGAACATTACGGTCAAAGAAATGGTGGGAAAAGACAGAACGAAATCCCAGTATCTCCTTCTCCTTTCTCACTAATAGTTAGCCTACAAACACACACACTTTCCATAATTATAGGCTTGCCCCAGCCTTGACGTGGGTGTGTCTGAGAACCATCATGCCGAGGCTCAGGGAACTGGGGTGCGTCTGACAAAGTGAAATATATAAGAATATTGCAGTGAGGCAAGAATTGTGAAAAAGAGCATGCTTACTTGGTCAACCACTCCTGGATAAATAAAGTTAATAAATCTAAGCAGAAGTCTAAATGGCAAGCCTGTTGACTAAAAGTAATTTGCTGCACTTCTGAGGCAGATAACAATATGTCAAACTATCAGGCTACACTGGGATACAAAGTAAACATGGACCAAACAAACACAAAAACGTGGACCATGGAATTGAAAATGTAGTGACAGTTGATTGTACAGTGATCTGTTTATTTATTTATTTACATGTTTCGGCATTTTGCTGACGCCCCTATCCAGACTGTTTGCGATAAGTAAACCAGTAGAATAAGATTAAATTCCTAGAGATTACAAGTGACCAATAGCAAGGAATACAAAAGGTCAAAGCCAGTGTCCTTCATTTGTATTTTTATTTGTTTTAACCTTATTTCTGATATAATGGCAATACCACGATCCCTTTGTATACAACCAGATCATGAGATGAGCATGTTTGCTCCTGTCCGTGTGCTTAGGTACTCGTGAAGTTGTGGTCAGACTTACTGTGAAGCTGGACAACACACATTTTCAACTCAGTACATTTCGAAGAACATTTCATTGCCATACCCCTACAAATCATGGCCCTCAGGTGCTTGTGCATGCATGTGGTGTGTGTAGTTACATCGACAGTATAGTTGGCTTTCCTAGAATGCCTGCTTTTGCAGTGACTACATACAGCCATCTAGCTGCAGCTCTGTTCTTCTGAGAAAAGAGGGAGCGAGAAGGGGAGACTTTTCTCTCTCATCTCCTTAAGAATTCATGCTTCAACAATACCTAGCACTTATGAGGTAGCCTCAAAAAGGGTATTGACACCCAGCCACGGGAATTTCAGCATTTGAATGCAGCATTTGCATATGAGGCATCACCATCCGTGATTTTGAGAGGAGCAGAGAGGGACAGAGGAGAGGTGTCGCTGTGTCTTTAAGCAGTAATCCCTCCATTCTCGGAGCATTTGTTGCCGACCATCTAATGGGCGGTTCGGTTTAATGTCCACAAGGACCGCTGCGAGGTCGTGCACTATTAAAATCAGCGCCGCTCTCTAAAGCTGTAGCAGATCGGGCCTACACGGCTCTTAAATAATGACTGGGCTTGGCTGAGATATTACAGGGCGCCAAAGACATTCCGATTTAGCATTTCAAAGGGGCGAATTGGCCTCATTGCCGCAACAAAGGGGATAACAACGTCGACATTCCTGGCATGTCGTCATTGGTCTTTTCTAAAGGAAACCAGGGCTTGTCCACAGGAGGTGGTGTGACCAGGGGAGACTACACATGTTGCCGGTGTGTCTCCGTCTCCCTCTCGCATGCTATGGCAGCCCAACACCGGAGTATCACACTCTACCATCAGCCATCTGCCGATATGTAGACCTATAGACTCTCAGCAAAACACGTCTCGGAGCCGATATCAATACGAGACAGTCACAATAAATCTAACATCCCTCCCTATCTCACACCCCCCCCCCCCCCCCTTTCTCAAACGAATAATCACTGTAATATTCCTATAGGGACGTAAAGTCAATAGTGAGTTTAAAGTGACCGTAGCTGACTGTATGGCATTTCACCTCCTATGGCATCACTGTAATAGTCCTATAATTTTGCTGCGATATCTGCATAGTAGCCCTCTACATTTTATAAAAGAATTACTGTAGTTATTTTCGGGTCAAGCCCTGAACCATATGAACCGAGTCTCCAAAAGTTCCTGGTCATAAAAGGATATTGCCTACTCTGGCAGCCAAGGCAGATTTGAAGTTAGCAGGGTGATTACTCTGAGCAAAGAGGTGTTTGTAAAAGTAGATGTTTGCAACGTTGGGACGACTGGCTGTTGATTTTGGTACAATGTTACAGAGCAGCCTGGTGCGTAAACTGCTGCTGGAAACAGTGTCGCGAGGAAACAGTGTCGCAATGGCAATGTTGCCTGCAGAACAATTTGCACCAAAAACAAAGAACAGCGAAGGAGAAGTTGTTTGCATGCAAAAAGCCGTCCGCCAGAAGTTAGTTAGAAGTTGTTAAGTTGGAAAATATTGTCAACAATCAGTCGTGTTTTCAAAACTTTCTTTTGGACACAAAGTAGTGTAGAGCATGTCTTAAAAAAAAGATCAATTATCAGCTTTCGCGTTTCGTCATTTCCGAAATTTCAAGCATTCAAGCCCTCGCAGGCAGTTTTCTTCAAGGTGGGGGAAGTTTGTGGCTTTCTTTGTAAACACAGGCGCTAGTTGGCACCCTGCTTAGAAAAAAGTTAAGTGTGTTTCAACAGCAATTGCCAGCGCTCAGTGAATATGTTTTCAGCAACTTTTCACAGAGGGGGGGGGGGGGGGGACGAGTAGTCTAGTTTGTAGTTAGTGGCCCAACACTTTGGGTCGGAGAGATAGAGAAGGGGGGGCGTACAAGAAATGGAGAGCCTAGACTGGGCTGAGGGCTGTCTTGGCCGTGACTGAGAGCTTGTCCTTACCGCTATGAGCGTGTTATTCCTCTGCTCGGTGGAGGAGGCTGAGTCCGGGTCCTGCTGCTTGCTCTGCTGCTTGCTGCTGGCGGACTTCTTGGCCCTCTGCTCCAGACTCCGCTGGTACAGGTTGACCGTCTCCCTCCGCTCTATCTCCAGCTGCTCGGCGTGGGCTTGCTGGTACCTGTTCTCGCAGTTGACATGGTGTCTCCGGCAGCCCTCTATCCGCTGCCTCAGCCTCTCCACCACGGTGCTGTGTTTAGGTATGCCCACGGTCCCGGGAACCACGCTCCCGGCCGGGTTCATACCGCTGTTGTTCATGCAGATACTGCCGTTTGGTCCGGCAGCGGGGGAGGCGAAGTCCCCCATCATTGAGCCGAGTGGCTGCTATTTTGGAAGAACTTTTCCCCCCGTCGGGCTCGCCTCCTCCTCCTCCTCCACCTAGTGTCCTCTCCCTCTCTGTCCTCCCTGGAAAAGTGTTCCAGCCAGGCAGTGGCCGAGGGTATGGCCGACAACAACCTAAAACTGAGCAACAACCGGGGTTTTTAAAGAGCTGTAAGCGAAAGAGTCATATGGTACGGGTAGCTAGTGACCTTTTCTTCGTCGCTCCTCGGAAGATCTACCATTCAGTATTGTTTCCAAACACACCACTCCTGAAAACACGATAACACCCAACCTGAGTGTAGTGAGACCTAAGCAAGCGGGTAAATTCAACAATAAACCCACTGCCACGCTACCAACAACTCCGCAGAAAACATGAAGGTAAACGTTAGCAGTCAACGGTCATATACACACAAACAGTCCTAGGAAGCAGCGGCAGCAGCCCACTCGCAGTTTTATCGTGTTGTCATTTGAGAAAAAGTTTTGCTGCCTGAACCGAACGGGCTCCGGAGTTTCCCAGTGAACTTGCATCTCATATGGTTTTGGTTTGAAAGAAATCCCGGGGAAGATGTTGTTAAGTTGGAGAGAGCACAAGCACTCTCGGTAGTCCGCTAGCTAGCTAGCTAGATAAGTAGGTATACGGTGCAGGACGCGTTTCGGGAAGCCGTGGAGGAAGTCTCTAGTCACTGGCTGCCGCCTGCCACCATCACAATAATCAGGTCCGCTTCTCCACCATGCCAGCGGAGTGATATCAGGACAGGAGTTGAGTAGAAACCAGCTAGAGGCTGTGAGGAGCCCGGCGACGGAGACCCGGAAAACTCGGAGTGGATCTCGTACTCCTCCGACCTGGATCATCAGCGGCCAGGGGAGGCTAGTGTAGCTTCATCACAGTTAAAACTTCCTGTGTTCACTGTCAGGAAAAGGTACACCGTTGTACGCTTGGTGACTGGGGTTGTATCTTTTTGTCAGTAAAAAGGTACAATGTCAGAAAAAAGTGGAAGGTACAACAATCTACTTTTTTGTCATTGGAACAGTCGTTTTTGACAATAAAGGGTACACACATGTTTTTTTTTAACATTTCAATAATAGTTTGAAATAGAATTGTACAGTACAGCCCATTTCCATAACATGTACAATTGTGAAACAAATAAGCTAATGACTGCATATAAGATAACGTAATGTTATCATATATAGGTCTTATTATATAGATAGCGGAATCTGGCAAAACAAGGTACACCATTGTACTTTTTGTCACTGGTAAAGAAACCCCCACTAGCAAAAAGGTGTAAGGGTGTACCCATTTTTCTGACAGTGAAGCCAAAACCTCAGGAGTGAGTTTTACTGAGTATAAAGTCATTTTGGTTATTAGTTCCTCATTATTAGCGTGTGTCCACTACAGGTCCAAGCAAGGCTGGGTTACACATTTTACATTTTCGGACATGTAGTTGATGCTTCTTATCCAGAATGACTTACAAAGAGTGCAACAGTAGAATAAGATTCAATTCTAGATCAACACAATCATAAGAAACCAACAGTAACAAGGAGTGCAGAACCACAGTCCCCAAACATAAAATGGTCATGTAAGGTATAAGTGCCAGGAAAATAAATAAGAGGAAATAAGAGATAAGAAGTGAGGCAAATAAGAGCATATTAGAGCAAGTAGAGAAGGAAGATATGGGAGAGGGGATATGAGGGGGAAGTGAGGTATTTCTTTTCGCAAAACCATCATGTTTTTGAGTCTTTTCACATCTTCCTGATGATTTGCTTATTTGGATAATAGTTTCAAATAAACAAATAGTCCTCCCTATGTTATCAAAAATGATTTGTGGTGCAGTGAACATGTGGCTAATGATTCCTCATGAGATAAAGTAATATTGTGATACATGGGCACATCTACATGAATCACATGGAAGTGGTCTTGTAGGATACGTGTCTTTTGTGTTATATAGTCAGTGGAATGTGGTGATCATCTCTCTTCCCAATTACTGAGTCAACACACACCCCACTGTGAATCACGTTCTCACAATCGCATGCAGTTTATTTCAATGCTATGTCTCTCTCTCTCTCTCTCCTTCTCTCCCTGTCTCTCTTTCTGTCTCTCCTATTTTTTATTTTTATCTGCCATGTCATGTGGGAGTTCTGAGTTCCATCCCCGACTGTTCCAGCCATATGTGCTCCCTTGTCTCTAACTATCCTACATACACACAGATACTCACACAGTCATTCACCCCCACACGTAAGACAGACAGAGATGCAGGAACACACACAGTCTCCATTGCAATTAAAACATGGTCTGCTGGTTCACTGACAAGGACTGTATAACTATTTTGCTTCTATACACTTAGTTAAAGTGTTAAAATAGCTACATATTAGACAATCCAGCTGATCTACAGATATGTTTGCATTGAAAGGCACCTCCTCTCATGACTCTCATCCTCTTTCTTGACCACTCCTTGTAATAGTGTTTCTAAGCCAGAAATTCTTCATCTCAAGATTCTTGAGTGAAGAATCTCCCATTGTGACATCACAGGGAAACAATGCAACACTATTGTTATTCTACAAGCTACATGGACAACATTTTGAGGGAGTGGGTATATGAAATAGTAACTGTTGTGCAAAAGGAATGGAGACTTTACCAGGACAAATGGTGGTAAAATAATGATCTGTGTCATTTCAGCTAAATCAATTATTTATTTAATTATTTATTCATACAAATAAAGGTCGATTTTGCTAGTCTCTATTGCCAGTTAATATACCACAGAAGTGATTCAATCTGTACCCAGTTCATGTGAGCTTTTACATTTGTTGTTCTAAACATCCCGTGTTGAGTAAATCTTTCCCAGGAAACATCTTCTGGTGCACAGGAAGTGATGCGTTTTACCTCATTTTACCAGCTAAAAAGGATTTGGGGAAACTACAAATAGCCCAAAATAAGGCAGCACGTCTTGCCCTTAGGTGCAAAAGCAGGTCCAACATTTTAAATATGCATCAGAACCTATCATGGCTAATGGTGGAACACAGATTGGCAGCTAGTCTCATGCTATTCTTTAGGAATATTTGTTTAAAGAAAAAACCCAACTGCTTACATAAACTTATAAATTACACTAGTAACAGACATAGCTATAACACCAGGCATGTAGTGATGGGTCGATTCACGGTACCCAGGCCTAGATCAAATGCAATGAGGAGAACAGTGATGTACAGAGCAATGTCATTTTGGAACTCTTTACCTTTAGAGATTACAGAAATTAAAGGTAAAATGCACTTTAAAAAAAAGACTAAAAATGCATCTTACAAACCTTGATGAATAACTGAAAAGTATTTTGTTGTAAATACATTCTGTTAATCAAATCAAATATATCCAAAATACAGAGCTATTCAGGAATCTCTCTCTCTCTTTCCCCTTTGGGAGTCTTTCATCATATGATATATCATATCGTTTTTCTCTCCCATAGGGTCCTATATTGCTCCATTGACTTTTTACCGCACGAAAGTCAGCGAGCCCGATAACGAAACCAAAATGACTCTTCACTTTGCGAGCACGCTGCTTATTGCGCAGATGCAAAGTGCCAAAGAAGAGTTTGAGGCATCTGTCAGCCATCTTGGATTTCATTACAATGGAAATGTTGGAGTATACCTGTTTTTAACAAAGTATAAAAGTTTATTTGTGCATAGGAGATGGAGCGCCACCCGCCGCCTTGCACGTAGACAAGTGACGGATTATCGACATCTGTTTAGGTAAGTGAAATTCGACGAATTGGTTTTGTTATTGTGCTCACTGACTTTCGTGCGGTAAAAAGTCAATGGAGCAATACAGGACCCTATGGGCGATGTAAACAGCCATATGATGAAAGACTCCCAAAGGGTCCTGTATCAGGGCTACTCCGGGGGTAGCGAGTCTGCTACACTGATATTATTTGCTCCGTTAATGTTCATAGTCTACAAACCTGAAAAAGTAAAAGTAATACAAACCTACTAGTCAGGTATAGTTTCTTGTAACTAGCAAACTAGCTAGTTCTACTCAAGGCTATTTACATTTAGTTAAATAAATCCACTATAGGGAACACAATGGAGCAGTTACAGTGCCAGTCAGAGTGACACGTTCTGTATCCAATCAGTGCAGAGCATAGTGATCAGTATCCATGCACCAATCAGATAGCTCTCTGTTCTAGCCCCCGCCTCCCCTTTGAAAAAATTGACGTTCGCAAACGTTCGCGTAACTGAAAAGAGAGTTTTGTGAATACAAATCAGATTTTCTTGCTCAAAAATAGTTTTGGCAGGGAAATACTAAACAAAACTATTCCTTTAAAATATAAATATATTGTATAATATATATAAGTTTATTTCCACTGTAACATGACAATAGCATGGAAACAACAATCATGGCAGCAGCAAATTATTACTTAACTGTTTTTGACTGTTTCATCATCCCCCATATGCCAGACCTGAAGCCATGAGGATTTTCATGCAACGCTATGGATTTCTCTTTGTTTGGCAGTGTGAAGAGAGCCTTGAACGGGCTCCCTTTGTTGCTCAGTTGTTGTTTTTCTGGCTTGAGCAAGGAGACCTCTCCACTGGCCCTGTGTCCTAGTATTGCAAATAATTCTTGGTGTTTATTTTAACCTGCGTGGACTACCAGATGGGTGGGTTTTGCCACATTGGACAATACATTGGACATTGAACAAGTGCCAGGACGTTTGCACTAGTGGTGGAGGGTCGACCCCAAAATAGTTGATTCCTCAGCTCCAACAAGCTTGAGAGTTGGGGTCAGCTCCCAGCAAATGACTCTGGGAGTCAAAACGGAACACAGTTGACTTTTGGTATCTGACAATTGTGCTTTTTTGACCAGTGATTTTTCTGTGTGTGTACATAAAATAACTAACTGGTCAAGATCATGTCATGGTCTTTTTGTTTTCCGTGGCACATCCATAAAGCAGAGGTAGGCGCATGCAGTCAGGGATACCAAGCTGAGCATGGAGCATTAGAATCATATGGAGGAGATCTAGCATGAAAAGAACAATTCATCCATTTAAAGCTGCAGTATGCAACTTTTCACCTTGTGGCAGGAAGTGTATTGTTAGTCTCCCCCTTCTTCCCCTCAGTTGGTCAAGTTCATGCCCCAATATGAATGGGGCATGTCCGCTGCACGTTTCGCTTTGCAGTACGTTCGTATGCCCAAAAACATCACTGAAAAGCAAATTACAGGCAATCGGGGGGATTTAGGCGTGTACACAGATCACAGGCAGACTGATGATGTATGATTGTTATTGCTCCTCCAACATTATTCAGATTTCTTCATTTGTATGAATGAGCTTTAGGCTAATCCCTCACAATAGTTACCATGGCTTAGTCTTTTGGGTGACAGCTATACACAGTGCTCTCAAATGTAGCTTCCTATGATTTAATATAGGAGTCGATTCTAGAGACTCCCACAATTACAATCTGAGTTGAAATTTGGGAGTCTGCACCGCTGCTTTGGACAATCACAGGAAAGTATTTTAATGTCAATTTAGTATACTTTTGTCAACTTGACACTCCATCCGGTCCTCCATGCAGGAGCAAATGCTAACAATTAAAAATATTGTGACTGTGTGACCATTATTCACTGACTTCCATTATTCACCCTTTATTCACTCTAACTTTATTCACTCCAACTTCCTTTTCTAACCCCCCCAAAACCATGACATTTAGTACCAAGCAAGCACATGTTTCATATAGAGCCTCAGCGTGTGTGTGTGTGTCTTGCTGTAACTGGTGCTCCAGTGCTGCTGCCCAGTCTGGCCAGGCTTAGTGCTTAAGGAATGAATGGAATGTTGTTTTACACACACACACACACACACACACACACACACACACACACACACACACACACACACACACACACACACACACACACACACACACACACACATTGCAGCACAAATGAACACCATTCCCAAATGCTTTTTTAGTCAGCCCTCCCCCTTCTCTCTCTCTCTCTCTCTCCTTCTCTCACTCTGTGTCTTTCTTTCTCTTGCTCTCCCCTTCTCTCTCCCCTCGCTGGTTCGCAGTAGTAGCTGGTGGCATATAATATTTACATATTTTTTTCTACTATAATGTGCTATTGTGGTGCTTTACATCCATTTGTATTGTTGCTATTGAGATTGTCTGTGGGTTGGGTTGTGAGTGTGTGGGTGTGTAGGTTTGCAGGAGTTAGTGGTGGGGGGGGGTTCCGACTGTGTTTTGACTCTGTTAGATTAAAAAGGTTTCCCTCTATGAAAAAGTTACAGTCTGAGCTCTCTGCGATGTTTTAAGCTGTCATAATGCTTAAGTAGGTGTAAATACAAACTACCTCAGATGTCATTATGATGTCATTAGATATATACATTGTACATTGTTGCATCATTGTTGCAAAGGAATGACTGTGCTGCCAATTACTTCTTACAATTGGCTGTTGGTCAGTACTTTATGTTA